>BSBM01000738.1:14822500-15197500 GCA_027924585.1 Larix kaempferi
GATATAAGATTCCTTTAAGGCTCGAATCTTACGTATCCGCCCTTGACCATGTCCAATTCCCTAAGTCCCCAAGACTTGGATACATCTAGCGCAATGGATACCCTCATGGAATAGAGGGGGGGGGGGATTGGGTGGATAGGAAGGGAAGAGGGGTGGGGTTATAGATAGTGGGGGGGGGGCTGGTTAGGGACAGATAGATAAAAACTAAGTGTGTAAAACAACAATGCATGCACGCTATAGCACATGCGCGCATAGGAGTGTGTGTGCTATAGCGCGTGCGCGCATCTGTGCGCGCACGCGTGTCTGAATTCAAATCATTTTTGGCACCCTTGCAGGATTGGAATTATCTTCGGATTGCACCTTGAGGCTCGGTTTGATTTATGGCAGAACACATCAAATGCTATAACTTTTTGTTTTTCACAACTAGTTCCGCATATGCTCCATGAGTGCATTGCAGATGAAATTGCACACACTTGTCGAGCTCTGTGTGCAGATTCTAAATATATAATTTTTGAATAGATCTGTTGTTGTTTTCTATTTTTAATTCATTTTTAACTGCATTCATGTCAAATTTGTAAAAAACATAGGTCGTTTATTTGGCCTATAACTTTTGATTGGCTTACCTATTTCGAAAATGGAAAAGAACCCACATAAGAGCATGAAAATACCTACAACCTAAAAAAAAAATGCATTTTGATTATTTTTAGACCATGATATTGTGGATCGACAATTGATCATGTCGTTTTAGGGCTTCACTGGCTTTGGTAATTTAAAAAAAATATAAAATTGACTTTTAAAATTTTGGAAAAATAGCCCCTCACAAGATTTTTCTGTTGCCTACGCCTCTACATATTTTGTTTCTCGTAAATTGAAAATTTACATAGCAAACAGGTTGGTCAACAAAAACATGTGCATTATGTTTTAGAAAAAAAATAACATACCAATCTTCAAATAATGACATTTTGGGGTGGTTATACCACTTTTCCATAAATAAAAATTATATATTCCGGAAGGTCATCCGTTTTTCTACGTTTCATCTTTTTACACCTAATCGGAAAAAGTTTTGTAGGTACCTCTAATAATTGATTTTAATGATAATATTTCTATTTTTCCAGAATGTCATTGCAACTAACGTGTCATATTTGGGTATCATTACCTTGCACTAGCCCTCCTCTCTGTTAGATGGGCACTCAAGGGAGATCAACGGTGCTCATTGATGGTTGCGGGAATAAAGTGCCCAGGGAATAGGCATAAAGGTGGTTGCGATGGTGAATGCCACCGGACAGGTGGCAGCAGGAGGAGACATCGTGAGGATGGAGGGTGGTAAGAGGCATGGTTTTAACAAACATGCGATACCACCAAAGCATAAATGTAGATCTCCTGGCCACGTGGACGGCTCGAGGAGGCAGAGAAATATCCTACGGTCAATATTAGTGGTCCCACAAAGGTAAGTGCAATGTGATGAGGTAAACGGTGTAGATTTGTCCTTGGGAGGATTGAGGATCCATGGTGATCTTCACGTGGAGAAGTTGCATGCCGGATAGACAGGAAGGTGGTAGCGAGGAGCAAATCCATTTTCCATATGTCACCACCATAGACAGTTGCAAGGGGATGAGCGGTAAAGCAGAAACCGGTTTAGAGGCATGTGACCCCACTATGTCAGGGTACGATGCTTAGCGACGGATGGTGGAGGATGGGACACGTGGAATAATCCAACGATGGAGACAGAAAAGGGTCAAATCAGTGGATAAAAGAGAAGACTGGATCTGACAGAGGATATCATCCTGTGGAAGATCAATAGCTAGGATTGATGGACATCTAACGAAGAAACCCGAGGGCTAAGTGAACACGATTTATATATATAGCCATCAACGGGTAAAGGCGACATTTTTATTTTTCCCGGGGCCTGTCCGCTTCGGATGGTCTCTGGTCGCAGATAAATACGAAGAAGGAAATGGGTTTTGTTGTTGGGAAGGCCGACTCCAGTCTCCTGCAAGATACAGGGTTCGGGATTGTTCCAGAAGACAGGGATTTTGTCCAGGTATTCAGCTTCTCATCGTCGAAACCAACAGATTTCAGAAGGTCATGCAGACATAACCAGGTGCAAAACGTTCCATGGGTCCTGTATTTGGTTCGGTCTAGACCCAAACAGCCTGTTCTGTGTTCGTCTCTCGAAGCCCCAGACATTTGGGTCTGGGGAGCTCCTTGGAGATGTCAGTCATTGCCCTATTTCATCAAAGTCCGCTTGAAAGTTGGCAGGCCTCCGTAGCCGTCCGTTTTGTGTTTGGCCTCAACATTAAGGATAGCTCCCATGCCTTGTTGGTCGTTCAAAATAGATGTTGGTCCGTCAGAAGTCGAGAGAGGTGGAATGCCAAGTCTTAGTTTGGAAAAGTTTCTGACCAAAGGTATCGATCCCCAAATGATAGGTTTCTCCGGTACTAGTGACTTCAGGCCTCGGCCCCAGATGGGGGAAGAGGAGTGAAGCTAGTGAGCAGGGGAGGCATCGCTCCCAGCCATACAGGTGCATAGGTAAAGTTTTCAAAGGATTATAAACATATTAATGTAGGGCTCAAAAGTTAGTGGAGGCAGCCGCTGGGGAAGCTTCTCCGAAAATTGATTTTGGTTGTTTTATTCAAACGGCCAGCTGGGGCAATTACCGGCTGCCTTTGTATTCTTGGATACCCCTCGGTAAAAAGGTTGGTAAATATGAAGGTTCCAGTACAGCAGATGATAGGGGTGCAAGCAGAAGGAAAGTCACTTGTGCGGACTGTTGGGTGACCTGAGGAGCTGCGAAGGCGATGCGATCCACATTATTCGATGTATGGGGGAGAAATGATGGGAAGATTTGTGACGTAAGCAATACCTGGTAGATCGACGACTTAAAGGAATCTCTGTGGTCATCCAAATAATTGCTGACACGATAGGGGCCACCTCAGCGTCATCGTTTGCTCTACCGTCTATCTAGAAGTCTTTGTCGAGCATGTTTCAGGTCAGCTCACACCTGAGGCATCATTGTTACTTGATTGAGGGGCCCGATCAAGTTATCATGGCGACTATGGCCACACGTAGCGGCTGTCATCATCATAGCAGTTATGCATATGGTTTTTCGTCCGCTGTACGAGATCGGTATATAGAGAGGATGATACACCTGGCAGCCTAGAGCATCTTTCAGTTAAGAGTGTGTCATGGAGAAAGAGCAGGGATCCAGAGTGGTATTCATGCTCGAACATGCGTGGTCTGAGGTGGAGGAAAATCATGCTCCTTCGTCTCGTATGATATTCAACCATGAGGAATCCAGCTCCGCTAGCGAGGCTGAAGAGCCCTAGGGATGACAGGTGCACAAAAGAGTTCAGTGTCAGAGAAGAGAGAAATTTATCAAAGATGAGAGGGTCGTACAGCAAGACACAGAGATTTTCCATGATCTCGTGCTCCCTACTAAAGAAGTGACACCTCTTCCTCCTGCTGAAGAATCACAAGCTGACAGCTCTCTGAAGGTGGAGGACTTCTTTGATTCACAAGGCCAATTGAAGACTTCAGAGTAAGGTGGCGCCCTGTTCATAATATTTTTGTTTCCCATCTTAGTCAATCTGTTTCGAACTTGACACGTATGTGATATTCCAAAATTTGGGGGCTGTCAAAGTGGTAGCATAATTTTGTCTGTTTCCTAAGGATCAATTCAAGGCCGAGATCTTATAAAATATTTGTAATAGAACAATTAAGGGTTGGAAAATCATTTGGCAAAAGTTTGAGAGGCGAGCCTCGTTTTGAGATTTTCATATTAATACAACGTACAGTGCCCATGGTAGACTGTTTTGCAGAGATTCCTGTGTTGTTATAACTTGTAGTCATTTTTTCCTCTTTCTCTATGTGCATGTGTTTCTTGTTATTCCTTTACATTATGTTTTACATTTCATGCTTGAGATCAATGTATAATAGTTTGGAGTTCTTGGAATCAAGCTCCAGCTATTATCTCAAATGTTATTTCAATCACTCATCCTGTTTTAGACGCCAAGAGGGAAATGAGCAACAATCAATGATCGATGCAGAAGGTAACAGGTAGTCAAATTGAGTGATATTAGTGAGGATGAAGGTAGGCGATATGATCGGTTGGATCATGTGTATGTATTTTGTATATGCATCATGTTGGATGCTTGGACCATGTATCTGTATATATATCACGTGGATACATTGTATGATCAGGAAGGCAGAGCTTCCATGTATCGAAACATGATAAAGCCATATCTCTTTTCTATAATACATTGTAATTTTATTTTTTTGGTTTCGTTTTAAGTGGGAGCTATAGAGTTATATTACAATGCGCATACTCGAGGTTCAATTTTAATATCGATCACTAGGTGGGTTACTAACCTGTATCGTAAACAAAAATTTGTTGACTAAAGGACGGGACTGCTATTTTCGGTGAACGGAATTGAATAGATTCGTTTTTCAGCAGTCTTAATAAAAATACAGTTATATACTAAATCTGGCTACTAATTATGTAAATAGGTAGAATTTATCGGTGAATGACGTGCCAAATCAATGATCCTCACATGATATTGGTGTTTTAATTCAATTGAATGTAACTCACCTTTAATTCACTTATTAATTATTTTGAATGATAACCATGATAAGTCAATCATAAGTATTCTCCCGATCACGAACTTGAATACTGCAGATACGATTTACACACAGATCCGAAATACACAAGAAACAGACGAGGAAAAAGGAAAATATGAAGAAGCTACCGAGCCCCATTGTATATGTGGGAGTTTAACTTGAGCTCGCTTATGGTTGGCCAGTGGTTTAGAGCGTTGCAGCGCGCCAGGGTATATTCGATTGCGCAAGAATGAGAGATGGCAGGTATGAAAACATTGAAGGCAAGTTCATTGTTCAAACTCGGCGTTTATAGTACACATTAGACAGGCTTTACACAAGAGAAAACCATCACGCAACTACACAGATTTTGTATACAAAAACGTTGTATAGACACTTTCGAAAAAAAAAAAAATTGTAAAGAGAAACAAGAAATCCAAAGATAGAACCCAGAGTGTATTCAACAAGAAAAGGTTAATCCGGCATTCCACGATTCGATTTTCAAGGAAGGATTTGCTAGAGATCTACAAGAACACGAAGGTCCATGAGGCCAATATCCAACATACCAATTTGAGTCATTCATTCTTTATCGACTTTATTTTTAACATTTAATCCTAGACAAGAAAACGAAAAGGAAGATCCAGATCTTCGTTGCAGGGATCCTGACTCACTAAACATGCTCCCACTATTCCCTAGGAATGGATCCTGCATTTCTTCAACCACTAGCTCTACCTGCCCAAGGAAAATCGCTAGGAAGAGTTGAGCTACAGGGAGCAGGGATGATTGGCCTGCTCGGTTTAAAATAAAAAAAAATTCACAAAAAATTGACAAAGAGGCGGAGCGACCTGAGTATGCAACGCTTTACCCTTAACACAAATCAAATACATACTTGAAATCAAGCTTTATAAGGCCGCGTGACGTTCTTGGATCTATAACAAACTGGTCATAAACAGAGATCAAATAATTATATAAATGTGTTGAACCGATCTAAGAGCCATGGATCTATCTCGATCCTTTAGCAAATACAGAGATTAAAACAAACGCGTTGAACAGATGTAAGAGCCACAGATCTATCTAGATCCTTAAACAAATATAGGGATTAAAACAAATGCATTGAGCAGATATAAGAGTCACGAAAAGCTCTGGGTACGCAGCATAGACAGGAGTGTGAAATATATATTATAACAATCGCTGGTGAGGCCGCGTGGGTCTTTGGACATGATCTAAAGCGATCTGATTATACATCATTCTAATATACAAATTTTAAAATATATATATGCCAGAATGTGAATCTAGGGATGGCATGGAGCTTGGCTTCACCTAGCGTTCACATTTCGCATAAACAGGGACCACATATATAAATCAGAATCTACAACCAGAATTATATATCATCACAGAAAGAGAACAAATATATAGTTTTAGGTATGCTCCTTTCACGATTTCGGTATGGAAATTATATAAACACAGACTATAAATTGTAAACCGGGTCTGCAGTTTCGCAGAGTTTTGGGTCTGATATTTTATGATTTTAGCAAAGTTTTAAAATAACTCAAATCTCAGATAGGACTCGTTTTATGAATTCACAGAGCTTTTAATCTGGTTTGGTAATTTAATAAAAATTTTAAATTCAGATTTATTGTCTGGCCTCGTCAAATATGCTATCGCATGTCTAAAGAGTTGTTCTACCAACGTTATATACAAATATACTACTGCAGGTTTATGCACTATATCAGTCGAATCGTTATCAGCTGAACTACGAATATTTTCTGTTAAAGGCTTAATGATAATGATATAACTACAAAATGGTAAATTGGTTCGACCAATGTACTAACATATATCTGAATTTTTTTTTTAAATAAATCATATCACCGATACGTATTCACAATTGAATCTGGTTCCCTCAATGCTCGACCTGCTTTGATACCAAATTTAGGGACCCGTGTTCTGGGTGAAGAAATTTCAAAATATTAAAAGCATAATGTAACCAATATAGTGCACAATCATCATAAAATTTGCAATTTCAAGAACTAACAAGTATACACATAATAATAAAAACTGATATTGTAGGTTGAATATGATGCTGAAGGAGTTGTTTTTGTCCGATCAGCTCCTAGCCCTTGTCGATTTACCAAAGACCCCTCGTTGACTTACTGATTGTATCGGGGTTACTCTTCTTCCCCCCGAACCCCCCAACAATTGGGGTCGTAAGAACATACAATGCCATGGCTTTCTCTTGGGATCTCCCAATCCCCGGTCAAGCTATAAACCCAACTCCAAGGAACCACACTTTTAATCCAATTCTCTATTACACATCCCATCCAGCACTAGGGAGTAAGAGAGCCCTCTCTCCTTCTCCTCCCTTTCTTTTATAATCAAAACTTGTATGCCAAGTGTCTCGTGCACAAATCTTCTTTTAATTCAATAATTCACTAATATTTATTCTCATGCAGCATGTGTCACTTTAACTTAAGTGTGCACCTAATTCCCTAAATTGTGTCCTTGTTTCCTCCTTAGTTTATTTCCATGATCCCTAAATCAATGGGATGTAGGTAGAGTGGTTTCTACCTGAGTTTTAGTCATGTTTTGCTTCACAATTTATTCATTCAATAATCTTTCTCATTCATAATTTTTTTCTAGTAAACATGGACATACATCTATTCCAATTTTTCTCTTTTTCTAAATCCTATAAAATTAATAAAATAAAAGATTATTTTATTAAATTTTTTGAAATTCTATATGCATCTTTCATCATAACTGCACAGTTTCTCTACATGCTTAAAGTGATAAATATTATTTTCATGCTTAATTAATTTAATGCAATTTATATGCCAAGTACATAATTGCAATTTGTCCCTTCATGCATAACTAATTTAATGCAATTTCTATATGCCAAATACATGGGTGTTCGTTTTGACTTTCTTTTCTTTATTCTTCTCAGTACCACATCGTTGGGTCCTTCTGAATTTCTTTCCTTAATCATCTAGGTACCACATCGTCGGGTCCTTCTGACTTTCTTTCCTTAATCGTCTAGGTACCACATCGTCGGGTCCTTCCAACAACTTCTTTTTTCTATGGTGGGGAGTACTGTGTAGTGATCGGGGAATCGTTACTGCGATCTCTCGACTACACCTCTTTGGAGATTAAGGGCGGCTGAGGGATAAGGATCTCCTTATCGCGCGCCCCTTAACTCATTGTACACGACCAAGTCGTTGTGGCCTTGCCCGTATGACACATGCTTCTTCGGGCGAGCTCGCAAGCTTCGGACTCGTCCGTGGAGTGATAATTCAGGGTCGATAGTCCATCATCGTACCCATATGTATGTTTCTCGTTCTTACAACCCCTATTTTCCATTATTAGTCGATCGGTAAGTCGTTTTACCTGCTACTACACACACACACACTCAAACCACACATTAAATAGCGCTGCACCATCAAATCATTTCATCATACATCATCATAATATCTCAGTCAATCGAGTATATATATCATTCCTCATTTTCATCTCATAGTATCTCAGTCAGTCGATCATATATCATTCAATCACTTCTATTTCATAATCTCTTAGTCAGTCCAACACATACAACATTCAGTCATCATTCATTCTGCTAATCATTAAGCAAAGCATTCATTCATTTATTACTTTTAACCAAAGTATCCATTTCTATAAGTGTCGTTCAACCATTTCAAATATTCAAAGGACCATTTTACTAAAGTTTATTCGGTCAGGTCACTAGGCAAGTGTCTTCAAGTCCACGACCAGTCAATGTACGGAGGAGGGCATTACAGAGTTGCTAAGAACGGAAACATTTAGAAGTACATGAATCGACTAGTTCAATTGAAAAGGAGAGAGTGAGCGTGTAAAATAAACCAAAGCTTATCCATGATTTTAATTATCAGTTCATCACAAATAAAGTGTTATGAAGTTTTGTATTCCATACAGTAATAGTTTTACAACCGCATGTTAAATGCTAAGTAGATACACTAATTGATAGTATTTTTAACATCTTAATAAAATTTATTGGCTTAAGACCCAAGATTGATTCGGATTGTTTGATCCTAAAAGGGATCCTGTTTTAATCTTATTTAGGATGGAGACATAAACAAAAGAGTTGCAAAAAATTGTTAAAGATAGACGGGTCTATAAATCTATCTATATATACAATCATTATAGTATGAGGGTAACACTCCACCATTCACCTGATCTTAGCAGTGATAAGAAAATGTAGTAGTAAATAGGTATTCTACAGTTGCTCCAATCCAAGCTCGTGCTTCCCATCGAAGGTTAACCCATACTAACCAATTGAAAACCAAAATAAACCTTACAAGTTATGCATTTCAACTCGAAAATGATAGTTATTAAACAATTTAAATATTTCTTTTTATGGATTGATAACATTTCAACACAACGAAATATAACCTGTCATTGAGTTTTGTAAAAATTAAATGATACTAACTAATCATCAAGTAACAAAATATAAATTAAATTTGGTTCTAAATCCTTGTACTATGAATAGTTTCCAAAGACAACAAAATGTAAGTAAATGTAGTATGAAAGATTTTTATTAACGATAACATCAATTCAAATTCCTTCATTAGCTTATCACTGTATTCCTTTTTT
This sequence comes from Larix kaempferi, assembly GCA_027924585.1. NCBI lineage: Eukaryota > Viridiplantae > Streptophyta > Pinopsida > Pinales > Pinaceae > Larix > Larix kaempferi. Next base: position 14,831,711 of record BSBM01000738.1, read on the forward strand.
TTAAGTTTTAAACAGAAAGTATTCTTCTACTCAAAATTATAAAAGAAAACTTAGACCATATATCTAATTCATTAAAAAATCCCTTTGATTTAACCCCATATTTAAGTGCATACAATAAATAATCAATAACTTGGCCATTACGTGAAGTGATACGTTCCAACATAGTTTTATGATAATAATTTTAGGAAATGTTTTCAATCAATTTAAAGATTCATAACTAGGTTATAAGTTACTCTAATAATAAATAAACAACCATAAAGGAGGATAGAACTACCTACTTGAAGACAATAATGGAAAAAAAATTGCATCTCCCTAGTTCCTCCCAACCATAGAAGAAGACAACCACACTTACTTGCCCAACTTCACCACCACGATGGCCCACCACCATAGAAAAATGAACTCAACAATATATGAACACGTCACTCTTCCCAAGAGTCTATAACAGATCAAAATATGGACTTTCAAATAGAGAGAGTACTCAACAAATTTCCCTCAACATAGAAACAATTTATCTCTATGCACCAAACAACATCCTGTGTCTGCTCAGTACACCATTATATATTTTTTTCCTAGGTCTAGTGCCATGTCAATCAAATCTCAAGCAAATACCTTGATCCCAATAATTGTGGATCTGGCTAGTTTGGTGAGCTTTTGAATTGGATTTGATTTATATCAAATATCTTGCTTGTTATCCACTTGTTCATTGTCTCATGATAGTCTCCCCTCATTCAACTGGTAGTTGCAAGTGTCTATTTTTTATTTATAATAATAAAATAATATTTCTTGTGCATAATATTCACCCACATGAGTGTGAGGACAGAGTTTTATAACTCTTTTACAAAATAATAATTGTTTGCAGAATATTTCTCAAATAACAACATTAAATCAAATAATTCAAAAGTGGGGGGTATTACATCCCCCCGCTTATTTTTAACATTGTCCTCAGTGTTCCTTATTCGGATTCTTCTTGTTCATTCTAGAACATGGAAGGATATGTTTCTCGCATAGGATCCTCCATTTCCCATGTTTGCTCCTTAGGGACGAAGTGCTTCCATTACACTTTTATTTTAGCGATGACTTGATTCTGCAAGATAAGATACTTCATGTATAGGATACACACTAGGATTTGTTTGGAACTTGCCCTCAGGTTCTATCCGAATCAAACCCCAATCGATGATATGAGTAGCATCATGTATATATCTTTTCAATAACGAAACGTGGAAAAAATTATGAACTTTTATAAAAGGAGGAAGTGCAAGTTTATAGGCTACCAACCCTATCTTGGATAACACTTCAAGTTTATAGGCTACCAACCCTATCTTGAATAACACTTCAAAAGGTCTACAATACCTGTGAGCTAACTTGGAACATCTTCCCAAGCTTAATGTACTTATCTTTGGCTTTACCTTTAAGTATACACGATCCTTGACATTGAACTCTTTTGGAGTTATATTAAGTTCTGCATAACTTTTTTTCCAATCTTGAGGAACTTTTAAATTCTCTTGTACTTGTTTAATAGTTTGTTCCATATCCTTCAACATATCGGGTCCTAGAACAATCCTATCAACAGGGTTATCCCATGATATAGGAGTGTGGCATTTCCGACCATATAACACTTCAAATGGACTCATCTTAAGATATGCTTGATAACCATTGTTATAAACAAACTCAACTAAGTGTAAATCATCTTCCCATTTATTTGGCTTGTCCATCACATACATACGTAACATATCCTCAAGAATTTGATTAGTTCATTCATTTTTCCCATTTGTCTGAGGATTGTAAGTAGTACTAAAATTTAACTGATTGTCTAAACCTTTAAATAAATATTTCCAGAAGTTACCTATAAAATTTACATCCCTGTCAGATATCACAACTCTAGGAATACCATGAAAATGAAAAATCTATTCCATAAAGACATTTTCTATATTTATTGCTTTAAAAGTAGACTTCTCTGGTATAAAGTGTGAAACTTTACACAATTTATCAACAATAACCATAATTGAATCATCTTGTTTAGGAGTTCTAGGCAACTCAGTTATAAATCCATGCTTATTACCTTCCATTTCCATTCTCAAATGGGTAAAGCATGGGGTAAAGGTAGAAGTAAACTGGTTGGATGTTGATGTTCAGTTTTAACTTGTTGAAATTCAGGACATCTAACTAAATAGTTAGCAGTGCCATTTTTCATATTAGGCCAATAATAATATTTTCTTAGCATTGTTATCATTTTCTGATGTTCCATATGTCTGGAATATGGTTTCTTATGTACTTCATTTAGGATTAAGAGTTTGAATTCTTCAGAGGTCGGTACATATAACCGATTTTTATATGTTAGCAAGTCTTTTGATCCCATATAAAAAGATGTGGATTCAATTCCATTTAGATTTTCCTTCAATTTTTCCTTAACTTTTTTATATTCTTCATCGTTTTTAGACGTGTCTTTAATTATATCTTCTAGATCTATTTTATAACTACTAATGGTAGCTGTAAAATTTTGAATTACATTCCTACTTAAGGCATCCACCACCCTATTTTCCTTACCCTTTATATGTTTGATCTCAAAATCATACTCGCTCAAGAAGGCTAACCACCTTGCTTGACAAGCATTCATATTTTGTTGATCAAACAAATACTTTAGACATATGTTATCGGACATTTGGGTAAATTTTATTCCAATAAGATAGTGTCTCCACATTTTAAAATCCTAAATTATTGCAACCAATTCTAATTCATTTGTTTCATAATTCCTTTCAGGTTCCTTGATTTTTCTTGATTCATAACTTATTACGTAAGCATATTGTAATAATACACCACCTAGTCCCTCTAAGAAAGAATCCATCCATACGTCAAATTATTTGTATGGATCCGATATCCTTAGAATATGTGTTGTTGTAAGTAGCTGTTTAAGTTTTGTAAAACATTCTTGTCATTTATTTGACCAAACAAACTTTGTTCCTTTCTTTTGTAATGAAGTTATTGGATATGCAATCCTTGAAAACCCTTCAATGAATCTATAGTAACCTGTGATCCCTAGAAAGGATCTAACTCTGGATACATCTTTAGGAACTGGCCAATCTATGATTTCCTTAATATTATCAAGGTCTACAAAGATTCCTTCCTTAGAGATTACATGTCCCAAATACTGAATTGTATCTTGATAAAATTTGCATTTACTGAATTTTGCATATAGTTTATGTTCCCTTAAAGTTTGTAAAACCATTTTTAAGTGTCCTTCATGTTCTTTTTCATTTTTAGAGTAGATCAGCATATCATCAATAAACACAACCACAAATTTATCCAAATATTTATGAAGAAAACTATTCATTAGACACATGAACATGGCCGGAGCATTAGTTAAACCGAATGGTACAACCATGAATTCATAATGCCTGCACCGTGTTCAAAATGACGTTTTGTAAATATCTTCATCTTTAATTATTATTTGGTGATAACTAGACCTTAAATGAAAATTTAAGAATATTGTAGCTCCCCATACTTGATCAAACATATTATCTATACGTGGTAGTGGGTATCTGTTTTTAATAGACATTTTATTAAGTTTTCTATAATCTATGCATAGTCTTAAGGTACATGTTGATGTGTTGGTTGCGCAGGTTAGATGCAAAGGTGCTAGAATGGTTCCAAGGCTCCCAACAGAGGAAGAAAACCCAAGTTCAAAGTCTTCCAAAGACCCTACGTAAGGGCAGTTTTATCCCCAACCGGTTTGGTATGGTGATCCTCCACAGATATTTGGCCTCCGTTGGCACTCTAAGAGTTGGTGCTTTGACCAGTTAGGTCAGTTTTCCAATCAAGGAAAACAAGGGTGTAAAAAAAAGGTAAAACTAAGCTAACCTAAGCTATTTCAGAAGAGGAAACTAATTTAAGTTAGTCCTATTCTAAAAGAAAGTTTATTATTAGCCCCAAGAGTTAGCTCAATCGGTCGAGCACCCGTAGTTAGGCCTCCCAGCATGTGAGGTCGCGGGATCCATTCTCCTCAACACTCTTGGGGTTAGGTACGCAAAATGTGCCGAGGGTGTGAAGGCCCCTTCGGATGGGCCCGCCAGCTATTATTCTGTGGATGTAGCGATGCCGGCTGGTGGGACCGGTACGTGAACCACATTGAAAAAAAAAAAAGTTTATTATTGTGCAGATTAACCTTGAGGTGTGATGAATAAGTAGATTACAACCTTTCACAGAAATGCTTTTAGTTGTTTCAATTATTAATTTAAATCACTATCTATTAATGAAAATTAAGAGACAATAATTCAAATGCTTAAGCCTGTTAAAGATAAATCTGTAATCACTTTGCTAATTGAAAAATTAACAATGATTATTGTGCTGTCAATCACTTACACAAATTAATAAAGAAAGTATTTAAATTGAATAAACTCAATAAAACATTTTCGAGCATAAATCAATCATACATGGAAACCAATATAATAGATCCATACAATTAAACATATGCAAAATATATCATGGACTGTAGATGACAATCTGAAGTATAAAATCAATAATTCCCAAATAAACTTGAAAAATAACAAGAGATAGATCAAAAGATAACTTTACTGAATAAAGAGGTCTTGTACATAAATTACAAAAGGCTTTGCTAAATAGAGTATCTCCAGTCTTGTCTCCTGCTGACTTGCAACTCCAAAATTACCAACCATTTGGAAGTAGCGTCTCTCCTTCTTCTTCCCTGTCAACAACAAATTATTGCAAGAAGAATGCAGATATGAGAAGAATGAAAATTCTTCCATTATTCAGAGAACTCTCTCCCCCTTTTCACAGTCTTGGGAAGTGGAATTTATAGCAGTGAAGAGCATTGGTAATGATAACATCAAGTCCCCCAGATGCCTGGTTCGTTCACTGTATGCAAAAACGGCCATAATAAATTTCTGAAAGTTGACCCCTGTTTGGAAATGGTTTTCTCCCAAATGGTTGGCAGAGTTTCAAAATTGTCCACCAATAGGGGTAAATCAGCCCATTTGGGTAGTGGGTTTTCAACCGTTTGAGCTGATTCCTCATGGTTTGCCCACAATCCTCCGTGCAAAAACATGTCTTTTACAGATTCCGTTTTTTCAAATTTTATCTGCACGACAAATTAGGGTTTAGCGAAATATTATGCATTAAACATTGTAAATAACATGATATACCAAAGTCAATTATATAAATAATATTATTAATATGTTCTTCAAAAAATATATCGAATATAATTTAAACAATAATAATGATCTTACAAATAAGCAAAGTTAATTATTCTTTGTAAAATACAATACTTTGCTTAATGATAATGTTATTGACTCTTTCCATGGTTTGAGAATATGTTATTTAGGATTTCATTGAATTATAAAAAATTGTCATAAAATTATAGATCTTCCCATAATGACAAATTTTATCAAATATTCAATACTTAGTAAAATTCAATAATCCTTTCAAAATTGAGAATTAAATGCGTGGTTCCATTATATACACCCTTTCAAGTCATAAATTAAAATGGTTAAAAATGAGTGTTTAATCAAATTATTATAATCCGTCAAGTTGCTCTAAAAACTTATTGATTCAATGGAGTTCAATTGAATTTGCCAAGATCATCAAGACATCATATGAATTTAATTAGGAAAGATTGAAGCATGTTAATGACTCAAGCAAGTTCAAATAAGAATAAGCAGTCATTACACACAATAGTCAAAATCAAATGACAAGATCTTTGAAATCTCCAAAAAGCAATAAAATGAATCAGCTTATGCAAATGAATACCAAATCTAGATGGAAAATGTGAAAGACAACATGTTAAGCTAACCACCAAAATTATGGGACCAACCAAAACGATAAAAACCAGCTCAAACTAGAGACCATTAAGAATGGAAACAATCCAAATAATATTAGAGAAAATGGAAATCCAAATATTTACTCAAATCATGCAGCGTAACCTCATCCGCAGAATCAAGACAAATCAACAGTTACGATTGAATCTCACGGCTGCGGGGTCAAGTTATTGTTCACACCCTTTATTCATGATTCTCGAAAGCCGCAACCCGAAACTTGCGGGTTGTGGGTTTCGGGTTTGCAAACTTCCAAAATAACAAAAAACAAGTTTCCGAAAGATGCAACCCGAAACTTGTGGGTTGCGGGTTTCAAAAACGGAAGCAATCGCAGAAATAAAAAGCTTTCCCCACATCCCGCAATCTGACATTGTGGGTTGCGGGTTTCGGGAACACACAATGCAATTCTTAAAAAAACAAGTTCCCACAATCCGAAATCTGCAATTGCGGGTTTCAGGTTGCAGGTTTCGGGATGAAGATTTCCCAAATTTATTAACAACAAAACCCGCAACCCGCACCTGTCGGGTTGTGGGTTTCGGGATTTCAAATACCGAAAACTAAAAACAACAATCCCGCAACCCACACCTGTCGGGTTGCGGGTTTCGAGTTCCCAAAATGTTGGGTTTCGGGGTTGACGAAAGCAGACAACAAAATATTCAGAAATTTTAGCTTTCTCCGGACCAAAACACTTGGAAAAATTATTCAAAAGCTTGGAAAATAGGCAGACCAAAAGTATGGGTGAAGGATCTTAGAGGTAGAAACCAAAACCTGATATTTACAAGACAACTTACCCAAATACCTTTGCGTTTATTTAAAAATGGGGCTCCCGTGCTTCATTTAAGCATGGGATCTGTTGTGGCCACAATAGTACCATCTTTATTTTTAACAAAAAGTATCGGTGCTCCCCACGGGGACACACTTCTTATGTAATTTTAATCTAGTAGTTCTTGTAATTGGATTTTTAGTTCTACCAATTCTGGTGTTTTCATTCTAAATGGGGATTAAGAAGAAGGTACTACTCCAGGTACCAATTCAATAGTAAAATCAATCTCCCTCCTTGGAGGTAATCCAGGTATGTCACATATCAAAATTTAAGGAATTAGTAATATAGTGAATTTAGAAAAAAAATTCTTCACATTAAGGACTTACACCATGAATTTTTATTAACCATATAACTGATGCACATTTAGTGATTATGACCATCCTTGCAATCAACCAACATATGAATTTTACTTACCTGACACAAAGGTCGTAGTGAGTGATTTACATATTTATATAATATCAATCATTATATAGAATGGAAAACTTTTCATCTATTAGTCCATTTTTAAACAATAAATTCCTTGAAACAGATGTATACGCCAATGCTTCTTCTAGCATACTACTCATATGTGCATATCATTATCTCTACCTTGAACATTTCCATATATCCATTCACCAGCTTAGATCTCAATCATCAAGTAAAGAAAAACACAGCACATAAAACACAAAAGAGAGACCATATGTACGTGGTTCACCCACTCCATGGGCTACATCCACCAACTGTTTTATCTTATTTTATTAGATCAAATAGATAGTTACAATCTACCACACAGTTGTGGCAACTTTTACCTCCCAACTTCTGAAAGCCTCTCTTTCATGGAGAGCTCTTCCGAGACATTCGACCCTGTATCAAATAGATAACCTAGGCAGTATAGTCCATTTTGATATCATGAAATACAAATATTCGACAATCATATAACCATAAAGTTAAACACAACTTCTGTACATCCTACTTCATAAAGGTACCTGCAGAACACAAACCCATAATGAATTCCATCCAGTTTTATATAACAGAGAAGATCCTATGGACTTATGCGATTTCATACCGGAAATTCATATAAGCAGAAAAACTCAGGCTACTGCTCTTCAGCACATCTAACAAACAAACCCAATAAGTTTTAAATATGGAAATGATATTCATAGAGACGACTTCTCTTCCAACACCCTAAATCAGTAGGCGATATGCGATTTCAACCTGGAATGATTTTCCTATAGGCATAAAACTTGACAGTTTTACGAGCAATAATAAAGAGCCTGATTGTATTTTCAATTATAATCTAGCTCTGCGACTTCCATAGTATAGAACTATACAGGTAAGAGCAGGAATAGATACCAAAAACAATGACAAACAAGTTATCACGGTGTTTCAGTATATAACCCCATAGGTCTACAGTCCAAGATGATCTTGATTCCGTTAGGAACCCATGTCAACCCTTCTCTTTACTATGTTAGTATATTGTGTTGGACGCATATGCTTTGTAAGTCGTCCCCTAGTATTTGTTGATCCATAGTTTATATTAGCCCATAGTATTGACCCATAGTATTGGATGCATATGCTTTGTAAGTCGTCCCATAGTATTATATGTCCCATGGTTTTGACTCATAGTATTGGGCATAGACTTAGTATATAAGTGTGTGTTGAGGTCATTGAAGGCACCGTGAAGTTAATTGTATTGAGCTTGCTCAAAGGAGGTTGCCCCCTCGAAGTGGCCTGTGATCAATATAAAAGTGATTCTGAGTTCTATTATTTCTGATATCTCGTGTATTTGCATTAATTAATTATTGCAGGTTCTTCACATCTGGTATCAGAGCACTTTCTTGGGCTCGCTGGGTGAAATTTCTGCCAAAATTTTTTTCGCATCTGTTGCAGGTTCGGATTTGGGAATAATCTCTATCTATTTAACTGTGGGAAATACTTGGGCATAATCCCTAAAAATCATTGTGAGGAGTACCACAGGAACTTCGAAGTAGCTGGCCCATTGAGAGGACTTGCCAGCGAAAAGGGCAACGACCCCTACCTGATTGACTAGTTCCCACCCGCGAGGTAAACCAAGAGCTGTCATTTGTGGCAAAGCGGTTATCAGTTTTACCTGAGCCGTGGAGTGAGGGGTACTGCCCCAATACGCAAGTCGTCAAACAGCATTGGTGGTCGAGTGAAACCCTTGAACTGTTAGGAAGCCGCACATACCTGGGGTCCATATCTATTTTCAGCTGAACTGTTTTCGATCACTGCTACGTCGTTTAAGATCCAGCCGTTCAGATCCATTCTGAAAGCCGTTCCAGATCAGCCATTTCAGATCTATTTCAGATCCAGCCATTTTCACTCCATTCGGCGCCGCTTCAGATCCCTCTCTTTTTGCTCATTTTCGGGCCGTTGCAGATCTATCTGTTCAGATCCCTTCTGAGCTGTAGCCGCTCCATTCTAAAAAAAAGAAAAAAAAAAGAAAAAAAAAGAAGTATAAAATTCAGTTATTTCTCCATATCTCCCTTGTTTTCACTCCATTTCCCTTGAAATTTCCCGGGAACCCCTGTACTCCCATTCTGCATATTTCATTCCTAAGGACCCTATCCCCAATTCCACTTCCCAAAGCCCAAAATCCCACATTTGTCTATTTTTAAGGTTTGCCATAACTCCTTCAATTTTCACCCAAACGCCTTCAAATTTTGCCACCGTGTTCCTTTCCTAATTTTGCTTCTTTGTCCCTCTCTACCAAATTTTCTCATTCTTTCACCTCGCTTCTGAAATCCCCATTTTTTGCCTCCCTGTCCATCAGAAAGTGTCTAAAACCTACTCGAACCCCAATTACTACTCCACGTTTTTCCCAAATCCAAATTTTCGTTTACTAAATAAGCTTTTGTTTGTGTTTTTCTATCCATTTCAAAAAAAAAAAAAAAAAAAAACTCCTGGTTGTGGTTGTCACCCGCACAGGAGCAAAAACCATGGAGGAAGCACTTGTAGCCATCCAAACCAAACTCCAAGATCTGGATGAAAAATTTCTCAGCCTCCATCTTAACATTTAGCCATGAACAATAATCGACAGCTAGAATCTTTTGCAGCCACCGGGTTCTCTTCTTCCAGCAATTTTCATGGGTCGAAGCTTGATTTTCCTCGCTTCAATGGTACTGATCCGACTGGATGGATATACTGAGTAGAACAATATTTCAGTCTGCATAATACTTTTGATGTCCAGAAAGTTCCACTTGCATCCTTTCATTTGGAACAGGAAGCCCTTCAATGGTACCATTGGTACATCAAAGCTCATCCCGAGCCAAACTGGACATATTTTTTCCAACTCCTTTTGCCACGATTTGGTCCTAGTGCTTTTGACGACTTCACAGGAGCACTCAGTAAACTTCACCAAACTGGCACAGTGAGAGAGTATCAGACGGAATTTGAGAAACTAGCCAATCACATAGAAGGATTGTCTGATGAATTCTACAGGAGTTGTTTTATAAGTGGTCTCAAGGATGAAATCCACTCAGAGGTCAAAATGTTCTGTCCCAACACAATGATGGAAGTCCTAGGGTTGGCTAAGCTGGCCGAGGACAAGATCGCAGCTCAACAACACTCCAAACCCACCTTTGTTCCCTTCAGAAATATGGGTTCCCAACGACATCCCATCACACCTGCTCCTCGACCAACTCCTATCAAGCATTTGTCTGAAACCAAGATGCAGGCATGCCGAGAAAAAGGGCTTTGTTATAATTGTGATGAGAAATTCACTCGGGGACATAGATGTGTTCAACAAAAGCTCTATCTCTTGGATGTGGATTCTCTTCCTTCCTCTGAACTTGGTGAAGAAGCTCTAGATACACTAGAGGATCAGGTTAACATTCAGCACCCGCCTGTTGACACCCCATCTCAGGACAACCCACCCGAGATCTCTCTCCATGCTGTAACCAGCGTCACCACCCCACAAACAATGTGGGTCAGGGGATACTTCAAGAAGCTCCCTCTTACCATACTCATTGATTCTGGTAGCACTCATAACTTCATTGACCCTCGGATTGCCAAACAGGCTAATTGTTTTGTCCATCCTTACTCCCACTTTGAAGTCATGGTTTCCAATGGGGGCACCTTACCTTGCAAGGGGAAGTGTCACAATGTGCGTATCTCTATGGAATATTATAACCTGCGCTTTGACATGGTTGCCTTGTCCTTAGGCAGATGTGATGTGGTTTTGGGCGTTCAATGGTTATGCACACTTGGCCCATCTTATGGGATTTTGCTGAACTTTCGATGCAGTTTTCAGTCAATGGGGTACAACACAAATTTATGGGCTTACAACCAGGGTCTCTTTGCATCATCAGTTCACATCGCCTGGAAAAAATCCTTAAGAAGAATTCACATGGTGTCATCACTCAGCTCCATTCCATTCAGATGCACCCATCAATAGTATCCACTACTTCCTTGGATAGATATGCAGGTGTCTTTGCTGAACCAATGAGCTTGCTTCCTTCAAGAGACCTTTCCGGTAAGAATTTAGCCGCATCTACCTCTCAGCAGGAAATGATGGCTATTTTGCATGTAGTACAGAAGTGGCAGCCATACCTATTAGGGAATTATTTCGGCATCAAGACTAATCTCCAGGGTCTGGAAAATTTCTTGGAACAATGGGTCTCCCCCCCAACACACCTGAAATGGGTTATCTCTCATGGGTTATCCCTATGCAACCACTTACAAGAAGGGTAAGGACAATATGGTTGAAAATGCTCCTTCTTGCACAATTGATGACCCAGTTTCTATTAGAGATCTTTCTCTGCTTGTTCCAAATTGGTTGCAATATGTTCAACAGGGCTATCTCTTCTATGAACTCCATGCTTCTTCATCAGCAGGGCACTCTGGGTTCTTCAAAATGTATGACCGGGAACAATGTAACTTCTTTTGGCAGGGACTGAAAATGACAATTCAATAGATGGTGGCTAACTGTGATACTTTCCAGGTCAACAAGGGTGAAACAACACTCCTTTCGGGACTGCTCAAACCCTTTCCCATCCCTACACAGATTTGGCCAACTATTTCTATGGATTTCTTAGAAGCGCTCTCGTGGTACAATACCACATCTACAAGGACACCATATGAAGCAATATATGGACAGACACCGCCAGTTCTTCTTCCATACACCCTTAGCAGCTCCCCAGTTCAAGCAATTGACTCGGTTCTTCGAAACTGCGATCAGATTCTTCTCATTCTACAGGACAATCTTCACATGGCCAAAATTTGACTGCAACAACAAGCCAATCAGCACCATTCTGAGCGCACTTTTCACGCAGCTGATAGGGTTCTTCTTCATCTACATCATTCCAAGCAATCCTCCCTGACACTCCAAAGGCATCAGTGGCCCGAAATGCAACCCGAGGATGCTACCAGGGAACCACTCCTTTAGATTCTGCAGCATTTTCCGCAACCAAATCTTTTTCTAAGGGAGAGGGGATGTTAGGAACCCGTGTCAACTCTTCTCTTTAATATGTTAGTATATTGTGTTGGACGCATATGCTTTGTAAGTCATCTCATAGTATTTGTTGATCCATAGTTTATATTAGCCCATAGTGTTGACCCATAGTATTGGACGCATATGCTTTGTAAGTCGTCCCGTAGTATTATATGTCCCATGGTTTTGACTCATAGTATTGGGCATAGACTTAGTATATAAGTGTGTGTTGAGGTCATTGAAGGCACCGTGAAGTTAATTGTATTGAGCTTGCTCAAAGGAGGTTGCCCCCTCGAAGTGGCCCGTGATCAATATAAAAGTGATTATGAGTTCTATTATTTCTGATATCTCGTGTATTTGCATTAATTAATTATTGCAGGTTCTTCACAAATTCCAGTATGATAATCTATTCTTTTACTGTGTTTCAACGTATCCCACAGATCTGCGATCCAAGTAGGTGGAGCAGGATTAGGTAAAGGAAAATGGAAAACCCGGTTTCTATAAGACACTATTGGTTACTCCATTTTAAGTATCCAACAACACAGGGAGCTATACTTCCAGGTTAGATCTAGAATTTCTCCATTTAAAAGAAACTGAACATGCAAGTTAACAAAAATCAAACCACGATCTCTTACAAGTGAGATATTTTTTCTCTATTCTAAATAAAAAAACACAAGTAACTACATAGAAAAACCTGGTTGCATGGCAACCCTGAGATAGCAGCAAGTAGAATAGACTTCGCAAGAAGGGGCCATAAAGCATAAACCTTAAGAAAAAATACTGAGATGCGCTTGATTTCTTTACAGGGATAAAAACCTATATACATCTTAAACGGAATTATGGGGTCATGGTTTAACCATACAAAAATCTGAGAAAGAGTCAAATCAAAACTATACCTACTACCAAACTCGGATGCACAGCTAAAAAGGAGAAATCAGGTCAACAACTACCACATGCTCCAAATTTAACGGTGTCCCTTCTAGGCAGTTCACAATTTTCAGAGCAGAGATAACCCACAATTTGTAAAAGGGTCTGCGCCTAGATTCCATTATAGACTACCTATAGGGCTTCAGCTCTAACGCTGTCCCTTCTAGGAATTTTCATGATTCAAGATGCAGAGATAACATAATAAAAGGCGTTCGAGGTTAAGCATGGGCCATACCTTCCAGCATTAACAATTTACACATCCATCAATTCAAACATACAGCAAAATTCATTCCCCAGTGATCAATTAACCACACCTTAAAAAAGAATTCACCGGTGATCAAACATGGGATCGGGCTTCTTTAGAAGCCATCCCTTCCCCACTCATCATCTAGAAAAGCCCCAGTTTTTTTTTTTCCCCGCCTAACACTGAGCCCCTTCATCTTTAAATAAGGAGTCCTACCTTCACTCCAGTGACGCGTGGTAGCTTAGTGAGCTAGCACTGCCACTAAGGGACAAGTGGAGGTTGTATAGAGCTTTCCACTATAGTCAATGCCAGCTCTTCACCAACCCACTGTGCATTTTACCCATCCACTCGACTAGTCGTAATGGAGTCAGTATCCTTCTTTCCTGCTATAAGGTATAAAGTAAGGGCCACATGCAATATACTCGTATTTTCCAATGGATGCTTATCTTATTTTCTACGTATGGCCTTTCTATGACAAAATTACATATGAATATATATATATATATATATATATATATATATATATATATATTATATATCCATTTAATAAGACATAGATCTCCTAGATCTTTTAATAATACTCTAGTTTTTCATGTATATAACACACACACACACACACACACACACATATATATGTAATAAATACATATTTTTTAAATCATGTAATAACAATACTTTTCATTAATATATATTATATAATATACATATATAATAAATACATATCTTTTTAAACATATATGTATTTTATCACCACTCTTCCATATAACATCTATATATGAATAAATACATATGTTTAATATATCAATTTGTTAACCATTGTATATTTATATTTACATTTGTAAATATACTACTCAACCATTTACAAATATAATTAGGGCACAGAAGAGGAATATTGCACAAGGCTTTCCTTAAACCTTAACTTTCCCTTAGTGGTTTCGGTTGTCGTCGATCGGCTGCGTCGCCACCCCTACACCTTGCAACTCATGAATGAAATGCCTCACTGACTAGGATTTACTGGTGGGGCCTTGGGCTTGAGGTCCTCACCAAAAAACAATTACAATATTGCTTTATATTCATGAAATATTAAGGGAAAAAATGGGATATCACATCCTTTCCCCCTTAAGAATAACACCGTCCTCGGTGTTCATGCTTTTCAATGATTCGTCTTCCCTTCTTGAGTCATCCTTGGCTTGCATCTGTTAGTTTTTCAGAAATTTGAATCTGATCTAGGATCTTAACTCAGAGAATAACATGTACAAAATATCTACAACATATCTCTAGCATATCAATCATGGACACAATAATGCAAGCACACAAGAGACACAGAGTTTCACCGAGGAAAACCAAGAAGGTGAAAAACCTTGCAACTTCCTTAGAGATAGATAGAGCAATGATACAACCCAAGCATAAGAGATAGTCCTCCTAGCAGCAGCTTCTCCTCCTCCACAAGTGCGCTACTCTCCAATGAGTGTGTGAGAGAGAAAGTGAATGATCAAATAGAGTGCCTCCCGCACTCTATTTATACATGACTTGACTTGCCTAATAACCTTTACTAGGTCGGCCTCAACTTAACCACATAACATAATGCTTACAGGGCCGACCCCCACTAGGGTGGTCTAATAACCCATCAAGTATAAGTTGCGACACTTACAATATAAATGACAACACTTCCGTATAGAGGAATAATAACATCTATATAGGAATACAAACACTTCCGTATAGAGGAATAATAATATCTCTATAGGAATACAATATACATATATGAAATACATAGGTGAAATGCATTCCGAAGTTACATATACATCAACACTCACTCTTAACTAGGAAGGTATTTCTCGACACATATCTGCTAGCACAAGTCTTCTTCTCTGGATCATCATCAACGAATCATCGTCCTCGAATCATCGTCATCGTCACTGCTGCTGCTATCTCAAACAATCTCCGATCTACTTGTCATAGGAAGTTCTACAGAGCAAGTCCTTTTTCATACTAGATGTAGGCCCACCACCTGTAGGTCTTCATCATCACTAGCCATACTGTGGAATCCCGAAGAATTATTACGTGCGTCACAATGCCTCGAAAGCGTATCCCAGGACCATTTATGTGCCGAAGCATGACCGGCAAGATCTCCCAGGTCTACTTATATGTGATTGTCGCAAAACCTTAAAAGAGTGTCTTGACTAGCAAGAACCCTAAAGAGCATTCGAGGCCTTTTACGTGACTAGAACAACCTTTCCAGATCTCGAGGACGTATTACATGTGACCCCTCACCACAATGCCTCGAAAGAGCATCCCAGGACTTATTACTGGCACACATCCCAACCTATCGGATCTCCTAGGTCTACTTACATGTGGTCATGGCAATGCCTCGAAAGAGAATCCCAAGACTTATTACAGGCACACAGCTCAACCTATCGGATCTCCTGGGTCTACTTACATGTCATAGGACAATGCCTCGAAAGAGCATCCCAGGCTGTTACGAGCACACAGCTCTACCTGTCGGATCTCTCAGGTATACTTATATGTCCTCCTAGAGCAATGCCTCGAAAGAGCATCCCAGGCTGTTATGAGCACACAACTCTACCTATCGGATTTCCCAGGTCTACTTATATGCTCATCTACACAACCTGTCCACGGCCACAGAGTATCAACCTGATACTCACCATACATCATCCTGATGTACATCATCACATGATCAACCTGATCATCATCACTGCATCATCATGATGCATGTCATCTGGAGCAACATCCTAAAGCTCATCATCCATGATCAACCTAATCATATAATGCATCCACCTGATGCATACCAAGTATCTACCTGATACATATCATCATACATGATCCACCTGATCATACAATGTATCCACCTGATACATACATAGATACATGATCCATCTAATCCTACAATGTATCCACCTGTTATATATCAACATACATGATCCACTACAACAAAATAGCCCTTTAGGGGCGGTTTTGGCTTGTGGGGGTCTTGGTAAAAACCCCCTAAAAGTTTTTTCAGACCTTTGGAGGCGGTCTTTTAAAACTGCCCCTAAAAGTCATGGAAATTGGACTTTTGGGAGAGGTTATTTTAAATCCGCCCCCAAAAGTCTTGAAATTTGACTTTTGGGGGCGGTTTTTTGAAAACCCCCCCTAAAAGCCCAATTCGCATAACTTTTGGGGGTGGTTTGTCAAAAAAGCCCCTAAAAGTCACGAGAATTGAACTTTTGGAGGCGGTTTTTTTGGAACCCCCCTTAAAAGTCATGAGAATTGAACTTTTGGAGGCAGTTGTTTGAAAACCCCCCCTAAAAGCCCAATTCTCATAACGTTTGGGGGCGGTTTGTCAAAACCTCCCCTAAAAGTCATGAGAATTGAACTTTTGAAGGCGGTTTTTTTGGAACCCCCCTTAAAAGTCACGAGAATTGAACTTTTGGAGACGGTTGTTTGAAAAACCTCCCTAAAAGCCCAATTATCATAACTTTTGGGGGCGATTCATCAACCCCCCCCCGGCTTAAAAGTCATGAGAATTGAACTTTGGGAGGTGGTTTGTTTGGAACCCCCCTTAAAAGTCACGAGAATTGAACTTTGGGAGGTAGTTTGTTTGGAACCCCCCTTAAAAGTCATGAGAATTGAACTTTTGGAGGTGGTTGTTTGAAAAGCCCCCCTAAAAGCCCAATTCTCAAGACTTTTGGGGGCGGTTCTAAAACGACCCCCCTAAAGGTTTTTTTGAAGGTGTTTATTTAAACCCCCCCCAAAAGTCATGAGAATTCTCATGACTTTTGGGGGGGGGGGTTAAATAACCTCCTTAAAAGACACCTTTAGGGGGGGTCTTTTTAGAACCTCCCCCAAAAGTCATGAGAATTCTCATGACTTTTAGGGGGTTTTTAAATAATTGCCTTCAAAAACACCTTTAGGGGGGGGTTTAAATAACCGCCTTCCACTACAAGAAAAAAGGTCATTGGTGAGGGTCATGCCCATGACATACCTTTAAGGGTGGTCACCAATGTCGCATATGATGACGGTCCTTAAAACATCGTCGTTATAAGTGACTCTTGAGATGGTCCTTCAAGGTTCGTCACCAAATCCCTTTTCAATGACACTTTTGGTGAGGGTTGTTAAAGGCCCATTGCTAATTCTCTCTTTGGTGACACTTCTAGTGATGATCTTTTATTGGCCCTCACCAATACTCTTTTTGGTTACTTTTGGTGACTATAGAAAAATGTTTGTCACCGTCGATCATTCTAATGAGTTTTTTATGACACTATGTGACGGTCTCTATAGTTTTTGACAAAAGGTAGTGGTTTAAGACTACTGCTATGGAGTCTTTGTCATTATGTGTCCAATGTCATAGTGGTTAGAGTCAATTAATTTCTTAATAAGTTAGTGTGTCAATGGTATTAGGTGCAATATCACTTTTTTGGAGGGGTTAAGTGTGATAGTTATGAGTATCACTTATGTCCATGGGTTAAGTGTGACATTTATGAATATCACTTATTGCTTCCACTACTTTTACATTGAATATTTTTCTGCAATTCGGCTGCCATGTTTGCACCATCCAATCTATTCTCATGAGAAGAAATGCCAATAACTTTTGAATTGTTTGTTAGGATTTCCTGAGAATCTGAAGCTTATAAGTTCGTCTCCTACTTATTTTCCTTGTCACTTGACAATTGGCTCAAAATTAATCTCACTTACTTTGTCAGAAATAATGTCAAGGTTGGGGTTTTTGATAGCTTCACTACATGTGACACTATCCTTTCTTTGTTCATTAGACACTATAATTTTATTAGTTTCTTTCTCACTTATGTTAACAAGTAAATGCCTTCCATTTTGATAAACACAATAATTTCCATCAAAATGATGTTTACCTATTTTGTCTTCAATTCTTTGCTTTGTTTCTTCAATTTTATCAGTGGCATGAGGGGTATCATTTCCATCAAGAAATGAGAATTACTTAGTTGGACTTTGAGTCAACACATGACTCAAGCCTCTTAGGTTTATCACTAGAAATTTCCCTTTATATGAAGTTCCACTAGTATGTGTAGGAACCATATTATTTAAGACATATCAGGTCGGTTAATTCCAATAATGAATGAGACTAACTTGCTAACTAGCTACGTGAAGGCTCCTCTTCATGGATAGCTTCTTAGAGGGACTATGGCCATTTAGGCCATGGAATTTTGAGACAATAACATGTCTGTGATGCCCTTATATTTTATGGGTTGCATGTGTTCTACACTGATGCAACCAATGGGTTTTCCTCCCTGGTTTGAGAGGATTGGGAAATCTTCTTAGACCATTGCAGTTATTGGTATTCAACAAGGAATTACTGGTAATCATGTGTCATCAGCTCGTGTTGACTATGTCCCTACCCTTTGTACACAACACTCATTGCTCCTACCGATTGAATGATCTGGTGAAGTGTTTGGATCATGTCAACGAAGGTGGCTCACCGCCTTCAACGTCATGATAAGTTTAATGAACCTTATCATTTAGTGGAAGGAGAATTCATAACAAGGCTACCATAGGTGAATATATGGTAAGATCATTAACAAGAAAGTATCAAATGATACCCCTTTGTGGGATGGGGACAGTTGCATGACCCATGCAGTCGGATTTGTTGTGGGTGGTGGTGCCTCGCCATTCCATCCACACAATGCGGCTACCTCAGTAGACCCAATAATACTTAGTATGATCATCAATCAAGGTTAATAGGTATCTGGCTTTATTCAATGACAAGTGAGGGAAATGACCAAAAATATCACTATGGATCAGCTCCAAAGGTTCATAGTTTCTCTCAGGCCTTGATCTCTCAAACTTTCTCTTAGAATTGTTTCCTAGGATACAACCCCGGTAGACTACTTTTGTGAAAGTGATGTTTGGTAAACCTAAAACCATATTTTTCTCATGAATTTCATGAAGGTATCTGTAAATTATATGACCAAACCTCTCATGCCAAAGCTTGCTTGCTTCATTGGCATGAGAGAGGAGCACTACTGGTGGAGAGATAGGCAAAAACTGTGAAAACTTGTAAACTCTGGTGGAATGATCTGCATGCCGAAACTTTGATACGTATGGCCTGTGTAATGTACTAGCGGTCCAACATGGGCCATGATCCCTAAAGGAAAACATTTTGGGCTAGGAATTTGGTTTTTACCATGAAGGATGGATTGGGTCATGAAAACCATCACTAGTAGACTAAAACTCAAAATGGACACCATATCTCACTCTCATGCTAAAGATTCCATATGCAAGGTTTGTGAGGTGTCCCAAGGCCTTGCACATGGCCCATGAGCCCTAGAGATGAATGTTATGTCCTAAGACCATGGATTTTTGTATGTGCACGACATAATGCATGAAAACAATGTCTAACACTCTAAACCTTGAAATAGGATCCACATCTCACTTATAGGCCAAAGATTCCCTATACAGTGCATGTGTGATGGCCTAGAGCACCAAGCATGCCCCATGAACCTCAAATGTTAATATTAATCATTTAAGACTCTGTTGTTTGATGTTGGATCATGGATTAGGCTATGAGAACGATTCGTGTTGTGTGAAACCTTGAAATTACCACCCTATAGAAATCATAGTACAAAGATCTGTTATATAGGGTATATGTGGTGCCATAGGGTCATTCCATGCATAGCCCACGAGCCCCAAAGACAAATGTTAATTTTTTTTCACATTGGGGATGGATCCTAATGTCTAAGACATAGTCAGAGGAAGAGCACTAACATATTAGGGTGTAAAAGAAGCTTTTAGTGCTCATCCATGTATCAGGTCCAAAACCACCACACACCCTTGTAAATATGATATTTTCCTGCATGTGTTGTATGGGTCTTATTATGAGGCTTTCCACACCAAGGATGATTGTTAATGCCCTATGCACATGTAAACGTATTAGGGCCTAAAATATGTTTTTATGGATCATGGCCTATGCACATTAACCAAAACCACCACAAAACCATGTAAACTGAATCTTTGGTCTACAAGTGTGGCAAGTGTGGTTTTTTGCATTGAGGATGGTTCTTGGGCTCTTGGATATTGTCCAAGGAGGAATAATAATATTCTAGGTTGTAAGAGAATATTTTATTGCATGTGGACCATGTAGGATTTAGTATACAAGTGTTGTATGGACATCATTTAAGGAGGAACAACAACACTAATTGACTAGAAATATGATTTTAGTGCTCATATACCATACAAATTGTAAACAAAAAACCACACTGCCCCTATTAAATGAATTTTTGGGAAACAATATGTGTCACATTGGTGCCATTTCAAGGTTGTGTGCATCATGGATGGTTCTCGAGGCCTTGGATATCATAATTAGGAAATTCCTTAATCCAACCCAACCCATCCCTGGAGCTTATCCTTTCAAACCCCTACCTTACCTTCTCTAGTCTAGCTTAGACCACAAACACCTGAGAAGCTAGGTTTTATTTAGGTGTAGAAGCAACCCCACTTATTCTTTTAGCTCGAGCACATTGGATAGAGAAAGGTAGGAGGCATTCGAGCAGATTCTTGTCCCTTGATTAAATGGACACACCCATTTTGGTACTGCCCTCATATCAATGTATGGAAAATGTGGTGTGTGAAGGATGCCCGCGATGTATTTGACAAAATAGCTCAGAGGGATGCTGTTTCCACGAGGGAGTCAGTTGGTAGGCAATATCCTATCACGTCCATTCATATTGGGGAATAAACTATGATATGGAAATGAGAAAATATATTGCCATGTATTAAGGGGCCAAGGGGTCTTAATTATCCTATATGGAAATACAAATATTTCTGCCCTAGGGACTCCACCTTTGAGCTAGAGAAGAGATAGCCTAAAGAGATAAAAAAATGTTAGGTATGGTGACAATGCCCTCCCTCTTAGTTTTCTATAAGCTATCATTGATTTTAGGAATTCAATCTTAAGATACTAGTTTGTGTGCTAAAATGGAAGAAGAAGCATATCTATGATGATGGATATATTCTTAATGGTAGAAAAATTGGTGGAGGAGGTTGAAAGATACAACTATTGGGTAGGAAAAAAAGGGCTATATGATCATCTACTTATTCTTATACAACTAGAAAAGGAGGATAAAAAACCTCCATTTCCTTTTAAATCTAATCATGATTGTTTGGCTAAGGAATATTTTAGACTTCTTATTACAAAAAATGGAAATTTTATGATCCTAGTCGATGAGATTCAATTATGCTTCAATTTTCCTCTAATCTTAGACAAGTTAAGAAGTTAGTTGTAGGGAGCGCAAAGATGAAAAAGGAATAAAATCAAGTAGACCTAGAAAAGGTAGAAGCAACATAACCACTCTTTTTTAAAATAATGTCAGAGGGTCTTCCAATGATGAATAATAGTTAGATTTAAAGACAATAGAGGATAAAAAAGGAAATTTTAGACAACAGGGAGGTAGAGTGGAGGCTCAAAAGTAGATGCATACACTAGTAGAAAAATGGGTGATTAATAACTACACAACCAAAAAAGTTAGTCACGATGGGTAATTAGTGACTACGCGACCAAAAAATTTAGCCATGACAATTTTTTAAAGTTAAATACTACCAAATTTGAGTAATTTTAAGTGACACAACCACAAATAAGTAGCATAAACTACTAATTTAGTCTAGGGATAAAACATACGACTAAATAACAACTACATGATTATGCAATGATGGCGATGACACCAATGAAGATGATATGATCATGTGATAATGGTGATGGCAATGGAAATGATGGTGATGTTGATGATGAGGATGAGGATGATCGCGATGGCAATGATTATGATGATGATGAGAATGATCACGATGATGAGAATGATCACGATGATGATGATGATGATGAAAATGATGATGGAAACGACATCAATAAATATAGTGATCATCTTCACAATGATGACAATGATGTTTATCAATATAGTGATCATCACAGTGTTGATGACAATGATGATGATTATTATCACCATCACCATCATTTGGATGATCATCATCTGCTCGAAGAGATTCCGCATAATCCCTTGAGATCAAAGAAGCCTCTTTCTTTATGACAAGACCATCACCTCTATTTATATATATATATATATATATATATTATTTATCATATGTTATATATATGTTAATTTATATAGTAATGTGTTAATAATTTATGTAGTTAATATATAGTTTATTTATAGTATTATAATATATATAGTTAATATATAGTATGCTAATATAAAGATAATATGCCAATATATTATATCTTATGTAATATTAATATAATACAGTTATTAATAATTATAAGTCATATATTAATATTAACTAATTTAGAAAAAATAAGAACATAAATAACAAAGAAAAATACAATGAACATTTTGGCGGGAAAGATTCCATATTTTTTAAAAGCTATAATTTAGTTTAAAACATTAAAAATAAAACAAGAGGGAATTATTTTTTTTAAAAATCATTGAACGAACAAGTTGTAATCTATTTCCATTGTTCCATTTACTGATTTTTTCATTCAGTTGCACTGAATTTGAATCTTAGAAAATGTGGGGTCTTTGGAACACACTTCATGGGAGTTCAGGAATATATTTTTAGAAGTGGGTGGCAGGAAGATGTTTTTGTGAGTAATTTTCTTGTAAAGATGTATGCAAAATGTGCAAAAAGCGGTAAGATGGATGCACTCCAATTGTTGGGACAAAATGGCTAAACGAAATTTGGTTTAGTGAAATGCGATGATAGGGGGTTATACACATGGCAAAAAGCACAAATGGTGGGTTCTTCTAGTCACTCACCATTGGGTAAAAAAGGGGTAATTAGTGCAAACCCTTGGATCCATTCACTTCAAAAAAAAATTCAGATATGGAATATGAATAAATCCAACCACCTTGATAAGAATGGACAGTCTTCTCAAAGCTCAAATCAAGAATGGGCTTCTCCAAACGCTCTCTTCAACTGTCTCAGATGCAAGACATACATCTTTACTAACTATTGAGAAGATAGCAGCGATTGAAATGCCCCATCAAGAATGGCCAGAACTAGTTGGCATTTTATTGGAAAATATGGGAAACCCTCAAGTAGAAAAACTAGTGACCCTGAAGCAAGCAACCCTAAAAACTGATTTCCTTCAAGGGAAATAGGAAAAGGAAGGGCTACTGGAAGAGGGGGGTCTTTGCATGGAATGTGTAGTAGAGGAAGGGGTGATTCCTGGATGGGTTCTGAAAATGGGCAATGGGGATTACGCATGCATCATTCTCCAAACTATTATGCTAGTCCCACTAGATTTGGATCCCTAGGACATACGAATGTTGCTGCTGCCAAGGTTGAGAGCAGCGGTTTTGTTGTGGCACAGGATGGAACCATAGCGAAAGCAAGTAGCGCAGGATATGTTGCAAGGGGAGAGATGTCCCCCTGGACAAGTATTGGTCGAAGTGGCCAAGGGATTATTGGTAGATGATGGGAACACATTGTTTGGAATGCAAAAGGGTATAGGACTTGGCAGAGACATGAGTGTGATCCTTGATAGAGGAGTGACTATGGGCAAGGACAGAGCTAGATTTGGTTCAACTTATTGGTCGTATGAGACATGTCCAAAGCCCCCTAGAATTAAGAAAATATGACTTTTGACTATTGTTTATGTGCCCACATTTGCATTTTGAGGCTTTGGGATGACTTAGGCAGCCTCAAATTGCGTCAAGAATTACTGTTACTATTTTTTATTGCTACTTTGTTGTTAGGGCATTCCCAGAACATGGACAAATCACAGAGAATGATACCGAGACTGCTGACGAGGCCTTTTACTGTCTGATAGGGCTAGTTCAAATCCCCTGAGCGATGACCATGACACAGATGCTTGCAAAGAAATGGTTCTTGCCGCCACCATCATTACAACATTTTGAAAAATAAAAAACAAAAAAGATCAAATGTCTAGCTCAATAGCAAGTTCCAGGGATGAGGGCGATCCTCCTACAGTGCATGTGTACAACGTCTACGATCAATCAAGGTTCCCATTGATTTCACTTCATTTTTAGAACATCAATTGTCATTTATAATTGTTTATAAATGCATATAGGGGTGTGTGCAAGAAGATGAGGGTCACTTTAGATGCAATGCTACTTTTTTCAAATCTCGTTCCTGATACCTAAAACATAACGCGTTTCTAATATTTACCACCTGCCATGGTAAGACCCGAGCCTAACATGTCATTGGACATGTAGGCTAGGTAACCATAACGCGTACGCGTTATGTAGTTAAAAAACGCGTACGCGTTATGTAGTTAAAAACCGCATACGCGATATGTAAAACTAAAAATGAATTTAAAAACACAGTCCCGACGATTGCCGACCACCCGCGACACTCACGCATCAAAAACGCAAATAGAGGCGAAATTGACCCTGGACGAGGACGGTTTGTGGCCCACTCAACTATCCGTGTTGCTCGATTTAGCTGGAGGGGAGACAAATTCACCGGTGCATTCTCATATAGTCAGGTAATTCATTCACCCATACCATTTTTTTGTGATTTTTTAATCCAAATTACTATTTTTTTATTGTTTAACCTAGTTTTGTAATATTGATAAAATTGGGAATAACCCAATTTCTAATTAAATTCACACCTCAAAATGAAACCCTTTTCAAAAACTCAAAACTTCATAATCAAACCAAAAATTGAAAAAAATAAAACTCCCCCCGTTCTACAATGTATTCATCTAAGTCACCCGACACAAGGACATGGGACACGAGTGTCCCCACCAGGCTTCAAATTTGAAGCCTTCAGGACACTTCAAATTTTACCCACACGTCATAGAAGGCCACTTCAAATTTTACCATGCAAAAAAAATTTAATTTCATGGTAAGCCCTTCAATAATTAAATTAACCACTACTGTTTAAAATTGCAATAGAAGGGTAGCTTCAAATTTCACCCATCAACAATTTTTAGTGGGAAATTGGGAATGCGGCTACTAGCTAGGTGACTTGGGAGTGGGACTCGGTTACTCTCCAATATCCACGTGTTCGATCATCCATGGATCATGGACCATTGGGCCTCTAATAATATCATTGAGCAACTTACGTGGACGGGCTTACACTGAGTAGCCCATGGCTTGAACGCTTCGAAGTTCTCGTGTTTGTAGCGAGCGCTTACGTGTTTAACACATTTAATGGCATCAACAAAATTATTAAACCTGCAAGGTGGCTCATACGTGTTGTTGCTAGCGGGCTTACCAAGTTACAAGTTATCACATACCAATTCGTGAATGCTGACTCCGTGAGTTAATTGAGTATTCAATGTATAATATATTATGTTAATGTGCCCCCGTGAATTTGGCATTTCAGACAAAATCCACAATCCATAAACTTCTTGTAATGTTGCAGGTTGTTGCTCCTGCCCGTGGCTCCTACCTATAGACCTGTGTTTTCTTTGTTGTATCAAGTTAATCCTACCATCTACGGCTCCCAGCCTCACACCCTGTGTTTTCTTTGTTGTATCAAGTCAATCCTGCAGCTCCCGAGTTCCACCTTTTGTTTTCTTTGTTGTATCAAGTCAATGCTGGAATTCCATGCTTCCATGGCTCCGACCATCAATATATAATATTGCATGAATAGAAACAAGCTTTTTCTTATACCCCTATTCCACTGTGGTTGAGCTACTTCCAAGTTCCACCTACCCTATCTCCTCCAGTCCTCCAGGATAGTTTGCGGAGCGAAGCTGGCAATGCCAGCCTGCCATAAACATATTTAAAGAAATTTGTTTTCTTTGAGGAGCTCAACTTCAAGGCTGACTAGATTTTTGACATCCTATGAATTTACAGGTCTGCTATATCCACTGAAAAATAAAGCCTCTCAACTTTACTACGTTAGTAAACATTGAAATTTTGATTTACTATTACATTTTCAAATGAAAAGAATAACTTATTATTAATAAAAAATCAAATCATATTAATATATTAATGAATTTGAATTTAGCTTCCCAATATTAAAATAAATTATACATTTTAAATGATCCACAACCAAATATTATCCTGAGAAGGAAATGGAAAAAAAGGAATTTCCTCAACACAACATGCTATTTCCTTATGATGATGCTTTTACGTTTATGATTACCAACCTTGGAATCAGGTTTGGTTATCCGAAGGTGTAATATCTTCTAAGCTAAGTCAATAGGTAGGGATGTTGGTATTGATATAATTATGACAAAGTTTTATAAAGGATTAGGAACAATTCCGTTGGCTTGTAGATGACATATTTATGGATAAAAAGCTTGTTGTTATGAGATAATGACATCATGCCTCAAAAACATGTCCCATACAATCTAATGTTAATGGGCGCTCTACATAGAAATTGGAATGTCAACATTTGTGAGTACAATAAATATGTGGATGATTTTGGCCTACTACAACTTTAATATATTGAGTGGATTGATAACCTTCACAATTATATAAGAGATTGTAGCTATGACTAGAAGGAGAGTTAACAATGCAACAAAATCAAGTAATCGAATTTTGTGCATAAGATGAACATAAGACTCCCACCAAATTTCACTGAATCTACGTCTTAACAAAAGAACTCATCATTTCACGGGATTCCACCCCATCAATCCTTTTAACAGTAATGGCCATAACAGTTGCTACAACCCTAGCGCGAGAAAAATCAATCGAGCTACGCATGACAATACTTGAAACCAGACTTTTTGAACTCCCTATTACGTCATAGGAATCAATACTACTTTCTCCACAACATGTGGCACCCTCAATATCTTCCATCACCGCAATTTAAATTTGATAAAAAACTTGTTCCCAAATAGTAATTACCCCATTCTTTGCTCTAAAAAGGCCTCGGTTAACCTAGAATCCAATCCATGCAACATGAACACATCCATATATACACATAGAATAAATATTAATAAATTTCTCATAGCCCTTCAATAGTGTTCAATATCTCATAGCCCTTCATAGTGAAATGGGACCCCACCCTTCAAATTTGATCCCTGGTCCCCACTAGAGACGGTGACCCCCGGAATTATGACACGTAGGACACGGTGACCCCCGGAATTATGACACGTAGGACACGGTGACCCCCGGAATTAATATATTTTTAAAATATATTAAAATTTAAAAATATAGACATATAGATCATCCAATAAAATTTAACATTTACAATTACAAATATTCAATAGAAATTACATTTACAATTACAAATATGAAATATACAATAGAAATTAGATCATTCACAAATCACAACACATTTGTCATTCACAATCACAAAACACAATGAGACATTGAGACACATAGATGCAAACTCATCACTGCCCTGATCCTCCTCCTCCATGCCTGAATCAACAAACTCATCACTGCCTTGATCCTCCTCCTCCTCCTCTCTGCCAATCTGACTAACTTACTTTTTAATTGTCAAATGTTTAATTTTAAGTTTTAAATGTATGTAAGTGAATGCCATTAAATTGCTTATGTGAGTTTGATTTAATACATGTTCAATTTTGAAGAGACGTCATTATATACCATGTATATGTTTCTAATGATTTTTGTATTAATGTCTTTATTGCAGTTGCGGCTATGGATACCAATGCCGAAATATTGATTGAGCTTGCCCAATTGAGGGGCATAAGTGCAGCTTTTAGTGGTGGCGACAGGATTCGCCGTTCACTTGCATCAACCTTGGATGCAATTGTGGACACCATTTCACAATCTACGAATGTCCTATATGATATTGCATCTTACAGAGAAAGAAAAAGACAACAATATGTTGATGGACTAGATTACAATGTAGTAAAAAAGTTGAAAATATCCAAAGAGCTTATATTTGCATTGTTTAGGGACCCTCGGACGGGGGAAATCCCAAATGCAAGCAAGACGCATATCTCCATTGAGTGGTGCATGTTTCAACCATTTGTTGATAACTGGATGGACAGATGGTACATGGTTTTTGATATGCCACCACACAACAACAGGGAAATTCCGTTATATTTCCTTCGAAAGATGTACGCAGAGTTCGTGTTGCATAAACACGTTAACTATTTTGACATCTTACAGTTTCAGGGGATCGGTGGGGGGATGCCCCAAAACCGATCCAATGCCAGGCTTCGAGACCAGGATCGCCCTATCCCTGCACCTCGCAGGCAGTTTCCTGGGCCAGATGTCCCACCAGCACATCGCATTATTCCACAGACACGGGATGCATTTTTGAGTTTGGCACGGGCGGTTGTTCGCCATGGCACGATGGTTCAACATATGGGTGAGGAAGGGACATCTGTCCCTGGTGTGGTACATACACCAGCTCGTCACCATGTTGGACCATCAGCTAGTGCAGGACCATTAGGACCATCCACTAGTGCAGGACCATCAAGACCATCCACTAGTGCAGGACCATCGACTATTCCCCATCCTAGTACTGATCCTCACGAGTGCACATCATGTGGTCGTCCCTGCTATGGTATTGCCTCAGATGTTGCCTTCAGTGGGTTTTTGAGAGAGGTATGTTGATGGTTAATTGTAATAAATTCTTCATTTATTTTCGTCTTTGTACACATATATATAGTTTGAGCTAATATATTATGTTTGTGAACTTGCAGTTGATGCTTTATGCCGGCAGTGACGCCCCAGAGCCGGATGTTACAGACTCTATAGGGGGGCATGATGCTACCCATTCGGTAGGCCCATCTTATATACCACCTATTTCCGTATCTCACACCGAGGTAAACATTTTAAAATTTCAGTTTTTTAATACTTGTTAATTTGTTAATTTCCACATACTTTACATTTTAGTTCATTAATGCTATCTACGGTCTAATATTTACAATTATTAAACTTGCAGATGGCAGATCCTTCACTGGGGCAAGGTAATGTGGAGGTAGTACCCATGTTCATACCGTCCCCTGAAACATCTGGGCTCCAGGTAAACAATTAAAAATGACATTTTTTAAATACATGTTTGTTTGTTGAATCATGCATGTCTAACTACATGAACACTTGCTGACTGTAGGCACCATCCGAGACATCTGGCCCATTGCCTGGATTTGTATCTCGCTCCAGGCCATTCGTGAACAAGGTTCGTGTGTATGTGAGGCGTTCTACTCCTAGAAAGACTCCAGCTACCCACGACCATGGGCTTACTCACACCATGGTAATGTATATCCTTCGATGATATTTGTTGTTTAACTTGAAATCCAGTGCATAAATCATTTTTGTTAATGTTTGAATTGCATGTTTACTGCATCAGGAACCCGAGTTGTCTACTGAGAACCTCGCATCGATGGTTGATGTAGCAGTTAGTGCCGCATCTGCAGTGGCGACTGATCACACACAGGTATGTAACTATTTCAACATTATCTTTACATAGTTTATTATTGTTGGACCTATTGTTTATTCATGCATTTCTAACTATTTCAACATTTTTTCATTGTAGCCACCACCAGCAGGAGCAGTGCCTAGCCCCCCTAGTTCGACCATCCTGGATGTTCAACCGACGGCTCCATCTGCTACACAAGCAACGCAATCTCCTTTGTCAGTTGAGGTGAGATGTCCTTCAGTGACCAAATGTTTCATGCACTTTCCATGCACCAGTTGATAATTGTTGAGCTAATGTATTAGTGTACATAGTTAGTTGAATTTAACAATTGATATTTAATTTGCAGGATCCATGGATGCACATTGATCCTAGGGATGTGCCTAGAGGATCAACGTCGGGAAAGAACAAGAGAAAGCTTGAGTTTTGATAGTTTTGGATAGTTTTGGACACATGTGCTTTTGGATACTTTTGTATATATATGTACTTTTCGATACATTCCGTTTTGGAGACATGTACATTGACTTTATTGTGCATGTACTTTTGGAGACATGTCCATTGACTTCATTGGATACATGTACTTTTCGATACTTTTGGATATACATGTACTTTTGGAGACATGCACTTTTGGAGACATGCAGTTTTGGAGACTTTTGGATATACATGTACTTTTGGAGACATGCACTTTTGGATACTTTTGGATATATATGTACTTTTGGATACATGTACTTGTGTCAATCTAATGTGTTGATTTGTGTGGATTATCTATTACTCATGAATGCACTATGTCAAAAGAACAAACTATTATATTCAAAGGTTTCAACGAATTCACTACATGCATGCACTAATTGGTATCTAAGTAAAATTTGTGATTTTGGATGATCATTACAAGTTATGTCAAAGTTCTTGCTCGTGTAATTTAATCAAACTAAATGCAATACAATGTTTTCAAGGTTTCAACGAACTCACTAATGCACACCCATTGCCATCAACTACCAATGAAAGTCTAACATTATGAGGTTCTTCTTTAAAAATGGGTAATATTTCCTTGATGATCGTAAATTGAGAACCATTTGTAGCCACTCATATAATACCATCTTCACTTATCTTTGTACATGATAATCCATATAATGTGCTATGTTTTTTAACCTAAACAATCATAAAAAACCTAGAATTATAGGGATATGACAAAGAACCTTATGGGGCACCTTATATATTAACCTTGTGTATGCATTAGGATCTTTGTCATACCATTGTTTGAAATGTCATTCAATACCTTCAATTTTATCAACATCAAATTAGTAGACAAAGTGACTCATCTTTGATCTCTTGTATAGGCCTTTGTGTGCCTTATCAATAAGATGTACATCATGAATATTATCATAGGTCTCATACATAGGTGCATCCTCATCCATGCAAACAAAGGTGTCATGGATCAACCTATTATCCCTTTATTCTCAATAATATTAGTATCATTATCTTCCATAGGATCAAATTCAACTCCATCACCCCCATTATTGCTACTCTAAATTGCAGCCTTAGGAGTTTTGATCATGTGTTTTTGTCTCTTTAGGAGTTTTGAAATATTATACTCTTTCAAAAATAATATGGAAGTTCAAATATTTAAAAGTGGCTTAAATTATAAAATGGGCGGAAATTCACCAAGTGTCCCTGAACGGCATTTTCATGCGACTTGCAACTCGACATAACTTGGAAACCGGACGTCAGACCGACGAACCGTCGACTCCGTTGGTCTCCTGGCGTGCGATTACCTCTAGGGGCCCTCTCCCTCGTCTCCCCATGGCCCAGCGGCTTCGTTGTGCATTCATTTCGTAAACTAGGGTTTTGCTCAGTTTAATTGCATGCAATCTCGCATTGGTGGGTCAACTCTGCAAAAACCTCCCCCGAGCCAGTGTTGGCAGTGTTCCCACGTCGGCATTTCTCACACACACTTGCGGGAGCCAATGACACGCAATCTTCCTACTCCGTTTGCTTTTTGGCTCTCGGACGAAAATTCACCAAGTGTCCCTGAACGACATTTTCATGCGACTTGCAACTTGACATAACTCGGAAACCGGACGTCGGACCGACGAACCGTCGACTCCGTTGGTCTCCTGGCGTGCGATTACCTCTAGGGGGGCCTCTCCCTCGTCTCCCCATGGCCCAGTGGCTTCATTGTGCATTCATTTCGTAAACTAGGGTTTTGCTCAGTGTAATTGCATGCAATCTCGCATTGGTGGGTCAACTCTGCAAAAACCTCCCCCGAACCAGTGTTGGTAGTGTTCCCACGTCAGCATTGCCCACACACACTTGCGGGAGCCAACGGCACGCAATCTTCCTGCTTCGTTTGCTTTTTGGCTCCCGGACGGAAATTCACCAAGTGTCCCTGAACGGCATTTTCATGTGACTTGCAACTCGACATAACTCGGAAACCGGACGTCGGACCGACGAACCGTCGACTCCGTTGGTCTCCTGGCGTGCGATTACCTCTAGGGGGACCTCTCCCTCGTCTCCCCATGGCCCAGTGGCTTCATTGTGCATTCATTTCGTAAACTAGGGTTTTGCTCAGTGTAATTGCATGCAATCTCGCATTGGTGGGTCAACTCTGCAAAAACCTCCCCCGAGCCAGTGTTGGTAGTGTTCCCACGTCGGCATTTCCCACACACACTTGCGGGAGCCAACGGCACGCAATCTTCCTGCTCCGTTTGCTTTTTGGCTCCCGGAGGGAAATTCACCAAGTGTCCCTGAACGACATTTTCATGCGACTTGCAACTCGACATAACTCGGAAACCGGACGTCGGACCGACGAACCGTCGACTCCGTTGGTCTCCTGGCATGCGATTACCTCTAGGGGGCCCTCTCCCTCATCTCCCCATGGCCCAGTGGCTTCATTGTGCATTCATTTTATAAACTAGGGTTTTGCTCAGTGTAATTGCATGCAATCTCGCATTGGTGGGTCAACTCTGCAAAAACCTCCCCCGAGCCAGTGTTGGCAGTGTTCCCACGTCGGCATTGCCCACACACACTTGCAGGAGCCAACGACACGCAATATTCCTGCTCCGTTTGCTTTTTGGCTCCCGGACGGAAATTCACCAAGTGTCCCTGAACGGCATTTTCATGTGACTTGCAACTCGACATAACTCGGAAACCGAACGTCGGACCGACGAACCGTCGACTCCGTTGGTCTCCTGGCGTGCGATTACCTCTAGGGGGCCCTCTCCCTCGTCTCCCCATGGCCCAGTGGCTTCATTGTTCATTCATTTCGTAAACTAGGGTTTTGCTCAGTGTAATTGCATGCAATCTCGCATTGGTGGGTTAAACTTGCTCACCTTGCAAACATCATCCATCAAACAGAAATGTGATGGAGTTGAAATCAATGGATTGCTTGTCACAATAGGCATTCATAAGTTTGCGTAATTGAATACTCCTCTTAATCCCTAAAAAATACTTCATTCCCATCCTGCAGATCCCAAACAATGTCAAAGGTAAGAAGGATTTCCATATAATCCAAATATATGTTTTTTTTCAAATATATTTTACATGGAAACATAGCAAAATGGAATCTAATATTTCGTTTGCATTGGGAAGAAAAGATTGGCAAGGCCAACATTGGCTTCCTTTTGGATTAATATCTCCATTTATAATTCCATAGATTTATACAGTTGTCTTAATCCTAACTGTATACATTGCATGAGAATAAACACCATCAATCTCATTTTTGAGACTTGGTTGTCATGTTAATGCAAATGTAAATGTAAAGGTTGCCTTTACAGGACTTTTGAAACTGAGTGTGGGAAAGGGGATCATGATCGAGATGTTGTGTGCATAAAAATTACATTCTGCAGGTAAAAATGGAAGTTTACGAGAAATTCTCTCATTAGTTACACAAAATCTATTGTTGAATGGTGTTCTTCAATAATTGTAGATGGAACAAGAAGACGAGAAGAGGACTCAATAAGGAAAGGACATGTGCAAAGATATTTTTGGGAGGTGGTTGATGTAGATCAATCACATAGAATAATGCATGGAATTTGTGGATTTCATTTAGTTTGAAACTCAAACAATGTTATAGTAGAAATATGGACAAGAAAATTCTATCACTCCCCATTATTCTAGGTATAAATATTGAATTATCCTAGTTGGATGAAGACTAATCAACCATTTCACCACATTATGATCATGTCTCAAATCTTGTACAACCAAGTTTAGTGAATATGAGATTAAATCTTATCAACTAGCATGAACACATTACATTTTGTCTATTTAGTGGACTCACACGTTGGAACTGATGTTTTTTAAAATGAACATATATGCAATGGTTTCCCTGAAAGATAATGAATGGGGCACTCACTATTTGTTGGCATGTTCCTTAAAGGCGAACCAAACCCTCATGTCTCACTAATAGATGACAATGGTGATCAACTTGTAATCAGTTTGATGGTTATTAAAGGATAATATCTAACACTGGATGACCAAACATGGAAGAAGGTTGGTTATGTATTTCAAGATTAGACTAGGTGAATCTATATACCACTTTACAAACTTAGTTTTCGATACAAACCTCAAACTACAAACAATGCCAAGGAAGCACCCATCAAAGGTATGATACTTCAAGCCTCATTGTGAACATGAAAAGTTAATGGAGATCATTAGTAATAGACATGATCCAAATGGTCTACTTAAATGACCATAGGTAAGTAGATAAGTAAGATTGCCTAACATGGTCACTCTTGTGTTATATTCCAAGGTATATGGGTTGTTTGTTATTTTTGTTAATTTTTCAATTCATTTATGTAGATTACTCATATTAAATTGTTCATAATGAATTAGTCTAATAATGGTGTCCTTGTATGTGTCCAGATTATCCAAAGAATCATAAGCACAT
Source organism: Larix kaempferi (assembly GCA_027924585.1). Lineage (NCBI taxonomy): Eukaryota > Viridiplantae > Streptophyta > Pinopsida > Pinales > Pinaceae > Larix > Larix kaempferi. The sequence continues at coordinate 14,866,121 of BSBM01000738.1, forward strand.
GAAATCCCATAAATAAGAACAATGGTCTTTTTCAACACCACCAAAGAAAAAATCAGAAAAATGAAATGACCCACTTCAAAAATTATTTTATTACTTATTGTGCATGGTCCATCAAACAAAAGGTAAACAAACACAATTATATGGCCTACAATGTAGGTCTTTTGATGCTCTATTTCACAAGGTGTTAACAAACACACTTGTTGTGATCATCATTAAAGTCTACAATTTCTTTCAATGAATGTGCCAAATTGACCTAACAACATAGGAAATTGAAAACCACATCCATTGAAAGGAATAATTCAGTTTTTTTTGTCATGAATTAATTTACTATCATGGATTTATGGCTCCCGGCAGTGTTCCCACGTCGGAATTGCCCACACACACTTGCAGGAGCCAACGGCACGCAATCTTCCTGCTTTGTTTGCTTTTTGGCTCCTAGACGGAAATTCACCAAGTGTCCCTGAACGGCATTTTCATGCGACTTGCAACTCGACATAACTCGGAAACCAGACGTCGGACCGACGAACCGTCGACTCCGTTGGTCTCCTGGCGTGCGATTACCTCTAGGGGGCCCTCTCCCTCGTCTCCCCATGGCCCAGTGGCTTCATTGTGCATTCATTTCGTAAACTAGGGTTTTGCTCAGTGTGGGAGTGTGCAATTTTTGCACACAGGGGTCAACTTTGGAAAATCATCCACCGGGCAAGTATGGCTAGTGTTCCTAGCCCGAACCTGTCTAGACACACCTGCAGGACTCCCCGGAACCCGGTTTTGTTGCATGGTTGGAGTTTTATGCCCCCGGTAGGTATCCAGCAGGTGTCCCTGAAGGCCTTCTGGTAGTGAGACGCGACGAGCCATAGAATGAAGACCGTGGCTCGGATCGACGAACTGTCGACTCCGTTGGATTCAGCACACCGGGATAGTGCCAGGGGTGCCCCTCCCCTCCTACCCGGTGGCCCATGTGTCACCTTGCAGGTCCATCTTGGAAACTAGGGTTTTGCTCAGTGTGGGAGTGTGCAATTTTTGCACACGGGGGTCAACTTTGGAAAATCATCCACCTGGCAAGTATGGCTAGTGTTCCTAGCCCGAACCTGTCTAGACACACCTGCAGGTCTCCCCGAAACCCGTTTTTGTTGCATGGTTGGATTTCTATGCCCCCGGTAGGTATCCAGCAGGTGTCCCTGAAGGCCTTCTGGTAGTGAGACGGGACGAGCCATAGAATGAAGACCGTGGCTCGGATCGACGAACCGTCGACTCCGTTGGATTCAGCACACCGGGATAGTGCCAGGGGTGCCCCTCCCCTCCTACCCGGTGGCCCATGTGTCACCTTGCAGGTCCATCTTGGAAACTAGGGTTTTGCTTAGTGTGGGAGTGTGCAATTTTTGCACACGGGGGTCAACTTTGGAAAATCATCCACCGGGTGGGTATGGCTAGTGTTCCTAACCCGAACCTGCCTAGACACTTTGGAAACTAGGGTTTTGCAGGTCCATGTTGATGATGATGGTGATGATGATGAAGATGTTGATGATGATGGCTTGGTCTAAGGTGGTGCTCTCAACTAGCTAATTCATTATGAAATATTTAACAAGACATGAATTAAATTTAATATAAGTGTATTGTTTAATATAGTGAGCATGAATTGAATTAATTTTGTTGGGTGAAGCCAATAACCAACATGATGAACATAATATAATTTTAGGGTTTACTGATCATATGTAAAAAATGGCATATTCATAAACTTGACATATAAGAGAACTTTTGGCATATTTATAAACAACGTAAACGTAAATTTGGCATATCAAGAACGCAAAATTGACATATTCATATGAAACATACATGTGAAAATTGAGCATATATCAATATTCAATTACAAATAGTATAAATAGTATAGTATTGAAAGTATGTAACGTACCTCATCATGCTAGATCCCACCTATTATCATACAACCAAGCCCTCCGGATCATCTCTTATACTGATGGTCTCCATTAGTCTCTCGTGCTCTGTATCCGGTAAGAAGTAGCGTACCTTCGATGTAATTTCGACTAGGCATTGTTCGTACCTGAAGGTTTGTGCCAATGATTAAGTTGGTAAAGTGATACACACTTGCACCTGGTTTGTAATCCCTGTAAACATATCCACGCTTCTTTCTTCCATTGTTGTCCCGTGTCAAGTATTCACCTTTAACAACCATAGACCCAGTTGGAAAGTGGTTGTTTTCATCGTCAGTCATGGACACAATGAGGGTTTGCTTTCCATCTATACAGCGTGCCAACCAGTATTCATCACCCCATTCAGTATCTTTTGAGGCAACCACTGCGTATATGTGCCCTGCATTATATGATTGTAGGTATATGATCAAAATATTTTTCGTGCGATACAAGGCCATTAATGTGCATTTGAAGACTACGTAAACAAACAAAAAATGTTAAGGAAATGCATCATACCGGGTTGTACAAGGTCTGAGACATGATCAAAATCTGTAGAAATAGATGATTGGTCTTCTTCCAACGGAGTTAACTCAACAATTGCACGCTGATCAAGTGGAAGTGATATGTGATCCCATCCATCAACCCAATCCAATGATTCACACCCATCCCAGTCACCATCACAACAAGGTGGGCAAAAACAAGCGAGTTTTCTGGTCCAAATTTCAAATACTGGGTTATCAGAGCTTCTAACCGAATGAAAGCCACGAGTCCCAGGCACAGTCTTGCATTCCCATGCATGTGAACGATCTATGTCTACCACCTCCCAAAAAAATCTCTCCACATGTCTCTTTCTTGTGGATTCTACTCGCATAGTTGATTCCTCTCCCATTACAGACGTGCACCACTTGACTATAGATTGAGCATTTAGAATAGTAGATTCTATAGATACTTTCAATTCCTCTCTTCGTAGGGCTGTTTTGACACATGCTCCGGCTCCATCATGCTCTCCTTTACCATGCCCAGTCTCAAAATAGTTCCACATATGTGGCACTTTGTAGTTTTTATGCAATGAACACAACCACTGAAATCTGCGTGCATTTTTGAACTGACCAGCACACCCATCAGACCAAATCCAGTGTCGGTCCATCTGTATGTTCCTTCCCTTCAAGTGATCATAGAACATGATGAAGCAATGACGTACATAGTGGAAGTCGTGGCACCTATCATCACTTATGTAGAAGTGATATTCCTTCAGAATTTCTCTTTGCTCTTCAGTGCTATTTGGGCCATGCCTATATGTGATATGGACCATCAAGGAAACCTGCTCAGAGTGATAATACTGACTTTGGATCTCATTTTGAGGTTGCAGAGTGTAGTTCTCGGCAAAATCAACAATTGAAAGTATAGTACCAAGGGGAAATATATCTCTGCATATTCTAAACTTCTCATCCTGCCATCGTGCCACGTGGACATGCTGAACATATTGATGTGTCTTTTCAATAAATTCCTTGATGAAGTCACTAACTTGTACCTGATGACACAAAATGATCTCAATGTCAGTTTTTTGTTGTAAGTAAGGATTGAAATGTAACCGTTACAACATAATTTTATAGATATAAATGCATACCTGAGATGTCACCAATTGTATTTTTTTGCTTTCTTTCCCTGGGACTATTTCATAGTTGATATATTTGAAACTTTTCATGTCTGTAACCATTTTCCCAAATTCACTGTCTCCATTCTCATTCATACATTGGCTCAATAATGCCATTCCAGCATAGTTGGAGCATGTTCCATCCAAACAAGATTTTGCATAGTATGTTTGCCCCTCGGGCCTATTGCACATGATGCTATGAATGAATTCTCTTGATGAAGTCGGTGGTATTGTCATGGAGCAATCCTGCACAATGTTAGTATGCAACACACGACGAATGTACAAAAATGTTTCATAGTAATATTCATATTCTACATGGTATCTACAACAACAAGTGTTACGAAGAGTATTTATTCTAACATACCATGGCTTACATTTCTCAAAAGATCTTTTCCCCAAGTTCAATTGTCTATGCTCAATCTTAAATTTCTCGTAAAGCTCTGTCTGTGTTATATCAAGAAGATGCTTAGTATGTGGTTCACGATCCTTTGAACCCATTCTTAGTTTTAGTACATCCTTTCGGTTTGAAGAAGGCCTTGTGTGATCATGCCAAAAACTGTGCACTAGTCCCTTTACTGCATCAACTAGCCTCATGTCACGACGTGGAAACCGACCAACAAAGGCCCAAAAATCTGTCTGATCGGTTGTGTCAAGATGTTCTCTTCTAATAGAATACGTACGGAGGGTTTTTACATTCAAATTAACTAGTTCGGATGTAGGCCTGAGAATACGAAGGGCCCTGGTGTTCTTATCTGCAATTGATTGTGACAACACACGACGAGCAGCATTGCGGTCCTTTGAACGTGTGTTCTTACCAATTTTACCAAATGCATCTACTAGGCTTTTAACTATATGAGAACTTGGTTCAGAATTCTTTATCATCTTTATCCCTAACTTTTTCCTAACAACATTCATGCTCCTAGATTTTAACAATGATAAAAATAATCTACATTTATCTCCATCACGTTTAGAAACAAAATATTTATCAAGTATCTGTTGAGTTTGATAAGCAATACTACGTTTAGATAGCGTACCTTCAATGGAATTCATAAGTCTTTCATCAACTTGTATACGCTTCGGAGTTCTTCGACGTGTGCTTGCTAATGGAGGTAAGGGGGTTGGAATTGTACCATGTAGCGCATCACCAAGACGCTCTGGCGTTTCAGTAGTAGCTTGGTGTCCTTCATTCTTTTCCTGGTAGTTGGATGGTGGAAGTCCAACATCCTCATCCATGGTCTGTGGAAGTCCAACATCCTCATCGATGGTGTGGATAACATTCTCTTCTTCAACAGTAGGCAAAATGTCCAACGCCTCTCTGACTTCATCGCTTGTATAACCACATCCGGATAGCAAATTGGGTGTTTCTTCGTAGCTTCATCTTGAGATGGTAACTTATCACTTTGACTTGAAGTGGGAATTGAAACATCCCCTAATGAGCACCTACGTTTTGCTTCTTGATTACTTCCATGGGGTGCTTGTTCAACAACTATTGTGGAAATTGAATGTCCCTCTTGTCGTGGATTAATAGGATGAACCATGGTATCCTCTACAATTGGATTTGGATTAGTTTCCAAAGAAAGCCTCCGATTCATCATGTATATTCTTTTCTTTTCTTTCTCTTCTTCAATGACTTCTTGAGATCTCTTCTTCCTTGTTGATTTGTTTACTCAGTTACGTGCATTCCCCATCACCACAATGATCAATTCAATATAGTTTGTTTTTGTTGCTCCTCAATTACAAGCTCTTCAATAATAAGCAAATGGAAGTTCTTCCTTGTTGGTCTTGAAGCTTGATATCTTATCTTGTGTGCTCCTCAAATATAAGCAAAATGAATCTTTCAAAGGCCTTATCTTTGGTGTTATTCAATTGGAGATTCTTCAAGCTTGCTAATTATTTTCTTCAAATATGGCCATATAACCCAACACCACAGTGAGCAACCATGAAAGATGTCCTCAATGCTGCACCTGCATAAAAAAAAATGATGGAGTTGGTGTAGAATGTGAAAATTTTCAGACGCGGGCTCGTGCTGTTCGAAAAATCACGGGATTATTGTTTTCGTTCGGACAGAGTGAAGTTGCTCTCGGACAGCAACAGGCCATTATTTCTGGAGTTGAAAAACGCGTACGCGTTATAGAAATACAAAACGCGTGCGCGATATGTAGTGAAAAAACGCGAACGCGATATAGTCAAGCACAATAAATAGGTTAGGTGCACGACTAGGGCAACGAACAAAATCAAAGAAAACTAATAATTTATATGGTTGCATACAAAACAAATGTTTTGTATGGTTTAATACCCCCTAGCTCTCTCCCAATAATCCCTAGATACCCCCTATCTCTTTCTAAATATCTGTCCCTCATTCTCCCTACATGTTTCTTTCATGTTTCTTTCTCTCCCTTCAGCCATGTCTCTACCACCCCACTCTCCATCTCTCCACCTTCTCTTTATCTTCGTCATTTTCCCTCCCTATAGCACTCTCTCCCTTCTTCTCCCTTAATCACTAACCCTCTACGCCTTTATCCCTCCCCCCTGCCCTCTCTGTCTTACCTTGTTCCTAGAGCCCCTCCCCCATAAAGGCCTTTAGACCCTCTTCTAAACATTAATCCCTAAGTGCATAAGTGCACAAGATGATGAGGAGGAGGGGGGTGATGACAATGAAGATGATCATGATGTAGATGAAGATGATAAAGATGATGAGGAGGAGGAGGGTTATGACAATGAAGATGATCATGATGCAGATGAAGATGATAAAGATGATAATGTTGATGAAGATGATGGTGATGATGATGAAGATGTTGATGATGATGGTGATGAAGATGTTGATGATGATGGTGATGATGATGATGATGAAGATGATGGTGACATGATGGAGATGTTGATCTGATGAGGAAGATGATGATGATGATGGTGATGATGGTGATGATGATGAAGATGTTGATGAGGACGATGATGGAGATGAAGACGATGATGATGAAGAAGATGATGATGATGGAGATGTTGTGTTGATGGGGAACCTAGAGATGACAATGATGATGAAGATGGTGATGGTGATGGTGATGGTGATGACGATGAAGATTTTGATGATGATGCTGATGACGATGATGATGAAGATGTTGACGATGATGGTGATGGTGATGTTTAGATGATGATCATGATGATGTTCAGAAGATCATGATGGTGATGATGGTGATGATGATGGAGAAAATGACAATGATGGATATGTTGATGAGGAACCTACAGATGCCAATGATGATGATGATGGAGATGTTGATGAGGAACCTACAGATGCCAATGATGATGGTGATGATGATGAAGATGTTGATGATGATGGTGCTGGTAATGATGATGATGATGATGATGATGATGAAGATGATGGTGACATGATGGAGATGTTGATCTGATGAGGAAGATGATGATGATGATGATGGTGATGATGATGAAGATGTTGATGACAATGATGACGGTGATGAAGATGATGATGATGAAGAAGATGATGATGATGGAGATGTGTTGATGGGGAACCTAGAGATGACAATGATGATGAAGATGGTGACAGTGATGACGATGAAGATTTTGATGATGATGCTGATGGCGATGATGATGAAGATGTTGACGATGATGGTGATGGTGATGTTTAGATGATGATCATGATGATGTTCAGAAGATCATGATGGTGATGATGGTGATGATGATGGAGAAAATGACGATGATGGATATGTTGATGAGGAACCTGCAGATGCCAATGATGACGATGATGGAGATGTTGATGAGGAACCTACAGATGCCAATGATGATGGTGATGACGATGAAGATGTTGATGATGATGGTGTTGGTAATGATGATGATGATGATGATGATGATGATGAAGATGAAGATGATGGTGACATGATGGAGATGTTGATCTGATGAGGAAGATGATGATGATGATGATGGTGATGATGATGAAGATGTTGATGACGATGATGATGGTGATGAAGATGATGATGATGAAGAAGATGACGATGATGGAGATGTGTTGATGGGGAACCTAGAGATGACAATGATGATGAAGATGGTGATGGTGATGACGATGAAGATTTTGATGATGATGCTGATGCTGATGATGATGCTGATGATGATGATGATGATGATGATGAAGATGTTGACGATGATGGTGATGGTGATGTTCAGATGGTGATGATGATGATGATGATGATGATGATGATGATGGAGATGTTGATGAGGAAGGGGGAGATGACAATGATGATGAAGATGTTTATGGTCATGAAGATGATGATGATGGTGATGGTGATGATGATGGAGATGTTGAAGATGATGGAGATGGCGATGAAGATGATGATGATGATGATGATGGTGAAGATGATGAAGAAGATGATGATGATGGAGATGTTGACCTGATGACAATGAAGATGATGATTATGGTGATGATGATGAAGATGTTGATGTTGATGATGATGGTGATGAAGATGAAGATGATGGAGAAGATGATAATGATGGAGATGTTGATGAGGAACCTACAAATGCCAATGATGATGATGATGATGGTGATGACAATGAAGATGTTGATGATGATGGTGATGGTAATGATGATGAAGATGATGATGATGATGGTGATGGTGATGGTGATGTTTAGATGATGATGAAGAAGATGATGGTGACATGATGGATATGTTGATCTGATTCAAGGAAGATGATGATGATGATGATGATGGTGATGATGATGAAGATGTTGATGATGATGATGATGGTGATGAAGATGATGATGATGAAGAAGATGATGATGATGGAGATGTTGATGTTGATGGGGAACCTAGAGATGACAATGATGATGAATATGGTGATGGTGATGACGATGAATATTTTGATGATGATGGTGATGGTGATGATGATGAAGATGTTGATTATGATGGTGATGGTGATGTTTAGATGATGATCATGATGATCATAATGATGATGGAGATGTTGATTTGATGAGGAATATGATGATGATGAAGAATATGATGCTGATGGAGAATATGATGCTCACAACTCCCTCTAGTCTCTCTCTCCCCAACCATCAATCTCTCTCTCTCTCTCTCTCTCTCTCAAACACACACACATACACACACATTATGTCACTTTCCATTCTCAAACCCATCCCCCCTCCATCCATATCTATCTCCAACTTTCTCCCTCCATCCCTCACCCTACCTTCTCTCCCTCCCTCTCTCATCGCCTGTCTCTCACCTTCTATCCCTCCCTCATCTTTCCCTCAACCTATCCCAATCTCTCCATCACTCCCTCTCTCTCCATCGCCACCACTCTCTGCATGTCTCCCACCAACACTTTCTGTCCCTCCCTTCCTATCTCTTATTTCGTTCTATCCCCATCTATCTCTCACTCCCTCCAAATCCATTCCTCCGCATTGTCCCTCTCCCTCCCTCGCTCTATGTCTCTCCCCCCCTTGTATTCTTTATTTCTCTCTCACATCCCCCTTGCCTCCATCCATTCCCCCTTGTCACTCAAGTCTCACTTTCAACTTCTAACCCTATACCTCTTCAGAACCTATTCTACTCCTAATAGTGCTCTCAAGCTCCACTTCCCTTCACCCCCTGTAGCCCATCATGTTCTCATTCCCTTCATCTCTCCCCACTCAAGCTTCCAACATCTTTCTAAGCCCTTGACCCTTTCCCACCCCTATTAAATATTAACCATAGATTCCCTTGACCCTTCCCCACCCCTTCTCAAATATTAAACAAAAATTCCCTTGACTTCCACACCCCCTCTTCTCAAGTATTAAACATGTATTTTATGATTTGAATAACGCGAGCGCGTTTTGTAACTATATAACGCGTACGTGTTATGTAGTTATATAACGCGTACCCGTTAAGTATTAATATAACGCGCACGCGTTATTTAGTTATATAATGCGTACGCGTTATTTAAATCTAAAAGCGCGGCAATATTTTTGAATTTAAACAAGCCGAGTCACATGCTCACATGTCAACAATAATCCTATGTGTATGCTTTGGAGTTTGCTTCGGTAATTCCAAACCTGTGCTATGTTAATGAAAAACCAAAGCTAATTGGGTATTTCTTCCAGTTTCTGGAGAAGCCTGTGCTTAGCCACTCGTTACAATATGCTACATAGAGTCATTTTTGACGAAATCTTAGACACAAATAGCATTTTTTCTGCAGATTCCAAATATGTGACTTTTATTTTGAAATATTAATTTTTCCTATTTTCTTTCAATTTCTTTTCTGTCCTACCTCCTTAACTCATGAAACACATTGTTAGTGTTTCTTCCATAACTTTTTCAATTCTCAATCATTTCAAAAAAAAATTGTATGGTGCACAAGAGGACACTAACCTCCACGTTCTATGAAAAACCCATTTCAAGATTTTTGCATTAAGACCTTCAAAGGCTCTACCCACAAAAGAGGTACTATTTTTGAGGTTTGATCACTTAGACAATTATAAAAAAATTATAAAATTACTAATTTAATTTTCGAAAAATAATGGCGCACAAGTGCTATGTGTTCTCTACATGCATGCCTATTTTTGTAGCTTGATTCCATCATTTAGGCCCTCAAAGGCTCTACCCACAAAAACATATACCTTATCATTTGCCTGAAAAATAAAAAGTGTCTGTTAGGAAAAATGAAACTTGACATAGCTATGCAAATTTTCAATACATAAAAGTTATATATTCAGAAACGTGATTCAATTTCCTACATTTCATCTTTTTTACTCAATGCAAGATATTTTCCGTAAGTAAATCAAAAAATACAAGTAAGTTGAGGGATGCCTGCTTTTTCAGTTTTCTATTGCATCTAACGTGCCAAAAGTGACCCTCATTAGCTTGCACTGACCCATAGATTTAAACTTCATTGAACGGAATCGTTAATTTGATATGTGGTAACCTCTCTTTTCTTACTCTCTGATATTTTGCAGAAACCCTATGTATGAGTTAATAAATTGTGTGGGGAGTGTTGCGAGGGGGTAGTTTCTTAGAGCATAAATCTTATTGAACCAACCTATAATAGGTGGATTAAGGGTGTGCTTACTTCACTAGAGTGGGAAGTGGTTTTGTTTTATGTACAATTATTAATTTAACTGGACTAACTAACAGGGTCAGTGACCCAGTGTCTTCTATATGATATGAAGTCTTGGATACCTGGTGAGAAATTCACTTGCCGAGTCTTGGACTACACATGTGGGACTAGTTCCATGTCCGAGGTGTATCGATTCTGCTGAAATTGCTAGGGACTTGCACTCGAGCTCATCCCATTCAACCTCATGCCACTCAAGTGGTGCAGGTCATTGTCGAGAATGGAACACTGGAGGATGGCTTAATTTTCCATTAACCTCATCAGTGAACCAATATCTGGATGGAATTGATTATACATTACATTGATGATGTTTATATAGAAGCACGTGTGTTAGCTTTGCAACAATAATTACATACAGATTACCTAATCAACTACTATTCCTCCACTGGATGAAGTTTGTTACAAAAAATTTCAGGTCTTCCTAGTAAACCTCTGATAATATGTATTTAATATGGGTTAGGGTTCAACAAGGCTACTGTGCCTCAAAATATTATTGCAGGATGCTATGTTATCCAAGAGTTTGGGTTTGGCCATGAAAATGAGCATTTTCCCTTTTTTTACATGAGGCCAATGCCCCCACGTGTCATAATGTAACAACTCACAACCTATTACTTGCATAGAAACCATCTTGATGTGCGTGACACTTTTCCTATTCTTGCACTGATTGGGATATAAATAGATGTAAAACAACATAATCTAACCATCTACATTTATCAAACAATTTATATTACCAACACCACATGCAAGTATATAGGTTGGAATTCCAAAATCCATGAAACAGAGATCAACATAGGGATTTTTTATGTTGGTCGTCAAAGTTGTAATTGAGAAAACCTTGACCATATTTTCCTAGATATAATCTAACATGATAAGAATGCAAAGCAAGTGAGATCCATTTCCACCCTTGTGCTATTTTGAGTTTTTGAGTGGTGATGCCAACTGACATAATACCAAAGGTTCTTTCCTTAGTCAATCCTTACAAATGTAAAGGTATAAAGTGTTGCAGTCAAGCTGATTTGTCAATAGTGTCCAATACCATTATAATATATATGTAATGTTAGTAACTAATTTACCAACATTAAGATCAGTGTGGTTACCTCCTAGTGCAATCAAGAATTTAGCAATCACCTTTTAGGTTTATGACTAAAATGAATGCAAAAAGTTCATGCAAACAATATTTTGTTGTTTGATCCATGTGGCATAATTGATAACACATTGTTGGCCTTAGGAGTACATGGGATCATTTACATGGTCAACCACACACATCAATGGTCATATGGAGATGCAATAATGGGTAAGGAAGAACTCAGATGCCCTTAAAGGTTGTAGAGAACCCACAGAATGTCTTATAGGCAATTCACAAACCTCTTGAGGGCTCACATTCAATTCACATACTTATTGAGGGCTTTCAACAATTCATTCCTTCACCCAAAAGCCCTCATCTCAATTGCATTAACTAAAACTAATGGTTGTTAGCTAGTGCCATGACAAATGTTGTTTTTGACGTAGACACACCATAAAAAATAAGCATTTGGCCTCAACTCAGACTTCATCATGGTTGTTGAGTAATATCTATGTAAAACTAGCTAAAATTTTTAATTACCTGCAATCATATTCACAATCAAGGTTATTATGATTGTGTATGATGGGTTGGAAATTTAAATTAACCCTTATCCACATAATGGTAAATAATTAAGTCTAGGATAATCATTTATGTGAGATATGCATGCATATTGGTGAAAAAACATAGATGCAACTGTCATATGAGCTATATTTATTAAATACATCTCCTGAAATTGTTCAAAGTTGATTAACAAAAGGAGATGTGAAACCAGTATCAAACTAAAAATTAAATAAGCAACAAATAGAGAAAATGTCATCAAATATTTTTTCTGATCTTTGTTGTAGCTTTCACAACTTTTGTGCATAAAAATTGGCCAAGGGAGCAAGGTCTTCCTCCATTAGGACTAGCTCCAAACCAAACACAAGTTGAAATTAAGTGCATCCATGGAGAAAGTAATGCCTTCATTGAGATAAGAAAATACCTTCATTCAAAGAAGATAACGACTTAATGGAGAGAAACAAAGGATCCAACTCTTTAAATAAATGTCTGAAATCTCTTCATTGACATTAACTGGTACAATGACTTCAAACTTCTTTGCAGTTTTTAATGTGTTTAGGCTATCACTAGTACATTCATATGTGTCACAGGTTATTTAAAGTGTGTCTCAGCTTATTTTCCTTTAGTTATTACCTCCAAAATTTCTCCCTTTAATAACTATTTTGATGCGTTTTTCCTTACTTTGAATTTCTCTCTTCACTCTGTGAAGTTTGTTATCTTCCATGAGTAGTGGGACACTTAACTTTATTTGCACATTGATTCATAGACTCTCTTGAAAATTGTACAAGGTTAATTTTAAAACGCCATTTGAAATGAACCACCTTGGATTATCTTGTATGACTTTGACATGTGGCAAAATGGTTCTAATTGAGCTTGGCTACTTTGAAATTCTATTTTTATTCTTCAAACTGTCCTTATTTGTTGAAATATCTTGGTTACATGGGTATAAAGTTCTTCATAAGAAAATGTTGCAAGAATACTAGATACATCTTTAGAGTGGTAGATACATTGTTTCTTCCATTCAGTCAGATTTGATATAAATTTCCATAAAAATTGCACCTATTGCAATTTCCATGCTCTTCGCATTATTTGCATGTTATTAGCAAGATCCTTTTTCATTTATGAGATCCATCCAAGAAGTGATGAGGTCATGCATATCATCTCTATAAGGTTTGATAGGGTCCCTTCCCATCATTCAGAGTCTTTCTATGAGTTCGCTTATATTATAAAACTATTGACATGGGAAACCATATTAAGTTCCATAGCACATTCCTTAAACTGACGGTTATTGGAAACTATTTAATGTGATGAAATATTTTTCCGCGGTTAATGAGATAAAATATAATAGAAATATCTATGAAGATTTATCAAATGATTTTATTTATGGTATTATCAACAGCATATGCGAGTATAGAATATAGATGGCTGAAATTCAAAACATACAAAAATAGAGATCCACACGTGACTCACCTATGTAGAAGTCAATGTTTGCAAATGCTAAATGTTTATTATCTAGATATAATTTGACATGGGAAGAGTGCAAGGTAAATAACCTTTATTTGAAATATTTATTGGGGAAACAGATTCAAATAGACCGTTCATTTTCTCCAGTGGGTTTTATGTGAGAAAATGACAACAGTAGTCAAATTGAATGTGTTCATTGCTCCGGTTATTTTTACACAAGGAAAGGGCTATAAGCCTGCAAAATTATATAGGCCCTGGATGACACCTTGGATATGTGATCTCATTGTTCAATATTGGGGTATCATGCAAAGTAGTTTATTTGAAAGAAACGTCAACAAATACTGGAATTAACAATTTAGTTTGTGAGGTTTCATGACCTAGTTCCATGAAGTTGTTTAAATAAAATTTGACAAGTTTTGATTCACCATGGCTCAACACTAGAAGGTTGGAAAGCATAATGAAATTCCTATGCTCCTTGAGGTCAACATGGATAAAATAAGGCTCAATTTGCAACAGGGAATCTATACTATTTCTCTACTTATACCAAAGGCTTTCCCAATCCAGAAGCTTGCCTTTTAGGGCAAGTCCCTGATTCAATGGGATAGCACTCCCCCTTACTTTGGCACTAACATTGCTGGTAGTGATTAGTGTCATGACTTTTTGGCCTACTTTAGTAACATATCCCTATAAAGGACAACCATATTTCTTAATCCAATTGTTTGGTGATGCATTTCCCTTGCACTGAACAAGTTCCAATTGTCTGTCTTATCCATTTGAATATCCTAGTTTCAATTTTCTGTCATATCCATTTTGAATATCATAGTTTAAAACAAGCTTCACCAATTCTCTCTCTCTCTATATATAAAGTGTAATTTCCATTAATTTGTGGATTTGCAAAAGATGGTGTAAAGAAGCCATCCAAACAATGTAATTGGTCTAGCAACAATAACCAGTATCTGCATTGCCATACTAATATTTTGGTCTAGAGAAATAGGATTTATGTTTCTAGAATAGAATCAAATAAAAGCTTTCTTATTTTATGATAAATTACATTTAAGATTGACATGTCATGGGAATCCTGGAGATGCTGAGGCAGCTGAGGGTGCCACAAATGAAAATTCAAACCATAGGAATGGTGCTTTGAAAGTAGCAACATTGGTGAATCGTGTATTTGATGGTCAACTGTGTAGCATTGTTTGCTGCTGTAAATGCGATCATTATTCGGTGGTGTACGAGCCATTTCTGGATTTGTCATTTCCTATCCCGACTATACCAAGAGCAAAGAAAGTCTCATTACCTCGACAAAGAACCCCATCATCTTCAAAAGCACAATTGAAGAATGATGCAAGAAGTAACAATATTGGCTATGGAGAGGGGAGGCGCAGAGCAGACCTTCAGACTCAATCAGAGACAGAGGTAGATACACCTTCTCAGGCAACCTCTCCACCTATTCTGCATAACAGAACTACTGAAACAGAAGAAAAAGCTGGAAATGAGCCCGCTCCGTTGGAAGGAAAAGTTGCATATGGACCTGATTTGAAAGAAGATACCGATTGGAATGAATCTGGTCCGCAAGAAGATACAGGATGGAATGGATCTGGTTCACAAGAAGATACCGGATGGATGGACTATCTTGGATCCTCAACTGGATCTGAAGATATTTTATGTCAAGGACAAGGTCCTTTTGATACATTGGAAAATGTGCAGCAAGTAGAGAATCATTATGTAGAAAATTCCGTTCCTGAATATGATTTAAGGCAGCCTGATGACTCTCAAACAGAGTCTCCTCTTCCTGTGGTTGGGGATGCAGAGGTATTGTTACTTCCTTACAAAGAAATGGATTCTGTAGCTGGCGACGAGCTGGAGGTAACATGCAAGTCTCCAGATTTGGCTCAGGCGGACACCAATGATGCCTTAGACAAACGGTTAGATGTTAGTGCCTCATCGGTTATGGACCCTGAACCTTTTGATGCTTTTGCGCAACTGTTTGATGATGATGATATATCTGTTGTTCAGAAAGAAGGATCAGATGAAGTTGAATCTGAGAACTTTTTGTATTATGAAAATGGTGGAGATTATTTGTTGGATATGGGTATCTCTGTTCCTACTGAAATGAAGGAAGAAGAGATCGACGCCACAGTTTTTCCAATGTCTGTTGATGGTTGCTTGGCTGATTTCACAAGGCCAGAGCTCCTTAGTGGAGAAAATGCGTGGAAATGTGATAAATGTGCTTCTAAGCTCGTTAAAAGTTATGATAATCTTGAAAAGAGGACAGCAAAAGAAGAGCGTGGTATGAGAAATTAACAGCAGGTTGACTGTAGGATCAGTGCTGAATATTTCAGATGCATTGTCAATGCGTGAGAAACAAGTGGAATTGGAAACTGGAGAGAAGCCTGAGTTACTGGAGAAAGTAAGAGATACAGAGTTTGATGATTGCACTTCAACAAGGTGTTCTAGAACTTCTGCTCTAAAATCAGATGAGTCTCAGATACACGGTGAGAGAAGAACATGTAATGAAGTATATGAGAAGGTAAGGTGCAGCGCCCAGTGTGAGAATGAAACGGAATGTCAGCAGACTGAGGTTCTGTCTAGTTTAAATGATATAGACAATGGTCAACCATCCAACCAGGGGGACCATCAAATGAGAAGGGGATCTGCAGGGAAATACATTGTCCCCGTGAGTGTTTCTTATGATGTAATAATAAATGATTTCTTCCTCTGTGAATACATAGAAAACATAGCAAGAATTTCTTTCCAGTCTTTCAATGGCCTATTGTTGACAATGCCTATAGAAGGAGGGAAACTTATACATGAGATTTGCTTAAGACACATTGCTCTTTTCCAATTTTCATAGTTGTATGCATTTTTCAGTTTCACCATAAGCAAAGTCTTGCTTTCATGCAAAAATAGTGTGATATCTGCCGAGATAAACATTCATGTTTATGTCTCCAATGTGACGGTGTCATTTCCTAAGCTCCCTAAGTTGGAGAAGCTGCTCAACAAATTCCTTACTTAAAACAGCTACAAAGACCACACTCCACACTGATGTAGGTCCTGTTCTTTCCCATAATAATAATCTCATGGGACAGGTTATAGAAATATAGAAATATAACTTAAAATGTAACTTGTGTACTCCCCTGGAAATAGAATACAAAAGAAGGCGGAGTTTTCATCTTAGAGGTTTAATGCTCACCAAGATAACAATATCAGTTCTTAAACTCTGCAACAAGATAATGGACTGCATAGAACTAGCTGATCAAAATAGAAAACAATGCAAAAGGGAAGGATAAACCTAGCCCAAACACAGCTCTAAGGAAAGATATTGCTTTATGTGCCAGTTCTGGGCCAGAACCTATTCACGAATGCTGGAACTTTTGAAACAATATACCTGCTAGCTCAAAATCTGATCCTAAGGCAGGCAGAGTTGAACCCTGCAATTTCAAGGACTTTGCTGTTGAAACAGGCCTATGTCTAAAAAGACTAGATAGCTCCTGAAGCAGACCCCTCAGGGTCTGAGGGAAGGTTTCTTAACTTTTCCCCCCATGAAAACCACATATATAAAAGCCATGGTGCTTAAAAGAACAAACCATCTGAAGATAATTGTTGGTCTGAGAGGCAAACCACAATATCTTGCAAAGGTAGAAGAAGGCCCTTCTTCCTACTGCAGAGCAGAACTAAGAAAACTCAGCCTCATTAAGTGAGGCTCCATGCCTTGCACTTCCTTTGCATCCTCGCTACAGAAAAATATTGATCCAAGGGATGTGCTGAGACTTACTTCAAAGTTGGCTAAGAGATTGGCCACCTTATTGGCACCCCTATAACAATGGGAAAACTTAACCTTCTGGAAAGAGGAGGCTGCCTATCTAGCTTGTTGAAGGATTGCTTTGAGATTCCAATGGCTTAATGAGCATGAATATTAACCCCAAATAACAATACTCGAATCACCCTGCACAATGATGTTTCAAATACCCACTCTAACCACTTCCTTCATACCTCTGGCTTCTACTTTTGCCACAGCTATGTTAGAGTTCAAACCCAACTCTAAGGCATTATAAGGCACTAAATCTCCTTTCGTATCTCTGGTAACATCACCCCCCCGGCTCTTCCATTATTGTTTTTGGATTCCCCATCAAAATTGAGTTTGGAAAACCCTTCCTGAGGGGCCTCCCATATTTGACTATTGGACTTGGCTCTTCTTCCAATTATCCTCATATCAGGGCACTTAGGATGCCGCACACACCACTTAGCAAGAATGGCTACTTCCTAGGACAAAGGGTTCTCCTCCTTGAATTTATACATAACCAGAGTTTCTACCAAAGAAGCTACAGTTTACTGAATAATTCTTTCACTTGGGAGTTTTATGTTCCTAGAAATTTTACTATGCCACTCCAACCAGATTTTCCAAGAAACCATTGAAAGAGGACTTGCTAATTTCCATGGGAATTCTTTGACTACTTGAAATAGAAGCAAGTACATAATTTTTTGCTTGAAACTTAATTAGGGTATATATAGGATTCCAAGGAGCTCAGAGAGGCTTTCCACACCCATTTTTAGATGACTTCTCCCTGTAAGTTCTTACACTTGAAAATTGAGAGAGCTTCTAAAGTCTATCGTGGATTATTAGTTTGTTCAACCTTGTCTTAGTGGGAAGCTAGTACATTAGATGGTCTCTTGACAGTGGAGATCAAATCAATTTGAATTTTCTGGGTTATGGAAGAAGTGAAATTGCTATGTGATGATGGGCTTCTCTAGTTGACATTTATAGGTTGATATGGGATGCCATTAGTTTGGAGTCTGGGCCTTTATAGAAGCTCTCTTCTGAGTCTCTTAGATATTGAACTAGTGCGGGGTTTGTAAATGGATTCCTAAAGGCTTAGATAGAGACATAATTGGAGGTTGGAGATGTATGACCTCATGGAATGTGACTTAGAAGGTCCTGGCTAGGAGACTAGTTGGAGTTGTAGCCAGAATGGTTAGGTAGAGAAAACGTATTTTGTTAATTGCAGACTCATCCTTGATAACCTTATTTTATTACGAGAAGCCAGCAAATGGGCCAAAAAGATTTTTTCCTAAAGATTGATTTTGCTAAGGCTTATGACAGGATCAAAATCACCTGAGTAACTCGGGAATTACTCAGCCAGCCGAAAAATAACAGTATGGTTTGGACTCTGGAAAATATCAGCATAAAACTTGGAAAATAAATAAACTCAAAAACTACTAAAAAATCACAAAAAAAATTAAGATTTTTCATTCCATGACATATCCTTGGTTTTGTGTGAAAAAAGTAAAACCAACCAAGAAAAGCTTAAGAAAGTCCAATTTAAAAAAAAAAAAACTACTTTCAATCTTTGTGAAAACTTTACATGGGGAAGGTGGGTGCACTTGATTTGGCATACCCTTGACTGTAAAGCTTTGTAAATTTTGTTGCCCAATCGATATCTAATGCAAAAATTCACCTGGTGCTTGGTCCTTTTATATTGATTGAATATCCAGGAAAATAGTCCAAATCTGGCTGCAATATGTATGTAGATGGCTCTGCCAGTCAATACTTTTGGGTTTTATGTGTTGTTTCTCAAGTATGTGTTGTGCTTGGTGATTCTTGAGTCTTGACAAATTTTCCAAGTGTTGGTGCATTTGACTAAGATTGTCATAGTTTTAACTTTCTGAGCGAACTCAGCTCATCTTTTAGCGGAGCTGAGTAGACTTGCTGAGTACTTGGATGACTCAGCAATTCTTGTAATAATGGATAAGATCAAATGAGACTCTATTCTAGACATGCTCAGTTGGTTATTTTCAATTTTGTCATGGGCTTTGGTTAAAGGTGCAACTCAGTGGGTTAGTAATGGAGTTGATTTACATTTTATATTATACTAGAGAGGGTTGTGCACTTCCCCTCCTCTTTTGTGCTATTACTACTAATTTTCTTAAATACATCTCATAGGTCACCAGAGCCCATGGGCGATCATAGTCATCAACCTCTTTAGTGGCCAAGAAATGCCAAATGTTCATTTTGCAGATGACTCAGCCTTACCTCCTTACTTGACTCAACATCATTAAAGGTGCCATTCCGAGCTTCAATATCTTTAGCTCTACTTTTGGTGTGAAAGTGAGTGAGCATAAAACAAAATGTTAGGTTGTTTGTTTGGCAACATCCTGAGTAGATCAATCCTTATTGGCGGGTGGTGCTTGATTGATCCATAATTTTCTACATAGAATTCTAGTTGGAATTAATGATTCTAAATTCTTCCTTAGATTGGAAAAATGTCTTCTATGGAACCTGCTTTGGTGTAAACCCGGAGATAAAAAGCATCCCCTTTTGGTTGCTTGGTGTATTTGCACTTTAGAAAAAGATCAGGGTGGTTTGGGGTTAGTAGACTATTGTACATAGGTGTAGTTTTCACAGCTGTGTGGGTGATCGAAGTTCTCAGTGACACTGTAGACTGAATTTTGCATAGACACAGTTATGACTGAAAATCACAAAGTATTGGAGTTTGAGGTTCCCTCACAATGACTAATGTGGTTCACAAAGCTTTTGATTTTGAAATTATTGTTTCCTTGATGCTGAAGCAAATCTAGAAGTGTGGCAATCATTTTCTACTTTCCTCTTTTGGAGCTTCTAGGGCCTTTGCAGGGCATAGGATTTTTGGAATATCAGAATTGGGTGTTCCTAGACTTTCTGATAGTTTGTTGGGTTTGATCCCTAGGTTGAACCAAAAGGAATTGTGCAAAAAGGTTATAATCTGATGGTATAACATGTGGGAAAGAGAAGAGAGATAATTGGTAGTCTTAGAGGGATACCTCTTGGAAACTAGTTCTGCTTAGAAAATGCAAATCAATCTCTGGAGTCTGGACCTGGTAGTATCATCTAGCTAGGAGACAGATTTAAAGTAGTCACTTGTAGAAAAGAGCTAGTCCAGAGAGATTTCATATGGCTTGATTATAAAACCATTAACACAACATCCATGCTCTTTGTAATTGAATGGTACCAAATAAATAGTGCGATTGATAAGCCTTATCTTGAGAAGGAAAACTTGGGATGTAGAAACTAGATGGCCCCATAGATCAAATTTATCTAGATTTGATGTCATCTATTATTTGCCACCTCAAAATGTTAGAAACTTACCTTTGCCAATGAGGGAAGCACACTTAGGAAATACATCAATCTAAATCAAGACCCAGAGATCAAAACTAAAGTGAGTTGACCCTTGAAGAATGCGGATACTTTTTTAATAATGATCAATGCTTTAGATGTTGAATGCCAGAAGCAAGTGTCAATGTGACAAACTCCAATGGTGATGGGGTCACTGTAACGAGAATTCATTAATAGAGATTAGAAAAAGGATAGTACAAAAGTTTATGTTTAAGACATAAAACAAATCAGCATCTTTGGCACTAAAGTGAATGAACAACCCTTAACTAGCACCATTTTTTCCCATAATGATCGCTTCATCACACAAGCTTTGATATTTTGTGATTCAAACCATCGTCTCTTTAAAGAAAGCATACCAAATACTAAATGATTCTTCTTGAACTTTCTTAAAAGAAAATCAACCTATATTGGCTACAACAAACGAGACCATGAAGAGTAGAACAAAACAATGACGAATTCATGTAATCACAGAATTCCACATGGAATGGAAAAGACACCTTATTGATGGATCTTCTTGGCATACAAAATTAGAGGTACGTGGTTTGAATGGTTGTAGACACAGGCAAGCCATGAATATATTGCTTATATGCAAAGCAGAGGGGTGGTATGGAATAGAGTAGTTGCATAACCCTAGTGTTAATCATGTAACTAGAAAGATGTCACAATAGATGCCATACCTTTCCATGTGATTTGTAAATAAATTATATTGTCACCATTTGCTGTGCATTTCCCTAATTAGTCTTTGAGGATCTATATCCTCTTAGCCATGTTCTTGCTTGTGCCCAACATCCCAGACCCATGGATGTTTATTCTGTCCTCCAAGATTACTCGGTCCCCAGGTATTAAGAGATGCAAGGTTTTCTTACAGCCCTGGGTGGGAGATCCTATTGGAAATAAAATAAAATAGGAAAAAATGGTGTCCATCTAATGTCAAAGAAGTGTTAAAAGAAAAGTAAAGTAGTATAGATCCATCTTAACCCTGAATTTTTTAAGTGGTGAGAAGTTTTTACTTGGGTTTTCTTTGGTCCCTCTCAAATCCGAAGGGGGTAGGGTATGTACGCCTCTGTAGACTTTAGCAATCAAATTGCTGCATAGAGGGGGTTCCTTGTCCCACAAACAAGGGGTATCATACACAAATTTGGGCACAAATTTGGTGTCTAGCTTGTTTGTTTGTGACCTTAAAATCAGTGTTGCACATATTGGTGATATATCGGAAATATTGGATATATCACCGAGTTATTCCCCCTTCCCCCTTTCGATATATCGGATTCAATTTATTGTGATATTTCTGATACTTTGAAAGTATTGTGACACATTCAAAAAATTGTGCCATATTCTAAAAATATCGTGAATCAACTGAAAATATCGGCCTGTTGCTGGAAAGTGTGATTAAGTCTGCTGGGATTGGGTTTTAAGTCTGCGGGTTGGGTTTATTTTTCTCATTGTTTGATTCCAAGAGTGTGGGAGAGATAGAGGGGTGTGGGAGAACATTGTGCATCCGTCAAAGGGGGAGAAATCCAAGGACCTTCCAGCTCAACTGGAGCAGCTGGAGCTTCCACTCCAAGCTCATCGTAAGTACCTCCACGACCACCTACTGCTTCCAGAGGAAGAGTGGTGCCCTTTACCTGTAAATGGGGTGGAGGGAATCGATGATTTGGATTCCTATGATCTATCGTTTTCATTGTATTATGTACTATTTAGTATCTAGATGCCTCATGGTGATTCATCTTATGAGATACATTTATTTTGATCATTTGATGTGATTTTGTATCATCTTATCAGGAACACGTTTTAGAATTTTCAGTTTAGTAATGATATGTGACCACTTGACATCTTATGCATCTTATTTATTAGTTGTATCATCATATTTGTGTAGTAATATCTCTATTTGATGTTGCTGTTGCTTTAGATGTTTAAAAAATTGAAAGAAAATGAGATTTTTTGTGTTTTTTTGAGGTCTTGTGACATTTTCTGATATTTTATGCCGATACCATTGAGAAGTTATATACCGGATCCTCGCCAATACTTTCCAGGAGATGATATATGCAACATTGCTTAAAATTAGATTATTAGTAGTATTATGTTTGTGGTTAAGATGGCTCTTTGCTAGTATGGTACTTAACATATGCTTCTACAGACATGTCCCCACATATGAGATTCTATTGTTCCAGTTGATATGGGGAGATATGCAAATTGATTTGAAAAACACCTAATGTTGCTCACTGCTTGGTTGATGTATCTCAATAGCATTTGGTGGGCCATTAGTCTAGACTTTGGCCTCCGCATGCCTCCTGATAAGACAAACCTATTCAAATAGGAGCCACTCTGCCTGAAGAGAGTCAGGTTTTGTTACAGGATGGATTTATTTGTTGGTGTGTCTTTAATAAGTGCTTGACTATTCATTTGGCCACATACTGTGTTTAACATCATATGCTTAAAAATCATGTGAGGACCAAGTGTTTCTAGTCTCTCATAGTATATGGTAAAAGATGTGATGGATGGCCTTTCTGCTTTATGTCCAATGCTGCATGCTGAATTTTATCTGCATTGATTTTTTGAGTAAACCATTTCACTCAATTTTTTTGGTGCAGAATTCTCTAAGTTCATCATTCATTCATGGTTTTTGTGGTTCCTCAACTACTGTGCATATTCCTTCATGCCAACGATGTCTATTTTCCAGAACTTCAGCTCCTCGTTTCATTCAATGATTGCAAATGGCATTTGTGCATTTCTTATATCATTATTTTTCATCACTCTCATGACTATATTTTCCAAGTATCCAACTTTCAAGCAAGAGACTTGCAAGAGTGCATACTCCATTGCTACTGACAGTTTTGGAGCATAGTTGGAAAAGGGCACTTATTACTCTGCAATGATTTTTCACTGACTTTGGATTAAACTATCTTGACAACCATTTAGTTTATCCAGCTTTCAAGCAAGACACATGCAAGAGTCCATACTTCATTGTTATTGTCAGTTTCAGAGCGTAGTTGGCAAAGGGCACTCATTACTCTGCAATGATTTTTTACTGACTTTGGATTAAACTATCTTGACACCCCTTTAGTTCAACATGCAAGGTCTGTTCCTGACATCCTTTTGTGCAGCAGATCTTTATAAGATGGATTGCAGGTGTTGTTTTTTTGTATATCTATAGAGGGAAAGCATTGTTTGGCCTTGTTCTGTTTATGATGATCAAATTAAGAAGTTTCCCATTTTCTGACATTTCCACTATAATGCAGGTTTTGCTTTTGTGTACATGGAAGACGAGCATGATGCAGAGGATGCTATACGAGGTCTCAACAACACAGAATTTGGCCGGCAAAGGTGTCGCCTTTCTGTGGAGTGGGCAAGGGTAATGTTATAGTTTGCTCTTGTATTATTTTTAATATTTACATATTTTTTTATCATGTAATATATTCTTGAATTTGTCTGCAGAGGTGGCTCATCAATATTGTTTTTGGAGAATCATTGTTTTTATGGCTACACATCATGTTATCATACTATACAATACCTATACTAGATGAACTAAGTGGTTGCGCTTCCTTGTAGCTCACAAAACTTGTCTATCCTTACAAGCAACTACCTGCCTGAATAATACATTACAGCATAAATTGAATAATGAGCACATCGGTTTACATTCAGAAAACAAAATCAAAATCACTTCTAGGCCACAGGATGCAGCTACCAACCTTCCCTGGGCTGATAGACTTGACATACAAAAACAATGTACAGTGAGATCAGTTGGCATCATCATTCCGCCAAATCATTGCAGTCAGAAGTTGTTCCATCATTCTCTGTTCTTTTCAGCTCTTTCTTCATAAGATCCCTGAAATTGATTGGTAAGAAAATACTAGAACTATCAGTGATGTAGAAATTGTTTAGATTTGTCTGCTTGCTGAATTTCATGATCATACTTTAGGAGGTTGAGGGGATTACAAGATGTATCCTGGATTTGACTTTTGGATAACTGACTATCTCCTTGAAAGCTGACCTTTGGACTCGGGGTATATTGTAACCTTTTTTTTCTGGATTCATGCCTCGATAATGCAGAGCCTAGGATTTTTTGCCATGTTTAAAGGGACACTCACCAAATGACAGTATACTGTTTTCTTTTTGTGCTCTACTTAGCCTGAGTTTTTTTGGACCATAATGGACTTCCCATGTGGTCATGGGTAATAGTTCATTCTTAGAACCCTTGCTCAACCTAGAAACTTCTCAATAACCTGTCACAGATTAGTTTACTTCAAAACTTGTAAACATTTCTAGCTTTAGCACTGATTTTGTTAAATTGCACTCCTGGTTATGACTTGAAATTCAAAGCATGGGAAGTGTCCTTATTCACATAGATTTGTTCTATTTTTGTACTACCTATATCCACATAATAAATAGAAAGATATATCCCAAAAAGGGTTTGTAAGGTTCTAATAATTATCCTATCTTTCCTTGAGTTTTTGAGTCTTGAGCTATTTGAGCGCAAGTAAATGTTCCTCATCCATGCACCTAAATATTTGGGTCATGGAAAGTCCAAATCCCTAGGTTTCCGAGTAGCTCTAGTGGTGTTGCCAATATCTCAGAAATTCAAATTTATGATTATATAGAGGTTATGTTTAATTGTTTAATCATTTGTTGCAGTTTCTTTTTTGCTTGATAAGACTAATGCTCCCATGGCTTCTGCTAAAAATATATTTTTGGTAGGGTGACCGTAGAGTTAGAAATCGGGAGGAGGGTGTTATGTGACCTGCAAACACAAAACCTACAAAGACACTATTTGTGATCAATTTTGATCCCTTAATAACCAGGGTTAGAGACCTTGAGAGACATTTTGAGCCATATGGTAAATTATTACATGTGAGGATCAGGAGGAACTTTGCATTTATCCAATAAGAAACACAGGAAGACGCAACAAAAACCTTGGCTTTTCATTTATCCAATACGAAAGACAGGAAGAAGCAACAAAAGCCTTGGAGTGTACACACATGAGGTATGGGAATACAAATAGATTTTTTTTTTTGTTGACATACGTAGATGCGTAAAGAACATGTTGGTTTTGGAATGTATGTAGACTTCCTCCTAGCTGCATCTCTTGATTGGAAATTTCAATTAGCACAGCTCAACAATCGTAGCCATATTTTGTCTTTGAACTTTGGTGCCTTGACCAATGTATTTGATTGAATATGTATTTGGTGTTAACTTCTATTGTGAGTATTAAGTTCTAATGTCAGTCTTTATTTTAATTCCAAACTCTTGTTAAGTAACCAACTTATTCATGCATTATTGGTTCAAGCAGCAAATTGTTGGACCGTGTTATTTTAGTGGAGTATGCTATACGTGATGATGATGACAAAAATGGTCAACGGGAAATCCTAGGATGGAGAGGTGGCTATGGAAGGCGGGTAATCCCAGCTTATGATCGATCCGTCAGTCCTATTTATGGAAGGCAGGCAAGAAGGCTTAGTCCTTATTATGGTAGGTAGGAAAGAAGGCTTAGTCCTGATTATGGAAGGGCTCCAAGTCCCTTTTACGAGAGATATCGTGGTCCTATTAATGATAGAATTCATAGTCCTATTTTTTACGGGTATCACAGGTAATAAAAATCTTCCATGGATATAATTTAATAGCTATCGGAACTAATGCCTCTGGGATTCACTGTTAATATGGAAATTCTCATTTATCATTGCAGCAGTCATGTCTAATCTTAGACCCAGGTGAATTAATATCTCTGAAGGTACACTGCTTTTCTAATATTTTATATATTCTTTGCGACAGCTGCTCACCAATCAGAAGACCAAGGACTGGAAGGATATATTGAACATTAGGAATTTGGAATTTAGATAGCTGTAGAAGACTCAAATATGGAATAAACTGTTTATTGTTCTTATGAATTTTTGAGGAAAGATTATGCTGCTACTATTTTAAAGAGGAATTTTATGGATTTGATACGGACTATATGTTGGTGTGGTAGACGAAATTATCCAGTAGACTAAGTTTGCAACGGAACCCGATTTTTAGGTTTATCACCTATCAGACAATGACATTAATTGTAATAGAAGGAATTTATTTCCTAATGTCCTTTAGGTGGGATACTGTTGATGTAATATATTTCTTGGTATCAAATTTACGGAATCTTTATGAGCTGAGCACGACATATAAATTGCACAAAGCTTGATCTCGAATCACAGTTTGACTTTAAGAGACAACACCATCGAGTTGCTGAATAATATGTGTGCAACTTATCATAAGATGTTGCTATAGTTTAATTATGGGTTGAAATGAATTTGTAGGTTTGTTGCCTAGTGAGAGCGGGAAAAGTTCAAATTGTGAAACATAATTAATCATGTACACTGGCATAAAAACCATTTAATCATGAGATTACATGACATGAGTTCAGAAGATTAGTTAAGTAGGTGGGATTTGAAGGGCAACAACCACAACCTCTTTCTTCACAAGTGATTTACATGCCATTACCTCAGCAACCTCCACTAGCTTCTTTATAAAAAGTGTTTTTTACACCTTATCCTTAGCAGCCTCTATCAACACCTTCATCATAGTTTCCTTCTGCATCCTATTCTCAATAGCCTCAACCAACACCTTCATCACATGTGCTTTCTTTAATATATTCTTAGCAGCCAAAACCTGTGATTAATGAGAATCTACCTTCCCAAACTGTCAATGTGCCTACTATTGCTGGTGTATGTGTTTTTAGAATGCCTCCATCATCATCCTTTATGGTACAATTTATCTTTACTTTATGCAAACCAAAGTAGTTATTATGGGCGAGTTCTCTTTGTTTTTTGTTGCAGCATGGTAGCTTTTAGAACTTATATTACATTCTTGACTAACTTGGAATTCCCCAATTCTGAAAGGGTTCTAGTTCAATGGAAGAGCACCTGCCTTACTAGCAGGAGGTTGGTGGTTCGATTCCTCCATGCCCTATTGATATTGCAATATTGGTATTTTTAATAAAATATATTTTATTATGATTTATTATGGCTATAGAGGGGGTTTCAAACCATATTTGTATGTTTCTACGAGGGGGGTTCTAAACCGCCTTCATATGTCACTACAAGGGGGGTTCTAAGCCACCTTCATATGTCACTACGAGGTGGGTTTGAAATTTCTCTTGTATGATACAACGAGGGGGGTTTAGCCTTGTAGGTTCAAAACCCCCCCTGTAGGTCTCTACAAGGGGGGTTTCAAACTGCCTCTGTAGGCCTCTATGAGGGGGGTTCCAAACTGCCCCTATAGGAATCTACGAGGGGGGTTCCAAACCGCCCCTATAGGCCTCTACAAGGGGGGTTTCAAAATGCCTCTGTAGGCTTCTACAAGGGGGGTTCAAAACCGCCCTTATAAGCCTCTACGAGGGGTCTTCTAAACTACCCCTATAGGCCTCTACAAGGGGGGTTCCAAACCGCCCCTATAGGACTATACGAGGGGGGTTCACAACTGTCCCTATAGGCCACTATGAGGGGGGTTTTAAATCGCCCCTATAGTCCTCTACGAGGGGGTTCCAAACCACCCCTGTAGGTTTGTGTGAGGGAGCTTATTAGGGGAGTTCACAACCACCCTCGTAGGTCTCTATGAAGGGGGTTCAAAACTGCCATGCAGGTCTCTATGAAGGGGTCTACTAGGGGGGTCACAAACCGCCCCCAAAAGTCACTTTTGGGGGTGGTTCCAATCTTGTCAAAAGCCGCCCTTAAAGGGAAAAACTTTTAACATCGGTGCCTTTAGGGGTGGTTTTTGCCAAAACTGTCCCGAAAGCCAAAACCCCCCCCGTAGGTCACTTTTGGGGGCGGAAGACAACCCCCCTTAAAGGCCAAAAATTTAGTAGTGATCTAACTGATCATACAACGTATCCACCTGATACATATATAGATACATGGTCCAAGCATCCAACATGATGCATATACATATACATGATCCAAATAATCATAGCAAGCATCCAACATGATACATATACAGAGCAGTAATTGGAGCATCGTCTTGATGCTCATCATCCAGTGCTTACATCCACAGCCATGGAAGGATCCTCCTCTCACCATGCTTGGAATGGCTCCTGGAAATGTGTCCATCACTTCTTCCTCGAAGTGTCATCAATCTGAAGAACACCAAGCCTCTCTTTGAAGTACTCGAACTTCACTCTGGCTAGTGGCTTCGTCAACACATCTGCAACCTGCTCATCCGTCGCAACATACAGGAGCTTATTTGCTCCTCTCTGCACCATATCCCTGATATAGTGATATTTGATCTCAATGTGCTTCAACCTGTTGTGGAACATCGGGTTCTCAGACAGCTTGAACACACATCTCTGGTTGTCACACAAGATACCAGTAGCCTCCAATGGGAGATCAAATAACTAAGACAGTATCTTCCTCATCCAAACTACCTCACAACTAGATGAACAAGCTGCAACATACTCTGCTTCGGCTATACTTAGTGCTACACAGGATTGCTTCCTGCTAAACTAAGAGATCACAACTGATCCCATACTGAAGCAGTACCCAGAAGTGCTCTTCCTATTTGCAGCACTGCCTGCCCAATTTGAATCAATATAACCTTGTAGGTTAAACTTTTGATTCGCATAATACTTTAGCCCATAATCAATTGTACCCTTCAGGTACCTCAGAATATGCTTTACAACAACTAGGTGAACACCTTTCGGATCCATCAGGAACTGGCTCAATGTGTTCACCATAAAGAAAATATATGGTCTCTTGTTTGTCAGGTACATAGAGGACCCAATCATCTGACGATACATAGTGACATCAACCGGCTCAGATGAAGCATCACACATAAGCTTCAAGTTCGATGCCATAGGTGTGGCCATGGCCTTGCAATCCATCATCCCGAACCTCTTCAGGATCTATACTGCATACTTCCCTTATCCAAGGAAGATTCCATCTGTACTCTGCCACACCTCCATGCCTAGAAAATAGTGCATCATACCCAAGTCCTTCATCTCGTACTCGACAGCAAGCTTCCTCTTCGTGTCGGCAATCAATCCATCTTCACCTGTCATAAGCAGGTCATCCACATCCAATACTAGTATCACTGGATTGCCTTCCTCAACCTTGTAGTAAAGGTTGGAATCCACTTTACTCTTGGTAAATCCCAAACTAGATAGGAAGCCATCTATCCTGCCATACCAAGTCCTAGGAGCTTGCTTCAAGCCATACAAGGCTTTCTTCAGTCTGCACACATATGACTCCCTATCATGTGTCTCAAAACCAAGTGGCTTCTCCACATACACTTCCTCCTCGACTACACCATTCAAGAAAGTTGTCTTGACATTTATCTAGTGTATCTTCCACTTCATCACTGCAGCCAATGCAAGTACTGATCTGTAGGAAGTGTATCTGGCTACAGGAGCAAAAGTCTCTTCATAGTCTATCCCCTCTTTCTGGGAGAAGTCATGAGCTACAAATCTTGTTTTGTATTTCTCTATGCTACCATCTACAGCATGCTTGATCTTGTAGATCCACTTGGAAGTCACAATAGACTTCCTTTCAGGTCTTGGGACTGCATCCCAAACATCATTCTTCATGGTCGACTGGTACTCCTCGATCATGGCATTCTTCCCGAATCCTGGGAACTTCAATATCTTCAATATCTTCAATAGATAACTTTTTTGTTGAACAAATGTTGTAGTCCTTCTTTTGTAGGTGATGGTATATGATCTTTCCTACAAAACAAGTTAAATTGCATGATTAGAAAACATCTCATAGTTTTTAGAACAAATTCTTACACATAAATAAATATGTCATATAGTCATGCAATTATCTTATCCAATGCTTCAATACAACATTTGTCCATATCCCGTAACTTTCTAGATGCCTTCCAATCTCTACCAGAACATTGTTAAGAGTGTGCACAACTCCCAACATGTCAGCAAAGAGGTTTCATTCTAGATAAGTAGCAATGGAATGTTGTACAATGCCATAGGCCACTTACCCATTAGATGCATATTACTAGTATACTGTTCATTAATGCAATTATTCTAATATGCATAATACACACCCTAAGTATAGGAACATAAGCATATACATCATTGAACAATATTATTTAAACAAACAAATATGCAAGAAATGACAATTCAAATACTTATCTTTGTTTGGTTGTAGGGTGGACTCCCTCTCAGTCTTTGCTTCCTTTCTGCAACTCCATTATGATGTGGATTGTGAGAAGTGGTCAAATCCCTCTGAATGTTTGCATCCTTGCAAAAACTACTGGAGTGTGCTCCATCTTGATCTTTGCTTCCTGGATTACCTATCCTTGAACTTATATCCATCCTTGATCACTATGCATGTTTACTAGTATCATCATTGTGTTACCCTAGAGATCTCATACATAATCATACATTCACAATAATCTTAAACATGTATAGTCATGATCATTTCAAACACAGATTACAAACATTAGTATTCAAGGTTTTAGGGAATACTTCTTTTACTCATGCATATTCTTATTGATCATAGGACTCTTCTAGTTAGTCATATCATCAATCAAAGTAAGAAGCTTAATATGCCTAAACCCATGATTATTAACTTCAATGAATAATCATTATCAATCATGCCATGTATGCTTATATAAGAGATTCTAACACAAGGTAGAATTCTAACTTGATATAGGAAAAACATACCTGGATTAATATGTTAGTTGGTTATTGTCCAACATACCCACATGATGTCTTCTTGTTCTCTTAAGTGACTTGTGCTAGTAACTTGCATATCTCATAGGTTAACCATTATAGAACCAAGTTATACATACCTCGTAAGTAGATCTTCTATGTGATCCATGGAAATGGATGAACCTTTGTCTTCATGTCACCATGGTCATATGTTCTTGAACTAGAACATGATTTGTGTTTCTTGATGTACCTTTCATGTTAGCGGACAACATCAACCTCGTACAACACCACAATGCATTAGTACAATCATAAGTGTCAAAACCCTAATCAATGAATATCTTCTATTGTGCATTCATAACTTTATTAAGTCTAAAGTTAATCAAGATTGTACTAACCTTAATGAAGACAAACATACCATAAACTTAATCATGAACAGATCTCGAAACATACCTCGATAAGTCATACTTGTCGAGATTGCTTGTAATCTTCTTATGTAAGGCCTTACCTTATCTCCCTCTGAAACTGGAACTTCTTCACTTATGCAGGTGACCAATACATTTTCTTCTAGGATTAACCCAATCCACTTGATTTGCAGAAATTGGATCTGGAGCTGTATTAGGGTTTGTCAAGGAAACCCTAAAAATTCAAACTTTGAATTTTAAACTTCTGAAAGGATAGAAAGATGTGCCTTGATGAGCTGATCAACCTGGTATACTAAGAATTTGAAAACTGTAAAGTTTCACCCCTCAAAATTTCCTTTGAAACTTTCGGATCTTCTCGACAGGATCCCGAACTAGGGTTTGATAAAGCCCACCCTTCTGCCCAGCCAAAAGGTTCGATCCAAAGCTCTAAAATTCAATTTTTCTGAGGAGCTTCCAGCCGTGGTCACAGACTTAAAAAATTCCAACTTTTGGAGAAGCCCTAATTTTCCACTTTTCCGATCAAAGTCTCGAACTAGGGTTTGATCAAGCCCGACCTTCTGCCCAACCACAAAATTTGAACTTGGTCTCTAAATTTAGATTTTGATGAGTAGCATTCAGCCGTGGTCTCTGATTACAAAAATTCCAACTTTCTCTGAAACCCTAATTCCCGGAGCCATGAATGAAGGGGCTCAAAATCCAATTTTGTTTTGACAGAAATATGCACTTGATTGTTTCTGGTGTAACTCCGAAATTACAAATCCACAGGGTCTGAAACTTATACCTGTGGTATCCCGACCTATCATATTTTCCACCCCACAGGTATGACCTCAATTGGATTCTCTGAGAGAGAGTTATGCCAAGTGGCGCAACGTGACCTGTTTATGGGATAAAACAAGAGAGCAAACTTGTAAGGAGTGCCACGTGTCACTGGTTCACTTTCGGCCTCTGAACCTTTTGCTTGTGAAAGTACGGTCCGTGCCCTACCTTTCACTATTTACTAAATTTAATTTGGATATTCCTAGCCCAAGTTATGACCTTTTTTCCTAGGTCACCTGTTGATGACTCAGATCTGGAAGAGGCAGAAACCCTACATTGTACAGATCATAAAGCACAAGTACAACGTATTAGAAGTTTTTCTTTGGACACAAGGTACATGGGGATCTTGTCTTAGACCTGTAAGAGTTTCAGATCTTGAAACCTCGCCAAAATGGATTTCTAGCAAAAGTTCTACGATGACTAGTTTTTTCTATATCAAGCCCTATCTTCACAAGTGCAACAAGTGTCATACATGCCATACCATGCCTTCTTTCAGGCTAGCTCTGATGCCATGTTAGTTTTTCATAAATTTCAATCTGATCTAGGATCTTAACTGAGAGAATAACATGTACAGCATATCTACAGCATATCAATCATGGACACAATAATGCAAGCACACAAGAGACACAGAGTTTCACCGGGGAAAACCAAGAAGGTGAAAAACCCTGCAACTTCCTTAGAGATAGATAGCGCAATGATACAACCCAAGCATAAGAGATAGTCCTCCTAGTAGCAGCTTCTCCTCCTCCACAAGTGCAATACTCTCCAATGAGTGTGTGAGAGAGAAAGTGAATGATCAAATAGAGTGCCTCCCGCACTCTATTTATACATGACTTGAGTTGCCTAATAACCTTTACTAGGTCGGCCTCAACTTAACCACATAACATAATGCTGACAGGGCCAACCCCCACTAGGGTGGTCTAATAACCCTTTTATCCACATGACTCATATAGGGCCGACCCCATCAAGGTGGTCCAATAACCCATCAAGTATAAGTTACGACACTTACAATATAAATGACGACACTTCCGTATAGAGGAATAATAACATCTCTATATGAATACAAACACTTCCGTATAGAGGAATAATAACATCTCTATAGGAATACAATATACATAGATTTAATACATAGGTGAAATACATTCCGAAGTTACATATACATCAACAGCGTCGTCATATCGCTCATAACCTGCACTTTGGTGCAACAAAACTTGGTTCCGATAATTGTTTAGTAAAACATATTGCAACCCTTTTATTCACAAGTTAACATCATCTATTTACATAATTTTAGCCTCGTCTCTGAGGGAAATTATTGTCTACTCAAGTATTCATAACATTCACACATCAAGACATTTGACAGTCCAGTTACTCATCAAATCGTTAATATGTGTTTTATTGTTATATTATGAAAATGGAATACTTTTGACAACACTTTTGTTGATCACCAAACTCTCCCTTGACTTCTTGGAATTTTAGTAACCCTCTGTCGAACACAGACCCCAAGATCTGTCACCAATTTTCATGTGGACATATGGGCTAAACATTGAGGTTACTCTCCCTTTTGATTGCCAGTCAAAAGTTTTCTCCTCAAAAACATCAAACAACGTCCCGTCTTCCAGATGTCAAAATTCATGCCTAGGTCTTGCCAATGATATCACAGACTCTTTCACAATTCCCCTCAAACCTCCTCGCTTGAGACCAGGAACTTCTTTTCCACCAAGCCTCCGGCTTGGGTCTACGAAAAGTTACTTTAGCACGTATAGTTGGATCATCAAATTTTTCCACTTCATTTGCCTAACACCAATGTGCTCACACAACAATCGTTTTCCTAACACCATTGTGCTCCCACGATGGTCATTTGCCTAACACCATTGTGCTCACACAGCAAGTCCCTATTTTTTATGACATACTTTAAGCATACAAAATTTTTATTTCATCTGTACTTACTGTTAGTTACAACATTGGACTTGGTACTTCTCATGACTTTACCGTTATGGCCAAGTTACCACAACCATTTACGACTTTAGGGTTTAGCTACAGTATCATCGTCAATCGATAAACATAAATTTCACCTATTTATCCATCAACATTTCATAAGTCTTAATGATTTGTACCTCTACCATCATTCATGGTTCATCCAAATTTGTAATCCATCCTAAAATGAATCATTACTTGTTCTTGAGCGATTGAGCTCATCTTATTTATATAAGTGGATTATAATCAATGTTCTACATTGATCATGACATCAGTCCTAATTGTGGTAGAACCCTGCTATGTCAGTACATAACCCACAGTTAGTCTATATTTCATAACATCTCGTAATTCGACAAACACAATAAGGTGTAAGAAGTAATTCATCACTTTCTTTCACTGTTTTAACCTAGTTATTCGAACCAATGATTTTGTAATTAACATCCCTCTTGGTTTACAATATTCATGGCATAACCCTGTAATGTTAGTACATAGTTACTACACGATGTCCATACACTTATCGTATTCAAATATTCATTTCACCTAAATATTTTTCATGGATAGCTATTAATGAAGGCAACGTGTCATATTTACATGATGTTTATGAATACTAAGTTAGATAAGTATAACCCAATGGTCTATGTACTTCCATTAGTCTATTTATTGTCATCAAATGAGACAATATAACTTACAGCTGAACTTTTTTACCTTGCGTCGAAAGTCCTTTTCTCCAAAGCGTCACATGCTACCAAATATGCATGTGTTAGAAACTTTATAAGAAATCAAATAATGAAATTTATACATCTAGGTGATTATATCTTAGACCCTACTCCTTTCACATCAATCTTTAATGCTGGTACAATACACATGTAATAACTAAAATGCCGAAAAATACATCTGGTTACAGGATGTGATGTATCACGACTCAACACCTCAGTTTCTCTACTCCTAAGGATACATGATTCCCTAAGGTTTTTAATCACCTTTAATCATTGATGATCATAATCATGAAAGACATATATTAGGAAGTTTAACCAAATGAAAACATGGTTCGCCATTATCACTGTTATCAGAAGGTAAATGAAATAATTATTGAGATGTTGATTTTATAGATGACACAAAGAACAATAACGACTTGAGTGCAACTTCCCTATTAATGATATCTAACCATTTCATCATGGGCATTCAATACAATTAATTGGGGGTGTAAGATATTGACAAGGATGTCATATAACACCAGTCAACATCGTCAACCTTTTTAACTGAAAACATCTCTCTTTTTTTTATATGCGTACTATACATATCCTATCCTGGTCAAGCTTATGTGTATCTTGTAAACCATTGGAATGCACATACCAGTAATATGGCTTTGGTTTAACTATGCATATGCATTTTCTACACAATCATTCTGTTAATGGTTATCCTTCTTAACTCTTGTACATAATATCTTACACATCTTACGCATCCAAATAATATGTTCCTTTTCATGTTTAATATATCAAGTATGCATGCAATAAAGTAATAATACAACATCCATTGATTTATACCGACATAGGAAACGATCATTTAATCATTAATACCTTGTAATGTAATCTTCTATCACATTCTTCATTGTTTAAAAATTACAAGAGTGACTTATATGACCATAACATTAACATATATATATATATATAGTGTCACCAACTAACAAGGGGACTATACATTTATGGTGATACAATTATTTTAGAACATTCAAGATGTAAGGCTATTCGTCTACTTAACATCACTTAGCAACACAATACACATACTCGTTAGACATGTGTAACATTAATTATCATGATGGACTGTATTACGACTCAATATATAAGAATACATAATATCCCAAGGTGTTAATCATTCACTTTCTAACATTGATATACATGAGCATAATCATAAACAACGTATATTGACAACTTTGCATAATTTGTCCCATCTTCGGATTTCAGTGTTAGATACTACACTTGTTCTATTATGTATTTCATGGACTGCACTAATTCATTAACGAGTATCCTTACGCTAGGTTACTATTATACTTCCATGAGTACACATTTAACATTTGGGTTTAACTAAAGTAAACAATACTCGAACAGTTAAAAATTAGTTCGAACAAAATTACGATAGTCCTAATAATAATTATTACCATTTATGCCTTCATATAGCCTTTTAAAATTTATCGCTAGCACCCCTATGCATTTTCTCTCCTAAGCCACACCATGGTTCATTACCCATTTGTTTGGTGCCCCAAGAAAAAGGTCTCCACTAGCATGAGTCTAATATTTCCACATATATATTTATCGCTAGAGGAAAATCCAAGAACGACTATATTTCTTCCTGAATGTATCAGGAGTAAAATTTATAGTTCAACTTTCTATTTTGAGTCTGTAGACTTAAACATAACACTTACAACAAAATGAAAGTATTACTCGCATACACTTGGTTTTAAATCTGGCGATAATGTAATAACATACCTTTCCATGGTATTTCTTACCTTTATCCTCTTGCAATCTTTGAAGGCCAACTCGAATAACTTATTTTCCCTCCTCCAACATTGCCATGCATCCAAAACAGAAATAGATCGGTTAGCTTAAGGATCTTCTTGGTTTCCTACTACATGTTGAGCCCAATTAGGGCCGAGTGTTGTAACTCCAGCTCTGATACCATATGTCACATATCCAAATTTAAGGAATTAGTAATATAGTGAATTTAGAAAGAAAATTATTCACATTAAGGACTTACACCGTGAATTTTTATTAACCATATAACTAATGCACATTTAGTGATTACGACCATCCTTGCAATCAAACAACATATGAATTTTACTTACCTTACACAAAGGTCTTAGTGAGTGATTTACATATTTATATAATATCAATCATTATATAGAATGGAAAACTTTTCATTTATTAGTCCATGTTTAAACAATAAATTCCTTGAAACAGCTGTATACGCCAATGCTTCTTCTAGCATACTACTTATATGCGCATATCATTATCTCTACCTTGAACATTTCCATATAACCATTCACCAGCTTAGATCTCAATCATCAAGTAAAGAAAAACACAGCACATAAAACACAAAAGAGAGACCATATGTACATGGTTCACCCACTCCATGGGCTACGTCCACCAACACTTTTATCTTATTTTATTAGATCAAATAGATAGTTACAATCTACCACACACTTGTGGCAAATTGTAGTTCCCAACTTCTGTAAGCCTCTCTTTCATGGAGAGCTCTTCCGAGACATTCGACCTTGTATCAAAAAGCTAATCTTGGCAGTATAGTCCATTTTGATATCATGAAATACAAAGATTTGACAATGATATAACCATAAAGTTAAACACAAATTCTGTACATCCTACTTCATAAAGGTACCTGCAGAATGCAAACAAATAATGAATTCCATCCAATTTTATATAACAGAGAAGATCCTATGGACTTATGTGATTTCATACAAGAAATTCACATAAGCAGAAAAACATAGGCTACTGCTCTTCAGCACTTCTAACAAACAAAACCGATAAGTTTTAAATCTGGAAATGATATTCATATAGACGACTTCTCTTCCAACATCCTAAATCAACAGGCCATATGCAATTTCAACCTGGAATGATTTTCCTATAGGCATAAAACTTGATGGTTTTACCAGCAATAATAAAGAGCTTGACTGTATTTTCAATTATAATCTAGCTCTGCGACTTCCATAGTACAGAACTATACAGGCAAGAGCAAGGAATAGATAGCGAAAACAATGACAAACAACTTATCACAGTGTTTCAGTATATAACCCCATAGGTCTACGGTCCAAGATGATCTTGATTCCAATATGACAATCTATTGTTTTACTGCGTTTCAACGTATCCCATAGATCTGCGATCCAAGTAAGTGGAGCAGGCTTAGGTAAAGGAAAATGGAAAACCCAGTTTCTATAAGACACTATTTGTTACTACATTTTAATTATCCAACAACATAGGGAGCTATACTTCCAGGTTAGATCTAGAATTTCTCCATTTAAAAGAAACCGAACATGCAAGTAAACAAAAATCAAACCACGATATCTTACAAGTGAGATATTTTTTCTCTATTCTAAATAATAAAGCACAAGTAACCACACAGAAAAACCTGGTTGCATGGCAACCCTGAGATAGCAGCAAGTAGAATAGACTTCGCAGGAAGGGGGGCATAAAGCATAAACCTTAAGAAAAAATACTGAGATGCACCTGATTTCTTCATAGGGATAAAAACCTATATACATCTTAAACAGAATTATGGGGTCATGGTTTAACCATACAAAAATATGAGAAAGAGTCAAATCAAAACTATACCTACTGCCTGTGATGAACCTGCAATAATTAATTAATGCAAATACATGAGATATCAGAAAATAGAACTCCGAATCACTTTTATATTGATCATGGGCCACTTCGAGGGGGCAACCTCCTTTGAGCAAGCTCAATACAATTAACTTCACGGTGCCTTCATAGGCCTCAACACACACTTATATACTAAGTCTAGGCGCCAATACCATGGGTCAATACTATGTGTCAATACAAAGCATGGGCTAAGTCTAGGCGCCAATACTATGAGTCAAAACCATGGGCCAGTACAAACTATGGATCAACAAAACTATGGGTGACTTACAAAGCATATGCGCCAAGAACAATAACACAAACTATGGATCAACAAATACTACGGGACGACGTACAAAGCATATGCGTCCAACAACAATATACTAACAAAGTAAAGACATGGGTTCCTAACATCCCCTCTTCCTTAGAAAAATCTTTGTCCTCAAAGCTTTAGATGTGGAAATTGATGCAGAATCTAAAGGAGTGGGTCCCCTGTAGCATCCTCGGGTTGCATTCTGAGCCACTGGTGCCTTTGGAGTTTCAGGGAGGATTGCATGGAAGGTTGTAGACAAAGAAGAACCATATCAGCGATGTGAAAAGTGCGCTCAGAACGGTGCTGATCGGCTTGTTGTTTCAGGCGAATTCTTGCCATGTGAAAATTGTCCTGCAGAATGAGAAGAAACTGATCATGGTTTCGAAGAATTGAGTCAATTTCCTGAACTGGGGAGCTGCTGAAGGTGTATGGAAGAAGAACTGGTGGTGCTTGTCCAGAAACTGCTTCATATGGTGTCCTTTGAGATGTGTTACTATACCACTGGAGCGCTTCTAGGAAATCCATAGAAATAGTTGTCCAAATCTGTGGAGGGATGGGCAAGGGTTCGAGCAGTCCCAAAAGGAGGGTCGTTTCACCCTTGTTGACCTGGAAAGTATCACAGTCAACCACCATCCGTTGAATTTTCCTTTTGAGTCCCTACCAAAAGAAGTTACATTGTTCTTGGTCATACATTTTGAGGAACCCATAGTGCCCTATTGATGAAGAAGCATGGAGTTCATAGAAGAGATAGCCCCGTTGAACAGATTGCAACCAATTTGGAACAAGCAAAGAAATGGCTGTAAGAGAAACTAGGTCATCAAATGTGCGAGGAGGAGAATCTTCCACCATATTGTCCTTACCCTTCTAGTAAGTGGTTGCATAGTCATAACACATGAGTTGGATAACCCATTTTAGGTGTGCTGGGGAGGAGACTCGTTGTTCCAAGAAAGTTTCCAGACTCTGGAGAGTAGTCTTGATGCAGAAATAATTACCCAATAGGGATGGCTGCCACTTCTGTACTGTATGCAAAATAGCCATCATGTCCTGCTGAGATGTAGATGAGGCTAAATGCTTACCGGAAAGGTCTCGTGAAGGCGACAAGCCCACTGGTGCAACAAAGACACCTGCATACCTATCCAAGGAAGTAGTGGAGACCATTAGTGGGTGCATCTGAAGGGAATGGAGATGAGCAATGACACCATGTGAATTCTTCTTAAGGATCTTTTCCAGGCGATGTGAACTGATGATGCTGTTGTTGCAACAACATCCCCCCCAAAATTTTTGTGCATATTGGGGCCCCTCCTTTTATTTTTAGAAAGGCTGCCTTAAGAGGCAACTTCCATCTTTTAACTTTTTTTTTCAATAGAAAATCTTGCCATGAACCTTTCCAAGTTTCCTTCCAAAAGACAGAATTCGTGGAAGCTTCCCGAAGATGCGGAAGTTTTCGAGTTATCTCTCCGAAACAACGGAAACCATTTGGGTTAGCCTCCCGAAACGGGGGAAGCCATTTTTATAAGCTTCTCGAAAAGGGAATTAGAATTTTTTTGAAAGTTCGCGGAACGATTGAAGAAAGCCTCGCGGAACCATTCGACTTTTCCTCCCGAAATGACGGGAACCGTTTGCATAAGTCTCCCGAAAAGGCTTAGAAATTATAGTTGAAAAGGTTACAGAAGCTATTGGCGAATTCCTTCCGAAACAGTGGAAGAATTCAACGAAGCTGCCCGAAACTTGCGGGATCCATTCGCCAACCTTCCCCGAAGCCGCCGAATGACTTAGTTTCTTTTTGAAAATTGTTAAGTCTCGAAGTTGCGGAAGCTTTTCGCCCAAGCCTTCCGCAACTGCGGAAGCCTTCGCATTATCCTTCCGCAACCCCGGCGAGCAAAGTTTGTGGAACCGTTTAGTTTATCTTTCCGAAATTGCGGGAGCCTTTTGCGGAAGCATTCGCAGAAGCCTTCTGAAACTGCGGAAGCTATTTTGCGAAAGCCGTCCACAATTTCGGAAGCTTTCACACTATCATCCCGAACCTACCAAAAGACATAGATGTCCACGTTGCGGAAGCCGTTTGCCAATTCCTTCAGAAACGACGGAGAACCTTCGCGGAATGGTTCCGCAATGGCGGAAGCAATCGACTTATCTTCGTCAAAATTGCGGAAAGATTCATCAATCTCTCCCGAAACATCGAAGTAGTTCAGCATAACCCTCCGCAATGGTGGGTGAAATTCATGAGTTCATCCCATGGGCGGCAGTCGCGCACGCACACCGGGGCGGCTCAATATGACCACGACGTACAAGTATTTCAAGCTCATTTTAAATGCGCCACCCACCACGTTAAACGCCGCATGTGCCCAATTCGTTTAAATAAACGATTGGGGTTGGACTGATTACATTGTGATTTTTCGGTTAACTAACACAGTTGGAGACCTCGCCGCACCAGACAGCTCAGCTCATCCGTCCACGTCCGCGTCCACATCATTCAGCCGCCTTCGCGTTGCCAAGTAGGATTTCTAACCATTAATTTTGTCTTATTTACACATTAGATTACCTTTCCGTTTTCTATTTCGTCTAAGACGTGGCTGATAGGCGCTGGTTGCAATTTTCGTTATTTCGTCCTTAAAACGATCGAGGCCCCATGGGTTTCTCATTCCACAAGCCGAAAACCAAAACTATAGCCACCCGAGCTTTTCATCAGCCATATTCCCGCCATCGTTCAAGTTTCCCAACCTACCGTAGACCGCCTCGTCAAGTGCCATAAATAACCATAACAGTCGAAGCCCTCGCCTGTTTATAAATATGAAAGCGGCCTCTTATTGGCCTATTCATAAGTGGGGAAAGCGGCCCCTTATTTCGTCATAGGGTCGTTTCACCACAAACTCACCCGCCACTAACCATTTAAAAGCACAATGACGAAGGGTACCATCTCTCCTAGAGTTAGACCGAGAGTAGGTTGTTGCCTCGACATATACTTATCGTTTCGGGAACCTTCTAAGCTGTGTCCCCTTAAGATAGCCAAATATCAGAACTATGTTTCCTATTTGGAATGGTGTATTTTTCTTCCCAACATGCAGTTTCACAATTTATTTATATATATCATTAGCATATTAAATGGGTGTTGCTCTTTGTTAAAATCTCATAGTATGTTGCACATTTTTATAATGACTTGTATTTGGTTGCTAGCAGGGATAAGTCAAAATGCCAAAAGGTGGTAGGAAGAAGGCTAAAATGACGGAAACACAGCCTGCACCACTTAGAACTAGGACTACATTCCAAGATACTAGGTGCACCACCGGTATTTCTCCTGAAATCCGATGGGGTGACATCTATAAGATGATCCGAGACCAAGATGTCCCGGACATGTTGCTAGAAGAGGGGCAGATCTATCTCAATATCAGAACCTCAAGCATAGCTAGACCTGCTACCCACCCTGAACTGTTCCCATGTTCTGAAGTAATCGGGTGGATACTCCAACATACCAATACGGAAACAAGAGTAATATATGACATCGGGAAGATAGCCATTGCCTCATTTCACCCAGCATACCTGGCCGCAGCCTATAAATTTCCCTGCACCCAGCAAGCTCTGACTGATGAATGGCTGAGCCAGATGAACAACATTGAAATGGCCAAAAAATTACTGGTCGCAGGCAAGCATTTAAGAAAGAAAGGTAATGACGAATATGACGTCCAGAATTTAAGACCTCCTTTCAGGTTGATCGCCTTGATGTTGTGCAGAATCTTCGGCATGCCCGATGGCACCGTGTACAAGATTCAGTGGGTTCCCATCATCCACTTCATGGCATTTAAAGGAACTGTGTTTGACTGGGCCACTCTCCTGTCAGACAGTTTGGCCTCAATGGTAGTTGTTGCAAGAGAAGGACTGGCCTTAAAGAAGGCAGAATTCTACATGTCCTCATATCTTATTGATTTTGTTTTGGCCAAGTTATCTTTCCCAAATTAGGCTACACATGGGATAAGGCCAACACCCCGGTTTATACCGCTTTCAGGATGTTGTGGCCTGAGAATTACAAACCCAACTATAAGCTCATCTGTGAGGGGTTCATCATGCCCCTATATGAGCAGATATTCAAGGAAGAGCCCAGATGCCTGTCGGAGAATGCTATGGAAGTCCTTGAAAATTATGGAGATTTTTATTTTTCAGAGCAAGGCACCTACCTCAGAATGTTTGGAGGGACTAAAGCTCCATACATTTTGCCGAGATATGCTACTGACTATGTGGTCCTTAAAGAGGCAGTGAGATAGATTTTCCTGGATGGAATTGGATCAATACTTAACAAACAACATAAGGCTTCTTT
Organism: Larix kaempferi; assembly: GCA_027924585.1. Classification (NCBI taxonomy): domain Eukaryota; kingdom Viridiplantae; phylum Streptophyta; class Pinopsida; order Pinales; family Pinaceae; genus Larix; species Larix kaempferi. The sequence goes on from BSBM01000738.1 coordinate 14,909,849, forward strand.
TCCCCCTCTACCTTTCTGCATAGGAGCATACAAATTCTCAGGGGTTGCCTCAGCCGAAGAGTTTGTTCAGGAGCTGAAAGCCTTCCACTTCGGTGAGGTAATCTTCCACAGGAATTACAGGAAGGGAAAAGTTGCCGAGCATTGTAAAGAAATTTATGCTCACTTCGAGTACGCTCATTATTATGATGCCGAGGAGGAGGAATTCAGAGGCATCAGCAACATGGCTGAGCTGAGGATCTATCGCCAAGGCACTGGAGCAAGCTCTAGCTCAACCAAGGCCCAAAAAACCAGCCAGCAGAAGGAGAAAGAAGCTGATGATGCCCGAGCTCAAGAAGAACAAAGTTTAAGAGAGGAAGCAAGGGTACAATAGGAAGCTGAGGAAGCAAGGTTGCTGCAAGAGGATGAAGTTGCCAGGTTGCAGCAGGAAGCTGAGGTGGCGAGAGTGCAGCAAGAAGCAGAAAGTGAGAGGCTGCAGAAAGAGGCCGAGGAAGCCCAGCAGCGGAAAGAGGCTGAAGATGAAAGGCAGCAGAAAGAAAATGAAGATCAGCCACAAGCTGAAGGAGAAGAGAGAAGGAAGCAGGATGAGGTAGAGCGGAAAGCAGAAAAGAACGATGCAGGAACCAGAGTGTCCCAGCTAGAAGCAAACAAGCTGGCATTAGCTGAGCAATTAGAGCAGGCTGAGGGCAGAACGATAGACATGTCTCCCTTCCATGAGCTGTCCTGCAGCATCCTGAAGCAAATGCATGACACTCAGGAGCTAATCACGAATGAAGTTTGCACGCTCAAGGCCATGGTGATCAGATTAAAAGAAGTTAATGTAGAGGCCCATAGGCTTAAAGCTAAACATACTCGGGTTAAGGCAAATATCCTGAGCCAGATAGAATGGAGAGAAGGAAAGGCAGATTTCCCCACGCGTCTCCCATTCAAATCTGTAGAGGGATTTCATGAGGACATAGCCCTTTTGGAATTCTGCAGAAATTGTGGCAGTAAGCTAATGGCCAGCGTACAAGGGATAGTGGATAGGATTAACGGTCTGTATCAAAGAATCCAGGGAGTGCATGACAAGTGCAAATTGAGTTTCCCGCAGTCCCTTGATGATTTCCCGGGCAAAGAACAACGCTTGTCTAAGCTGAAGGAAGAGCTGGGCATCCAAACTGAATATGTGAAGAAGATTGATGTCCTAGCCATTGATGACCTCCAACATTATATCGGAATGTCATCAATCCACAGCCATTTGCTTAAAGAAGTGCATCAAGCTGCAGTAACAGAAATTCAAGGCATTGGAGCAGAGCTTAGAAAAAATGTAACTTCTCATAAAATCTTGCTCCCTGCTTCCGCAAATGTAGTCATAAGAGACACGGGTATATGGTATAGTTACATTGCAGAGGAGGAGAAGAAAGCAGCAGCAGTGGCAGGAGCAACAGCAAGCCCGATTTCTGCTCTCCCAGCAATAGCAACTGTAACAGCAAGCCCGATTTCTACTTCCCCAGCAGTAGCAGAAATTCCAGCTGGCTCGATTCCTTCTTCCCAAGCAGCAGCAGCATCATCAGTGGGTTCAAGTGCCTCTCTTCAAGTAGCAGCAGCAGCCACAGTTGGATCGAGTGCCTCTCTTCCAACTGAAGCACATGCCCAGGAATAAAAACGCTGAGAGCATTAATTCTATTTTTGTATTATGGCTGTCATATGTATAAAACGCAGAGTTAAAGGACAGCTGTCCTTTTCCCTTTTAAATAATTTTCTGTAAAGAGGGGAGGTCACATTTTTGTCTGTTATTTGGGGAAAAGCCTGTAGGTGACAAGTGTAAAGGGCCAGGTGGCAGCCCAAAGGGCATTTTGTAACATTATAAATAGAAGTTAGGAAGTAATGTAGAGGACTTTCGGCAGGGAATTATTTTCTAGACTTGTACGAGCTATCTTGCACATGTTTTAAGAAAATAAAATATTCTAATAAGAGCCCGGAGAGGACGTTTTTGCATGGAAATGAAGAATGGATGTATATTGGATTATTCTGGTGACTTCCATACTTTGCTGTGAGATCTTTCTTGTTGTCTGAATTATTTCTTTGTAACAAATGATTTTACTCCTTTCTGTGCAAACGAATTCTCTTTTTCATGAGCAATGAATGTGTTTTATATTAAATTTGAAGCTATCTTCTGATATCTCTCATCTTTGCTGTAGCTTTATCTGTAAGATTTGATGGCTGTCTGTTTATTCTTTAGATAACTCTTACAGCTCATTGCTCATACTTTAAATTTGCTCCTTGCGGGGATAGTTAGATTTATTTCAGTTTTAGACTTAGATCTGTTTTTCCAATTTTGCATTTAGATTAAATCTAGGCTAGGCACTTGCATATCATTAAAAATATAAAATCAAAAGAACGGTGGATTGGGCCATAACCGGTATAATTGGAATAAAACTCCAAATCCATGGTTGTCGGAACCGCTAATCGGACGGATTCCCCATACCAAACGGTAGATAATCTAATTGGGATAATCTATCGGGGAGAATCCCTTTCTGATTAATGCTGCGATCTCCGAGGCATCAACAGTTTTTGGCACTAGAAGGAGGGCCTGAAAGTGCATGGCTGATAGAGGAAAATCTCCCACTGTCATAAATGTCACTGAAAACCCACTTAAAGAAAGCATTTCAAACAGCCCAAATCTTGAAATCTTTAATCAAGTACGCCTTATTTCTGATCCTGAGCCTCAAGAAGCATTATACACTGTACCTTTTACAGAAATAGAGGATTTAAGGAGGCATACACGATCCTACGTTAGGCAGCTAGGTGGTTTAAACGTGGTAAATTTTCTCCCTAGGAAAAGTAACCCTAGAAAAGAGCCACAATATACCCGAGATTCGATTCTTGTTCAAAGTTTTGAAGAAATTGTGAATTTAACTTTAGAAGAAATTTCAGACCCTCTGAACAAGGCAGATCTTGAAAACTCAGAAAATATTTCAGATCAAGAAAACCTTGAAGAACTTATCACTCCAAAGGATACTCCACAGAATTCACCTTACAATTCTTCACCAGGGTCTCCACATATAAACATGGCTGTACCTGCTTGGAGAGAAAGGGGAGCGCTGAATCTAGCTGGGCCATTCCATAATATTCCAAAGAATCCAGAGAAGGTCTTACCTAAGTTCGACCCAGGGAAAGCCATTTCGGCGGAAGACCATCTCAAGAGTTTCTACTTAGCTCTGAATCTTTTGAACGTACAACATGAAGATGTGGTCTGCAGGCTGTTTCCATACACATTCGAGCCAAAAGTATCATCCTGGTACTTTAGCCTACAACCTAGCTCGATCTCTAGTTGGGATGAATTCGAAAACTGTATTTTGAAAAAGTATGGAAACCAAAAGACTGTGGCAACACTTATGAAAGAACTCTTATCCATGAGAATGGAAAAGAAATAAAAGGTTCAAGACTTTAATCAAAGATTCACAACACTGTTAAATAATTTCAGTGAAGCTAATAAACTAGCGGAGGAATCTTTGATTGAATATTATACAACAGCTCTTGAAGGACCTTTAGCAATGTTCGTTAAAAGATCCAAGAAAACTACCCTGATAGAGAACTTCGAAGAAGCTAGAAAGGTAGAAGAAGAAGCCGATAGCATTGCTAAACATGCCTTAGATGCAAAACCAAAACCAGCAGCTAGTAAAAAGACCTTGCTGATCACTAGAGGCAAGGAAGAATCATCCACAGACATGGAAAATGTAGTCAAGATCATGCAGAAATTATCCAATAAAATTGTGGATCTCGAGAAGGATAAGGCTGCTAGCACATCTAGAAAACCTGTAAAGCCATTTTATAAAAAAAGGGAAGACGGTGATCAAACCCATCCACCAATGAACACTTCTCCTGTTTTAAACCTCAATGAAATCAGGATGGAAAATTTTTGCACTTTTCATCAAGAACCGCATTCGGAGAAGAGCTGCCCACAATGGATTAACTCCATGAGTTTAGTCATGAACCAAATGCTAGATTCAAAAATCCCAGACCAAGATGATTCTCCAGAGGAATCGAGCCCAGATTTAGAGGAACCAACCCCAGACACTACTATGGTGTTGTGGGATTGGGTACCTATGACTGAGTTAGTAGAAGAGGATCCCATAGAAAGCTCTCCCTCTACCGTAAACGTTGCTACTCGCAGCAAAGGTCCTATTGCGGATCCTGTGCCAAGCTCAGCTCCTCATAAGCCTAAAGTCTCAAAAGAACTGCCTAGGAGGCATATAACAATTATCCCACCACAGCCCAAAGTGAGACAAACAGCGACCAAGCAGCCAAACGCCGACACCATAGTTTAGCCACCTAAGGTCACAACGAGCAAAACAGATCAGCCATCCTGAATTGGGAACGAATCTGACATAGGATACGTTATTATTGAAGATATCAAGAAGGTCAAAGCAAATGTGTCAATATTTGACATGTGCAGCTTGCCCCATCAACGAGACAAAATGTTGCATGTTTTACAACCCCAGACCAGCACTCCATTAACGGACTCTCAAGACGATCCCGAAATTAATGAGGCTAGCATCGGTGGGAAATCTAAATCTCAAACATTGCCATTCCTATTGACCTTTGAAATTTTTAATCACAATGTTCATAACTGTTTGGTAGATTCTGGGGCATCTTCCAATGTCATGCCACTGTCCATTTTTAAGAAAATTAACGGGCAGCCTGTGCCATCTCCAGCCCAAATTATCCAATTAGATAGGACGACTGTCAAAGTAATTGGGGAGATGAAAGATGTTCTCATTAGATTATCAGCTGAACCTAGAGTCTGTCAATTCATTGACATAATGGTGGTCGATATTCCTGAAGCCTATGGGCTGATTTTAAGTAGGGACTGGTCTACCAAGCTTAATGGCTACTTTGCCACTGATTGGTCTCATCTGTGGTTGCCTTATCAGAACAGGAAGAATCAGATTAAAGGCCTGAGAGAACCACACATGAAGCAAAACGTAACACAATTAGAAGAAAAAAATGAGGCTGTAACCTTCTCATCCTCGGTTCTAGGGAATTATTTCTTAGAAATGGATCCGGGTAACTATCAGTCTGAAATCACCAACAATGAATCTGATGAACAGTCGATCTCCTTCATTTCTCTCAGACTGATGATATTGACTGTAATATAGTTAGTTTAGTTACTGATTTAGATCACAGAGATACTAACTTAGTTGAATCTAAAGATGTTTTATGTACATTATACTTTGATGGTTCTAAAACTCTGGAAGGATCTGGATCCTGTTGTGTTCTGATGTATCCAAAAGGAAACAAGTATTTTTTGTCTTGTAGATTAGAGTTTGATTGTACTAACAACACGGCTGAATATGAAGCTTTGGTACCTGGATTAAAGAAGGCCATTGGTTTAAATGTTAAGTACCTGAAGGTTTTTGGTGACTCCGAGATAGTTGTAAGACAGGTAAGGGACACCATTCATTGTCTCTCACCTCATTTGAAGGGTTATCAGGCTGAAGTATGGGATTTGATTATGCATTTTGACGCCTTCAATATAAAATTGATTCCTAGATTGCAAAATTCTGCAGCTGATTTGTTAGCAACATCTGCTTCTAGATTGGTGCCATCAAATAATAAATGCTCAATTGAATTGATTTTCAGGCCCTCCGTTCCTGATAACATCACCAACTTCATAGTCTTCGATGATGACGAACAGATTATCAATTTTCTAACAAACGAAGACAGCTTCCAGGGAGTTGCTATAGATGAAGAAGAACACAATGCTGATTTGATGAAGAAGGATGAGGAGAAAGGAAATTTCATCCCCAAAGGGGTAAGGTCCCTCGAAATGTTGTTCGATATTCAAAATAAATTCAGAAGGCCAGCTAACACCAAGACTAACAGTTCATCAATGCAATATGAGTTAGTTAATTTGGGTACCGAGGCAGAACCAAAATTTGTCAACCTTGGCAAATGTTATTCGCCAGGAGAAAGAGATAGGTTCATCAAACTGTTTAAGCAATATAAGGATGTTTTTGCATGGACCTATGAGGATTTGAAAACGTATGACGTCCGCATTATTCAGCATGTTATACCAATGAAAGCGGGTGTCAAGCCATTTCAGCAGCAGTTAAGAAGGATGCATCCTACTCTAGAACTGTTGATTCAAAAGGAATTAAAGAAGCTCCTGGACGCTAAGATAATCTTTAAGGTCTGGCATTCTGAGTGGGTTGCGAATTTGGTTCCCGTAAGAAAAAAGTCAGGAGAGATAAGGCTATGTGTAGATTTCAGAAATTTAAACAGAGCTTCGGATAAAGACAACTACCCCGTCCCTTCAATGGAGCAAATCCTTCAAATGGTGTCAGGATTCGAACTGTTTTCTCTACTCGATGGTTTCTCTGGCTACAATCAAGTATTAGTATCCGAAGAAGATCGTCTTAAGACTACTTTCCGAACTAAGTGGGGAACTTTCTCCTACAGGAGGATGCCATTTGGTCTGATAAACGCGGGAGCTACATTCCAAAGAGCAATGGATATCGCCTTCCGAGGATTGGGTGGGCAATGTGTTGTTGTATACTTAGATGATGTGACAGTTTTTTCAAAGAAAAGCGAAGACCATGTTGTTCATCTGAGGCATATTTTTGATCGCTGTCGGAAATATGGTATTTCTTTGAATCCCAAGAAGAGCGTGTTTGCTGTTCCCGAAGGTAAACTCTTGGGTCATATCATTTCTAAAGGGGGAGTATCAATAGATCAAGAAAGAGTCCAAGCTATTGATAAGATTCCCATGCGTTACAACAAGAAATCTATGCAGTCCTTTATGGGCACTATCAATTTTGTCCGAAGATTTGTCCCGGATTTCGCACAAATTGTTAAACCATTGCAACAAATGGTTAAACAAAGCATACAGTTCAAATGGACAGATTTGGAAAATGATGCATTTAGAGATATCAAGGCAACTATAGCTAAGGCTCCTTCCTTAAGAAGCCTGGATTTCGACAAGGATTTTATCCTGTACACCTTTGCTTCAGATGACTCCCTCGCAGCTGTACTCACGCAAATGGTGGAGCTAGGGGACGAATACCCAATTTCGTTTATGAGCACTGGTCTGCAGGGGGCTGAGCTGAACTATCCCATGGTTGACAAGCATGCATACGCCGTCTTCAAAGCAGTCAAGCAGTTCAGGCCATATATTCTTAAGAACAGAACTAAAGTTATAGTTCCCCGCCCAGCTGTTAGATCCCTTTCCGTTCAGAAGGAACTAGGAGAAAGGAGGGGGAACTAGGTCACAGCTCTTCAAGAATATGATTTAGAATTTAAACCAGCCACGATCATCAAAGGGCAAGGCCTGTGCAAATTACTTGCGGGAAACTCAACTGATGAAGAACAACATTCAAAAAATGAAGCTGAGCTAAATTCGGTTGAAGTATGTCCTATCTTCTCAACTCCCCAGTCATGGTATAGAGATCTAGTGCACTATTTACAACAGGGATATCTACCTGAGCACTGGAACTCTAAACAAAGAAGGGCACTCCGTTTGAAGTCAGCACCTTATCAAATCATCAATGGGATACTTTTCAGAAAGAATTATGATGGAGTTCTCCTTAGGTGTTTGGAAAAGGAAGATGCAAATAAAGTTGTCAAAGAGTTACATGATGGCCCCGCAGGTGGAAATTATTCAGGAGAGACAACAGCACACAAGATACTGAGAGCTGGTTATTATTGGCCCACTCTGTTCCGAGATGCCCATACATATGCACGGAACTGTGATGTATGCCAAAGAAGTGATGGGAAGTTACCGAAGGCAGCAGGACCCTTGCAGCCGGTTATGATCTTTGAGCCTTTTGAGCAGTGGGGTATAGATGTTATCGGAGAGATAAATCCAAATTCTTCTTTACAACATCGATACATCCCGACGGCCACCGACTACTTCACTAGATGGACAGAAGCCATCCCGTTGCGCAAGATCAATGAAGACGTGGTCATCAGCTTCTTGAAAGAAAACATCATAACCAGGTTTGGGGTTCCAATTTCCCTTGTTTTTTATAATGCTACCTATTTTTCGTCTGTCAAGATAAATGAATTTGTTTATGAATGGGGGATCAAGTTGCACTATTCAGCTAATTATTACCCTCAAGGAAATGGATTAGCTGAATCTTCAAACAAGAACCTCATTCGAATTCTCAAGAAAAATGTGATAGAAAACTAGCAAAGTTGGCATATAGCTCTCCCGAACGCCTTATGGGCAGATAGGGTTACCCCAAAGAACGCATTAGGGGTTTCCCCTTTCACTCTTGTCTATGGCAAGGAACCATCCTTCCTCCAAACATATTACTCCCATCCCTACAGTTATCCCAAGCTTCTCGAGGGTCGGGTAGCCAAGCCTTACAATCCAGGATCAATACCCTGCTTCAACTGGAAGAAGCCCAACAGAAAGCTAAAGACCGATTCCATCAACACCAAGACATAGTTAAGAGATGGTTCAATAAGAGGAAGTCTGGTAAAAGAAATTTTGAAGTTGGGGACTTAGTCCTGAAATGGGACCATAATCATGAAGGCAAAGGAATGCATACGAAATTCCAACATTTATGGGTAGGCCTGTACCAAATTTTGGCAAAGATAGGCCCATCCACTTATAAATTGACAAATCTCGAGGGAGAAGAAGTAACCCTTCCTCTCAATGGCCTCGCCCTGAAACAATACTTTTCATAGTCTCGCTAAGACTCTCTGTACATAAATAAAATTTTCTTTTATTGTTGCTTCATCTTTTATTTGCTTTATCTTCGGCCATTTTGTTTCTTTTATTGCCATCTGAACCTTTGCAACAAGTTTGTTTTCCGAATGCCCTTGTGGTTGAGTTTCTCATCAAGGACAGGTCTCTTAAAGAAATTTTGCAACCCATGAGCCCGGAACTATGCTCGAATAAAGTATATCTATGTATTGTGCTCTCGCTGAAACTTCTTAGAAGAAAGGAAGCCTACTTTGATAGCCACACTAATCCTGTTTAAATAGCAGAGACCTATGACCATCTTCACTACTATCTTTGGGCTCCACCCACTCTCACACTTAAAGGCATCTCAAGAATGTTATTAAAGTTGGACCCATGGAAAGTAGCAAATCTCGAGGACATAGGGTATTGAAATGACTCCATGCTGAAAATCTAACAGCCAAAATGGCTTATATTCAAGGGTCTGTTTTCCAGAGATTCTCGCCTCAATTAAAGCATGGCTGAGACAGAAGCAAAAGACATGTAAAATCAAGAAGGTTGTCCAAAAGGCTCAGCCCAAAATGGGCTCCTCTCCGTTCGTGAGGCTTGATCAAATCAATAAAATCTCCAAATCACAAAAAATGACATTATGGATTGAGGAGCCTAAATCAAATATCATGTCCAAAGAAAATATCTCTGGAAGGCTCAAACAGCTAAGCTGTCCAAAGTAAAAACATCCAAAAGGATGCAAGCGGCATGGGAATGAGGAACAAGAGCAATAATGTCCATGAGAAAGTGTTGCAAATCCTATGGAGTCTGACAGCAGTAACCATCTGAAAGATGACCCTTCTAAAATGAATCTCACATGTTGGCCCTTTGAGAGTTTTAAAGATGTCCCTATCAAAGCTCCCCTTTCCCCAATGTCTAGCAATTAAAGTGCCTTTTTTCCTTCACAGAAATTCAAATGCTCAGCTGAATATTGCACATAAGATAGATGTCTTTGATAAGGTTTCAGACCATGAAGAGGAATTTTTCAGAGATCTGTGTTCGCCAGCGACTCGCCAATTGTTGTTGCAGCAACATCCCCCCCAAAATTTTTGTGCATATTGGGGCCCCTCCTTTTATTTTTAGAAAGGCTGCCTTAAGAGGCCATTTCCATCTTTTAACTTTGTTTTTCAACAGAAAATCTTGCCATGAACCTTTCCAAGTTTCCTTCCAAAAGACAGAATTTGTGGAAGCTTCCCGAAGATGCGGAAGTTTTCGAGTTATCTCTCCGAAATAGCCGAAACCATTCGGGTTAGCCTCCCGAAACGGGGGAAGCCATTTTTATAAGCTTCTCGAAAAGGGACTTTGATTTTTTTTGAAATTTCGCGGAACGATTGAAGAAAGCCCCGCGGAACCATTCGACTTTTCCTCCCAAAACGCCAGGAACCATTTGCATAAGTCTCCCGAAAAGGCTTAGAAATTATTGTTGAAAAGGTTACGGAAGCTATTGGCGAATTCCTTCCGAAACGGCAGAAGAATTCAAGGAAGCTTCCCAAAACTTGCGGGAGCCATTCGCCAACCTTCCTCGAAGCCGCCGAATGACTTAGTTTCTTTTTGAAAATTCTTAAGTCCCGAAGTTGTGGAATCTTTTCGCCCAAGCCTTCCGCAACTGCAGAAGCCTTCGCGTTATCCTTCCGCAACCTCGGCGAGCAAAGTTTGCGGAACCGTTCAGTTTATCTTTCCGAAATTGCAGGAGCCTTTTGCGGAAGCATTCGCGGAAGCCTTCTGAAACTGAAGAAGCTATTTTGCGAAAGCCGTCCGCAATTTCGGAAGCTTTCACGCTATCATCCCGAAAACCTGCCAAAAGATGTAGACGTCCATGTTGCGGAAGCCGTTGACCAATTCCTTCCAAAACGGCGGAGAACCTTCGCGGAATGGTTCTGCAATGGCGGAAGCGATCGACTTATCTTCGTCAAAATTGCGGAAAGATTCATCAATCTCTCCCGAAACGTCGAAGGAGTTCAGCATAACCCTCCGCAATGGCGGGTGAAATTCATGAGTTCATCCCATGGGTGGCGGTCGCGCACGGACACCGAGGCGGCTCGATATGACCACGACGTACAAGTATTTAAAGCTCGTTTTAAATGCGCCACCCACCACATTAAACGCCGCACGTGCCGAATTCGTTTAAATAAACGATTGGGGTTGGACCGATTACATTGTGATTTTTCGGTTAACTAACACCATTGGAGACCTCGCCGTGCCAGACAGCTCAGCTCGTCCGTCCACGTCCGCATCCACATCATTCAGCCGCCTTCGCGTTTCCAGGTAGGATTTCTAACAGTTAATTTTGTCTTATTTACACGTTAGATTACCTTTCCGTTTTCTATTTCGTCTAAGACGTGGCTGATAGGCACCGGTTGCAATTTTCGTTATTTCATCCTTAAAACCACCGAGGCCCCATGGGTTTCTCATTCCACCAGCCGAAAACCAAAACTATAGCCACCCAAGCTTTTCATCAGCCATATTCCCGGCGTCATTCAAGTTTCCCAGCCTACCGTAGACCGCCTCGTCAAGAGCCATAAATAACCATAGCGGTCAAAGCCCTCGCCTGTTTATAAATATGAAAGCGGCCCCTTATTCGCCTGTTCATAAGTGGGGAAAGCGGCCCCTTATTTCCTCATAGGATTGTTTCACCCCAAACTCACCCGCCACTAACCATTTAAAAGCACAATGACGAAGGGTACCATCTCTCCTAGAGTCAGACCGAGAGCAGGTTGTTGCCTCGATGTATACTTATCCTTTCGGGAACTTTCTAAGCTGTGTCCCCTTAAGATAGCCAAATATCAGAACTATGTTTCCTATTTGGAATGGTGTATTTTGCTTCCCAACATGTAGTTTCACAATTTATTTATATATATCATTAGCATATTAAATGGGTGCTGCTCTTTGTTAAAATCTCACAGTATGTTGCACATTTTTATAATGACTTGTATTTGGTTGCTAGTAGGGATAAGTCAAAATGCCAAAAGGTGGTAGGAAGAAGGCTAAAATGATGGAAACACAGCCTGCACCACTTAGAACTGAGACTACATTCCAAGATACTAGGTGCACCACCGGTATTCCTCCTGAAATCCGATGGGATGACATCTATAAGATGATCCGAGACCAAGATGTCCCGGACATGTTGCTAGAAGAGGGGCAGATCTATCTCAATATCAGAACCTCAGGCATAGCTAGACCTGCTACCCGCCCTGAACTGTTCCCATGTTCTGAAGTAATCGGGTGGATACTCCAACATACCGATACGGAAACAAGAGTAATTCATGACAGCGGGAAGATAGCCATTGCCTCATTTCACCTAGCATACCTGGCCGCAACCTATAAATTTCCCCGCAACCAGCAAGCTCTGACTGATGAATGGCTGAGCCAGATGAACAACATTGAAATGGCCAAAACATTACTGGTCGTAGGCAAGCATTTAAGAAAGAAAGGTAATGACGAATATGACATCCAGAATTTAAGACCTCCTTTCAGGTTGATCGCCTTGATGTTGTGCAGAATCTTCGGCATGCCCGATGGCACCGTGTACAAGATTAAGTGGGTTCCCATCATCCACTTCGTGGCATTTAAAGGAACTGTGTTTGACTGGGCCACTCTCCTATCAGAAAGTTTGGCCTCAATGGTAGTTGCTGCAAGAGAAGGACTGGCCTTAAAGAAGGCAGAATTCTACATGTCCTCATATCTTATTGATTGTGTTTTGGCCAAGTTATCTTTTCCCAAATTAGGCTGCACATGGGATAAGGCCAACACCCCGGTTTATACCGCTTTCAGGATGTTGTGGGCTCAGAATTACAAACCCAGCTATAAGCTCATCTGTGAGGGGTTCATCATGCCCCTGTATGAGCAGATATTCAAGGAAGAGCCCAACTGCCTGTTGGAGAATGCTATGGAAGTCCTTGAAAATTATGGAGATTTTTATTTTTCAGAGCAAGGAACCTACCTCAGAATGTTTGGAGGGACTAAATCTCCATACATTTTTGCCGAGATATGCTACTGACTATGTGGTCCTTAAAGAGGCAGTGAGACAGATTTTCCTGGATGGAATTGCAGCAATACTCAACAAATAGCATAAGGCTTCTTTTCCCCCTCTACCTTTCTGCATAGGAGCATACAAATTCTCACGGGTTGCCTCAGCCGAAGAGTTTGTTCAGGAGCTGAAAGCCTTCCACTTCGGCGAGGTAATCTTCCACAGGAATGACAGGAAGGGAAAAGTTGCCGAGCATTGTAAAGAAATTTATGCTCACTTTGAGTACGCTCATTATTATGATGCCGAGGAGGAGGCATTCAGAGGCATCAGCAACATGGCTGAGCTGCGGATCTATCGCCAAGGCACTAGAGCAAGCTCTAGCTCAACCAAGGCCCAGAAAACCAGCCAGCAGAAGGAGAAAGAAGCTGATGATGCCCGAGCTCAAGAAGAACAAAGGTTAAGAGAGGAAGCAAGGGTACAGCAGGAAGCTGAGGAAGCAAGAAGCAAAAAGTGAGAGGCTGCAGAAAGAGGCCGAGGAATCCCAGCAGCGGAAAGAGGCTGAAAATGAAAGGTAGTAGAAAGAAAATGAAGATCAGCCACAAGCTGAAGGAGAAGAGAGAAGGCAGCAGGCTGAGGTAGAGCGGAAAGCAGAAAAGAATGATGTAGGAACCAGAGTGTCCTAGCTAGAAGAAAACAAGCTGGCATTAGCTGAGCAATTAGAGCAGGTTGAGGGCAGAACGATAGACATGTCTCCCTTCCATGAGCTGTCCTGCAGCATCCTGAAGCAAATGCATGACACTCAGGAGCTAATCACTAATGAAGTTTGCACGCTCAATGCCATGGTGATCAGATTAAAAGAAGTTAATGTAGAGGCCCATAGGCTTAAAGCTAAACATACTCGGGTTAAGGAAAATATCCTGAGCCAGATAGAATGGAGAGAAGGAAAGGCAGATTTCCCCACGCATCTCCCATTCAAATCTGTAGAGGGATTTCATGAGGACATAGCCCTTTTCGAATTCTGCAGAAATTGTGGCAGTAAGCTAATGGCCAACGTACAAGGGACAATGGATAGGATTAACGTTCTGTATCAAAGAATCCAGGGAGTGCATGAGAAGTGCAAATTGAGTTTCCCACAGTCCCTTGATGATTTCCCAGGCAAAGAACAACGCTTGTCTAAGCTGAAGGAAGAGCTGGGCATCCAAACTGAATATGTGAAGAAGATTGATGTCCTAGCCATTGATGACCTCCAACATTATATCGGAATGTCATCAATCCACATCCATTTGCTTAAAGAAGTGCATCAAGCTGCAGTAACAGAAATTCAAGGCATTGGAGCAGAGCTTAGAAAAAATGTAACTTCTCAGAAAATCTTGCTCCCTGCTTCCGCAAATGTAGTCATAAGAGACACGGGTATATGGTATAGTTACATTGCAGAGGAGGAGAAGAAAGCAGCAGCAGTGGAAGGAGCAACAACAAGCCCGATTTCTGCTCTCCCAGCAGTAGCAACTGTAACAGCAAGCCCGATTTCTGCTTCCCCAGCAGTAGCAGAAATTCCAGTTGGCTCGATTCCTTCTTCCCAAGCAGCAGCAGCAGCATCAGTGGGTTCGAGTGCCTCTCTTCAAGCAGCAGCAGCAGCCACAGTTCGATCGAGTGCCTCTCTTCCAACTGAAGCGCATGCCTAGGAATAAAAACGCTGAGAGAATTAATTCTATTTTTTTATTATGGCTGTCATATGTATAAAACACAGAGTTAAAGGACAGCTGTCCTTTTCCCTTTTAAATATTTTTTTGTAAAGAGGGGAGGTCACATTTTTGTCTGTTATTTGTGGAAAAGCCTGTAGGTGACAAGTGTAAAGGGCCAGGTGGTAGCCCAAAGGGCATTTTGTAACATTATAAATAGAAGTTAGGAAGTAATGTAGAGGACTTTTGGCAGGGAATTATTTTCTAGACTTGTACGAGCTATCTTGCACATGTTTTAAGAAAATAAAATCTTCTAATAAGAGCTTAGAGAGGACGTTTTTGCATGGAAATGAAGAATGGATGTATATTGGATTATTCTGGTGACTTCCATACTTTGCTGTGAGATCTTTCTTGTTGTCTGAATTATTTCTTTGTAACAAATGATTTTACTCCTTTCTGTGCAAACGAATTCTCTTTTTCATGAGCAATGAATGTGTTTTATATTAAATTTGAAGCTATCTTCTGATATCTCTCATCTTTGTTGTAGCTTTATCTGTAAGATTTGATGGCTGTCTGTTTATTCTTTAGATAACTCTTACAGCTCATTGCTCATGCTTTAAATTTGCTCCTTGCAGGGATAGTTAGATTTATTTCAGTTTTAGACTTAGATCTGTTTTTCCAAATTTTGCATTTAGATTAAATCTAGACTATGCACTTGCATATCATTAAAAATATAAAATCAAAAGAATGGTGGATCGGGCCATAACCGGTATAATTGGAATAAAAATCCAAATCCACGGTTGCCGGAACCGCTAACCAGACGGATTCCTCATACCAAACGGTAGATAATCTAATTGGGATAATCTATCGGGGAGAATCCCTTTCTGATTGATGCTGCGATCTCCGAGGCATCAACAGATGCAAAGAGACCCTGGTTGTAAGCCCATAATTTTTTGTTGTGTCCCATTGGCTGAAAATTGCATCCAAAGTTCAGCAAAATCCCATAAGATGGGGCCAAGTGTGCGTAACCATTGAATGCCCAAAACCACATCACATCCGCCTAAGGACAAGGCAAACATGTTAGATCATAGGTTATAATCTTCCATAAAGATACGCACATTGTGACACTTCCCCTTGCAAGGTAAGGTGCCCCCATTGGCCACCATGACTTCAAAGTTGGAGAAAGGATGGACAAAACAATCATCCTGTTTGGCAATCCGAGGGTCAATGAAGTTATGAGTGCTACCAGAATCAATGAGTATGGTAAGAGGGAGCTTCTTTAAGTATCCCCTGACCCGCATTGTTTGTGGGGTGGTGACGCCGGTTACAGCATGGAGAGAGATCTCGGTTGGGTCGTCCTGAGATGGGGTGTAAACAGACGGGTGTTGAATGTCGACCTGATCATCTACTGTATCTATAGCTTCTTCACCAAGTTCTGGGGCAGGCAGAGAATCCACATCCAAGAGATAGAGCTTTTGTTGAACACATCTATGTCCCTGAGTGAATTTCTCATCACAATTATAACAATGCCCTTTTTCTCGGTGTGCCCGCATCTCTGTTTTAGACAAATGCTTGATAGGAGTTGGTTGATGGGAGGTCGTTGGGAACCCATATTTCTGAAGGGAACAAAGGTGGGTTTGGAGCGTTGTTGAGCTGCGATCTTTTCCTCTGCCAACTTAGCCAACCCTAGGACTTCCATCATTGTGTTGGGACAGAACATTTTGACCTCTGAGCAGATTTCATCCTTGAGACCACTGATAAAAAAACTCCTGTAGAATTCATAAGACAATCCTTTTGTGTGATTGGCCAGTTTAGTGAGTGCTCCTGTGAATTCATCAAAAGCACTAGGACCAAATCGTGGCAAAAGGAGTTGGCAAAAATCTGTCCAGTTTGGCTCTAGATGAGCTTTGATGTACCAATGGTACCATTGAAGGGCTTCCTATTCCAAATGAAAGGATGCAAGTGGAACTTTCTGGACATCAAAAGTATTATGCAGACTGAAATATTGTTCTGCTCGGTATATCCACCCAGTCGGATCAGTACCATTGAAGCGAGGAAAATCAAGCTTTGGCCCACGAAAATTGCTGGAAGAAGAGAACCCGGTGGCTGCAAAAGATTCTGGCTGTCGGTTATTGTTCATGGCTGAATGATGAAGATGGAGGCTGAAAAATTTTTCATCCAGATCTTGGAGTTTGGTTTGGATGGCTACAAGTGCTTCCTCCATGGTGTGTGCTTCTGCATGGGTGACAACCATAACCAAGGTTTTTCTTTTTTTTTGGAATGGGTAGAAAAACACAAACAGAAGCCGATTTAGTAAAGGGAAATTTGGATTGGGGTAAAAATATGATGGGTAATTGGGGTTTGACTAGATTTGGGACACTATCGAATAGATAGGGAAGCAAAAAATGAGGATTTCAGAAGCAGGGTGAAAGAATGGAAAAATTTGGCAGAGGGGGACAAAGAAGCAAAATTCAGAAATGAAATCTGTGGTAAAATTTGAAGGTGATTGGGTAAAATCTGAGGAAGTTATGGCAAACCCTAAAAATAGACAAATGTGGGATTTCGGGCTTGGGAAGTGGAATTGGGGATAGGGTCCTCAGGAATGAAATATGCAGAATGGGATTACAGGGGTTCCCTGGAAGTTTCAAGGGAAACAGAGTGAAAACAAAGGAGATATGGAGAATTTTATTTATTTATTTATTTATTATTATTATTATTATTTTAAAGTATAGAGTGGCTACGGCTCGGAAGGGATCTAAAACAGATAGATCTGCAACGGCCTGGAAGTGAGCGGAAACAGAGGGATCTGAAACGGCGCCGAATGGATTGAAAACGGCTGGATCTGGAACGGATTTTAGAATGGATTTGAACGACTGGATCTGAAACGACGCAGCAATGATTGACAACAGTTCAGCTGAAAATAGATATGGACCCCATGTATGTGCGGCTTCCTAACAGTTCAGGGGTTTCACTCGGCCACCAATGCTGTCTGACGACTTGCGTATTGGGGCAGTACCCGTCACTCCATGGCTTAGGTAAAACTGATAACCGCTTTGCCACAAATGATAGCTCTTGGTTTTACCTCACGGGTGGGAACTAGTCAATCAGGTAGGGGTCGTTGCCATTTTTGCTGGCAGGTCCTCTCAATGGGCCAGCTACTTTGGGGTTCCTGTGGTACTCCTCACAATGAGTTTTAGGGCTTATGCCCAAGTACTTCCCACAGTTAAGTGAATAGGGATTATTCCCAAATTCGAACCTGCAACAGATGCGAAATTTTTTTTTTTCCAGAAATTTCACCCAACAAGCCCAAGAAAGTGCTCTGATACCATATGTGATGAACCTGCAATAATTAATTAATGCAAATACATGAGATATCAAAAATAATAGAACTCAGAATCACTTTTATATTGATCACGGGCCACTTTGAGGGGGCAACCTCCTTTGAGCAAGCTTAATACAATTAACTTCACGGTGCCTTCATAGGCCTCAACGCACACTTATATACTAAGTCTAGGCACCAATACCATGGGTCAATACTATGTGTCAATACAAACCATGGGATAAGTCTAGGCGCTAATACTATGAGTCAAAACCATGGGCTAGTACAAACTATGGATCAACAAAACTATGGGCGACTTACAAAGCATATGTGCCAAGAATAATAACACAAACTATGGATCAACAAATACTACGGGACGACTTACAAAGCATATGCGTCCAACAACAATATACTAACAAAGTAAAGACATGGGTTCCTAACACTGCCAAACTCAGATACACAGCTAAAAAGGAGAAATCAGGTCAACAACTACCACAGGATCCAACTTTAACGTTGTCCCTTCTAGGTAGTTCATGATTTTAAAAGCAGAGATAACCCATAACTTGTAAAAAGATCTGCGCCTAGCTTCCATTATAGACTACCTAGAGGGATTCAGCTCTAACGCTGTCCCTTCCAAGCATTTTCATGATTCAAGATGCAAAGATAACATAATAAAAGGTGTTCGGGTTTAAGCATGGGCCATACCTTCCAGGATTAACAATTTACACATCCATCAATTCAAACATACAGCAAAATACATTCCCCAGTGATCAATTAACCACACCGCAAAAAAAGCATTCACCAGTGATCAAACATGGGATCGAGCTTCTTTAGAATCCGTCCCTTCCCCACTCATCATCTAGAAAATCCCAAGTTCTCCCCCCCCCTCCCTAACACAGAGCCCATTCATCTTTAAATAAGGAGTCCTACCTTCGCTCCAGTGACGCGTGGTAGCTCAGTGAGCTAGCACTGCCACCAAGGGACAAGTGGAGGTCGTATAGAGCTTTCCACTATAGTTAATGCCAGCTCTTCACCAACCCACTGTGCATTTTACCCATCCACTCGACTAGTCGTAATGGAGCCGGTATCCTTCTTTCCTGGTATAAGGTATAAAGTAAGGGCCACATGCAATATATTCGTATTTTCCGATGGATGCTTATCTTATTTTCTACATATGGCCTTTCTAAGACAAAATTACATATGAATATATATATATACATTATATATCCATTTAATAAGACATAGATCTCATAGATCTTTTAATAATACTCTAGTTTTTCATGTATATAACACACACACACACACACACACACATATATATATGTAATAAATACATATCTTTTAAATCATGTAATACCAGTACTTTTCATTCATATATATATATATATATATATATATATATATATAATATACATATATAATAAATACATATCTTTTTAAACATATATGTATTTTATCACCACTCTTCCATATAACATCTATATATGAATAAATAGATATGTTTAATATGTCAATTCGTTAACCATTGTATATTTATATTTACAACTATAAATATACTACTCAACCATTTACAAATATAATTATGGCACAGAAGAGGAATATTGCACAAGGTTTTCCTTAAACCTTACCTTTCCCTTAGTGGTTTCGGTTGTCGTCATTTGGTTGTGTCGCCGCCCTTACACCTTGCAACTCAGGAATGAAATGCCTCACTGACTAGGTTTTACTTGTGGGGCCTTGGCCTTGAGCTCCTCTCCAGAAAAAAATTACAATATTCCTTTATATTGATAGAATATTAAGGGAAAAAATGGGATCTCACAAGGTATTTCCTTTGGAAAGACATCTTTAAAATATTGCAAAATGGGATAGTATTCTAGTCTAGTTTTGAATTTTTCATCATAGTTTTCAGTTAATATATGAAAAACAAAAATTTGACATTATTTTCTATCACATTTATTTAACTATAAAGAATATATTTTTATAGTAAATACCTTCCTAGGAATACCTTTAACAATCCTACTATCACCTTGTTCATCAATGCAAGTAAAAGTCTTTTCAAAGCGGTTTAGTATCACTTTGTGTTTTTTATAAACAATCCAGACCAATCAACATGTCGTATGAACCCAAAGGTAAAATATTTAAATATGATTTTGTAACTAAATCATTCATGAAAAACTCACAATTATAAATAAAGCTAGTTACTTTTCTTTTTGTCCCTATAGCTAACTTCACTAGCCATGACTTTTCTAACTCATGCTTTTTCATATTACACATATCTACTAGTTTAGGAGATATATAACTCAAAGTAGAACCTAAATCAATCAAAATAGAGATAGGTTTATCAAAAATATTACCTTCAACTTCTATCATAGAAGGTTCATAATCAGCTTGATGGTTGTCCAATGCCACACTTATCTTTGGAATATTTCAAGCAACTTATCCAACTGTGGCAGCTTATTTTAACGTGTGAATGCTTCTTTAATCCCTTTTATGATGAAAATCTCGATAGAAGTGACTTTACCCACAACCCCAACATTTCAAGGGCTCTCTTTTTACTTCTTCATTTGTCTTATTAACAAAATTATCCTTAAACTCAGATCTGATTAGTTGGTTCTTATCTTTAAATGTATTCTTTTGATAACTCCTGTGTTTATTGAAGGACTTGAACTCTCTTCTTTGAAAGTCATGACCTTATATTTTATTAAAATTATTTGGGTTTTGTGTCTATTCTTAGCTTGACCATAGGCCAATTTTTTTTTTCTCGTTGATTCATAAAGCGTTTTTCGATTATCAAATTCTAATCTATTTTTATAAAAACTTGGTAAACAACTTAAGAATTTTTTTATTTTTTGCTTTTCTTCAGTGAGGTAGGGTACATACCTTAGTAATAATAGAAACTTGGTACAAAAGTGTAACGTCCCACTTAGGAAGTCCGATAATGCGATTTTTTTTATTATATATATATATATATATTCAAAACTTCTTTGAATACGAAAGAAGATGTCTAATCCCGATTCTTGTTCATTCACAATATGTAACTCCTATATAAACATAAATTAATAACTTCATCTAAGGACAATTTTCTTTAAAATATAAATAGGAACACCTAATCCTATTTGAAAAATAGTGTAGTAAATGTTTTTTTTTTCAACTCTTATTTAATATATATATACATATTTCTATATACCCAGATTATTCAACTTATTTAATAATAGGATAATAAGGCTTCATCATCAAATATAAACCTCTAAGTTCATTTCCAATTCATTCAACAATTATATGGCTTTTAAATAATTAGTTTAAACCCTTGTTATAAAGACATTCTGGAACATTCTTCATAACCACTTCCACTTCACGTCTTTAGACAATCCTAGATATTTACTTCCACCTACTATTTTAAACAAGTCTAAGATCCTTACATCCATAACTAGATAACTCCTATATGCATAATAAATTTTACAAGGCTAAGACGTAATATATTAATCCTTATCGTATTACAAGGAGTATTATTTTTCCATAATGTATTTATGCAAGACACTAAATTCTATGAGGCTAAGATGTAGTATATTAATCTTTAAACATACTACAAGTGATATCATTCCATAATTCAAGATACACTCACTCCTATACATAATAAAATACAAGGTTGAGATGTAATGAATTAAGCTTTAAGCATAAAACAAACATACTATCCCCACAATACTTTTATTGAAAGACACATTCATAAAAAGTCCCTTTTACTAATGCACACAATATACATACACTGATGATGGATTTATGAAAACTCCCTTCTTTTTATTGAACATGTATACATATCCTAATAGTACATAATAACAAA
Source organism: Larix kaempferi (assembly GCA_027924585.1). Lineage (NCBI taxonomy): Eukaryota > Viridiplantae > Streptophyta > Pinopsida > Pinales > Pinaceae > Larix > Larix kaempferi. The sequence continues at coordinate 14,931,365 of BSBM01000738.1, forward strand.
AGAAGGTTTTTCTACACAATAAATTCAAAATATATATATATATATAGAGAGAGAGAGAGAGAGAGAGATAATGGCAGGCATCCTTATTTTAGTTTTTGAATATAATGTATATAAAATATCTTAATGGTGTATTCGATAAGATCTATTTGAATTAATGCATAATATTTTAACATGATTATAAAAACTATTTTAATGACATATTCCTTATTAACTCAACGAGTATATTGAATATGATTTTTATAAAATGTCTTAATGCTGTATTCGATAAGATCTATATTTTTTTTCCTCTATTGAATTAATGCATAAATAATTTAACATGAATATAAAAACTATTTTAATGGCACATTCCTTATTAACTCAATGAGTATAAACGGAAAAAGTTGGAAGGCGTGTGAGCAAGATTCATAGCATGAAGAAGTACGTTATATCAAAGATATGAGATTACTGTGAGGATTTATGGTGGATTCGAGCAGGTGAATTGCAGAGCTACTAGAAGCGTGGTAATCGAATTCTAGATTCATCAACCCTTGCCATGGAACATCAAGGTTCAGGATTGATTGAAGGCCGTGAGCAGCAGAACAGGGGATCTGACGATTTCTGTTGATGAAGTTCTGATTGGATTTGATTACAACTGAGAAAATTAAGGCAATGGACCTGCGGATGATTTTCTTGGACGTATGCAACTTTGGATCTAAATCTGGGCCTGGATTAAACACCACCAGCTCTTTATCCCTTTTCTCGGCAATATTCCATACGGATTACTCTGCCATGGTTCCTGTATAGCAATTCCAATTCTGCAATGCATGTGCCAGCCTATTGATTTATTAATTAGTGATTTGCATACTCGATTCAATTGGTCGGTCCAATAACCAGGAAGAAGGAATGCGGGATCCTGAGCTTTGCTTGAGGGCTTCTGAAATCTGGAGATTTTTGGCTTGTCCAGCTGAATTCTGGTTTGATTCTTGGTGTCTTGTGGAGAAATTGATGGCTGCCCCGGGTGGTGGAGAATTTTTGCTAGATGTCGCTTCCCTGCTTAGTCCTCGAACAGGGTTCTCTGCTAAGGCTGACTCACTTAATAAACCCGCTAAGATGGTCAAAGAACGGAAGAGACATGACCTGTTAGTGCTGGGGGTGGATGTTACGATGGAAGAGGCGGAGGATTTCTCTCTCACTACCGTGGTTGGACATGTTCGGGGCAGACGATTTGGTCGCGGTTTCCTTCAGCATTGGGCGGCTGAGCAGTGGAAGAATTTCGTGTCATCAGCTCCTGAAGTCCGGGTTTTGACGAAAGGATGGTTTTCTATCATCTTAATGAACAGAGGGGAGGTCGATGCAGTTTTAAGTCGACAATGGTCGATGTTGGGAGTCCCTCTTGTTCTGAAAAGCTGGTCCCCCTTCTTCGACTCAAAAACGGAGAAGATCGATAAAGAACCGCTGTGGGTGAAGCTTCCAGGGTTTCCCATGCATTTGTGGAATGAAACTCGGTTTGCTGAGATTGGGAATTTTCTTGGTGAATATGTGTGTTCAGATTCCTCCCATTATGAGACTGGCAAATACACGGTGGCTAAGATATTGGTAAATATCAATCTTCGGCTGGGACTTTCTGCTAAGATTAATGTTCATTCCAAGGATGGGGACTTTGTTCAAATCCTGGATTATGTGGGTGTGCCGTTTAGGTGTCACCGCTGCCACACTCATGGACATCTGGTAGCCTGTTGCCCTTTACCGTTTCGGACTAGTAAGCCTCTGACCGATGAAGCAGCTGAAGCAAACGCAGATCCATTGTCGATGGTGAACTCTCAGGCGGTGGTGGCTGATGGGAGTGGGCCTGCTATTGACGGGGGGGGTGATATTAGATTCTGTGGTACCATCCGATGATTGTGGGAGGCTTGGATCAGAGGAATTGTTGCCACCTTTGGTGAACATTGGAATGGAGAATATTGGGGGTGCGCCTCGAGATGCTGAGGGGGCTTCTTTGTGTTCCGTGACTCCTACTACTAGGGACACCTCCAAATTGCTACAGGAGTTGTCCATTATTCGACGGGGTTCATCTGCGAATCCCTTGGGTATGTCTCATTACTTTTCTCCTGCTGTTTCCTTATTTGATGACTTTATTGTTTTGGGGGGGGGTAGTATTGAGTCTCCTCCTCTAGCCCGTACTGTCATACCTTGTCCGGTTGCTCCTTGTCGTTTTCCTGATGTGGATAGTGTTGTCACGCCGTCCATTGTATCCACCAATCACTCTACCAGCTCTGAGGGTAGAAGTATCCGATATGCTATTCGTAGTAGGGAGATACCTGTAGATGGAACGGGGGGGAAGGGACTACCTGAATTGACCTATAGTGTTGGGGGGAAAGGTCGGGGCCGAAAATCCCTTTTGTCTAAAGCACAAGATCGGGCTAAAGTGGATTTAGTGATGGGTACACAATCTTCTATTGAGTGGGCACTTAGAGCAGTGAAAGCCCAGGATGGGGGTATATTATGAAACTTATGTCCTTCAACTGTCGTGGGTTGGCGAGTCCCATTAAAAAATCATCGCTTTGGAGGCTCGTAGACTTAAATCAACCGGATGTTTTACTGTTGCAAGAAACTTTGGGTGGCAGTGAGGATGTAGTACGAGCTTTAGAATCTTTGCTTCCTGGTTGGAAGTTTGTTGGAGTGGATGCTCGGGGGCGCTCTGGAGGGCTGGCCTCGGGGTGGAAGGTAAAGAGTTGCCGATGTGATTGTTCTTGGGGAATCTCTTCTGGTATCGGTTTGGAAGTTTGGGATGCTGAGATTTGTCGGATGATCACGGTTCTCAATATATACGGGCTCTATTTAAATAGGGTTGGCTACTGGGATTCCTTGTTATGTATAGATCTTTTTGATGGCAGGGATGTGATTATGGGTGGGGATTTCAATCTTACTTTGGGGTCTTCTGAAGTGTGGGGGCCTCGGGCTGCTCCGGATACATTAGCAAATTATTTCATTCAAGCCTTTGGCAGGAAGGATCTTCTTGACATTTTACCATCCAAGTTAACTCCAACTTGGAGGAATAAGAGAGCTGGGGAACATAGGGTGGCTAAAAGACTGGATAGGTTTATGGTGGCTGAAGTGTTGGCACTGGGAGTTGATGTTGTTAGACAGTGGGTAGGGTCAGGTGGGATATCTGACCACTGCCCCATCTTCCTGGAGTTAAGAGGTAGCAGGAAAAAACCTCCAAGCCCTTTCAAATTCAATCCTAGCTAGCTGAAGGAGGAGGCTTTTATTAAGCTGGTTCAGGATCAATGGGTTCATCGACCACATGATTCTTTGATGCATGCGGGTGCACACTTTCATCACAATCTTAAGCGAATTAAAGAGGCCACTATTTCCTGGGCTCATGACAAAAGGGCGATTGATGATCAGACTTTGCGGGCTGCTGAGCTGAATATCGATAGGATTCTCAATAGTCTGGGCATGGGATATCTGGATGATCAGCAGAAAGGCGAGCTGTTGGAATGGGAGAGACGCAGGAATGTGATTCTGTGTGAGCGAGAAGAGATGTGGAGAATGAAAAGTAGGGCGATATGGCTTCAGTGCGGTGATGAGAATACAAATTTTTTTCAAGCATATGCTAAGGGGAGAAAATTCACAAACTCTATTTGGGAACTATCTTCAAATGTAGGGGAACAGGTCTCCAGCTTTGATGGATTAGCGGAGTTGGGTGTTAGACATTTTGGAGATTTATTCACTGATCAACCTGGAGCCTCCATTACTGAGATTATTCGGGTGACTCAGCTTTTCCCTCGTTTTGTGGGGGAGGAAGATAATAGACTGTTGATGGAGGAGGTGATGCCGAATGAGCTCTCGCTGGTAATGCAATCCTTTCAAAAAGATAAAAGCCCGGGGCCAGATGGCTGGCCTATAGAATTCTTCTCAGGATTCTATGACTTCTTCGGGGAGGAATTATTGAATGTGGTGGAAGAATCGCGCAAGGATGGGTTTGTCCATGGCCCCTTCAACTCCACCTTTATAACTCTTATACCGAAGACGGACAAGCCTGACAGCTTTGATGAATTCAGACCTATATCTCTCTGCAACTGTATCTATAAGATCATCTCTAAGGTTATGGCGAGGAGACTCAAGAATATTTTGTCTAAGCATATTTCTTGTGAGCAATTTGGCTTCTTGGAAGGCCACCAAATTCATGAGGCCATTGGAGTTGCCCAGGAAGGATTACACACTCTGAAAGTGCAGAAGCAGAAGGGTGCTATGATTAAGATTGATCTCTCTAAAGCATTTGATAGAGTTAGCTGGCTATATATCCGGATGCTTCTAACTCATCTGGGGTTCTGCTACGAATTTATTAGATGGATTATGGCCTGCCTCACTACGGTGAGCTTTGCTGTACTGATCAATGGTTCTGCTAGTCCATTCTTCCAAGCGGGAAGGGGTCTACGACAGGGATGTCCCCTCTCTCCGCTGTTGTTTCTCCTTGTTGCTGAAGGACTCAGCCATTTTATTCTGAATGCAAAAGCTGATGGTTCCTTTCGGGGCATATCCATTTCTCAGGTATTGTTTATTACACATCTCCTTTTTGTTGATGACATTCTGATATTTTGTGATGGCAAGCGACAGGATATTGATAAAGTGGTTGAAGGTCTCCATTTAGTGCAAGTTGCAGCGGGTATGTTAGTGAATATTGACAAATCTACTATCACATGCTCGAATTTAACCGAGCAGGAGATTCAAAGAATGGCTAACAAACTACCTTTTAGGACTTTGGATATTGATGATGGATTAAAGTACCTTGGCTTTCACTTGAAACCGAATGCTTATCTGAAGGCTGATTGGCACTGGTTAATAGAAAAATTAGAACAGCGCCTTCATGGATGGAGTCATCAATGGCTCTCTCGGGCTGGGAGGCTGGTCCTAGTTAAATCAGTTTTGGAAGCAATTCCGGTGTATTGGATGTCTCTTGCTTGGATACCCATAGGAGTCCTGGAGCAGATCCGGAGATTGTGTTTTGCCTTCCTTTGGAAGGGTATGGGTGAGCTTCGAGCAATGGTGTGGGTCAGATGGAAAAAAATTGTTGTCCCAAAAGCACTGGGAGGATGGGGGTTAAAGAATATTTTTCTGTTTGCAAAAGCCTTGGGGGCCAAAGTGTCGTGGCGACTTATACATACACAGAGTCTCTGGACAAGAGTGGTATATCATAAATATATTGCCCCTCTTACTCTTGTCGAATGGATAAGGTTGGGAAATCAGTCGAGGGCAAATTGCTCTGTGGTCTGGAAAGCGGTGGTGCAGCATTTCTCTTTGGTCGGTTCTGGATTAGTGTGGAGGATAGGAAATGGGCGTCTTATTCGTATAGGGATGGACCCTTGGGTTGGATGCAGGGGAGGTCATGTCCTTTCTGTGGAATTGAGGACTTTTTTGGCTGCTAGAGGTTGTCATTTTCTGGCTGATATAGAGGATCCGAGAACATCTACTCTTTGGCATCATGGGTGGATCTCTACACAGCGAATTGAGATCTCTGAAGAACTGCAGGGGGCTTGGGAGGATTTTCTGTGGATCTTAAGACATACAAATATTCAACTGACCAATAGGGTTGATGAACTTATCTAGGATCACCATCCCTAGGGAATATACTCACCTAAAAATGGATATATCCAGCTGAATGTGGAAGTACATAACAGGGAATTGGTGTGGTGGTGGAAATATCTGTGGAAGTTAAGGTGTCCAGGTAAAGCAAAATTACTCTTCTGGGATTTACTGGAAAATAAGGCTCCTACCTGGGACATTCTGCAAAAATGTTTCCTCCAAGGTCCGGGGATCTGTCCACTCTGTAGGGATGCAGAAGAGACCATTGCTCATCTTTTTGTTCAATGTCGGTTTACACAGGCTGTTTGGAATGATATTAGCAATTATTTGGATTTTAAGGTGAGGTGGAGGGGCGAGAGCGTCCTGGCAGCGTTCCATTTGTGGTGGTCTTTTCATAAATCCTCTTCCATCCGGGCCGTCCCGTGTATTTTTTCCTAGGGCATTTAGATTACTAGAAATCATAATATATTTCATGACAGCAGGGTGCCGATGGAGTCTGTAGTGGCTCACGCTGTGGCAATTACATGACATTACGAGGCTCCTGTCCAAGCGAGCAGAACACGACCTGTGCAGGTGGAACAGATTGACAAATCCATGTCGTGGGAATTTTTTGATGGAGCCTCATTAGACCATCAATCGACGTGTGGAGGGGGGGGAGTCCTTTACAAAACGGAGTCCCATTACTTCCATCTCGTGGCTGGTTTGGGGAGAGGATCAAATAACTATGTTGAACTTATGTCTCTTAAATTGCTGATGTTATTTGCACTTGAACAAGGATGTCTATCTCTATAGATTTTTGGCAACTCCATGTTAGTTATCGATTGGGCAAAGGAGATCACACATTGTCATGTGATGGTACTATTACCTATCTTGGAGGAGGTGATCCAGTTAAAGCAGTCATTTAACCACATTACATTTACACATGTTTACAGGGAGAGGAATGGGTTGGCCGATCAGCTCTCCAAGGAAGCGACGCAGCAGGACATAGCACTTGGCACTTGGAGGATTACTATTCATTCACCGGGGGGCACTTTCAGCTATTATCACAGACCTTTTCATGATGATATTGAGGCACAGCATTGAGCAATAGCTCAGGTTTTGTTGACCAATGATGGTTACGTTCTTCCATTTCTGTTACAGTAGATTTTATGTAATAGGATATATGCAGGTTGTATGGACAGCAGTAGTATTGTTTTTGTTGTATGTATGGGACATCAGATATGATGATAATATGGGACAGTAAATATGTGACAATGTAGGGATCTCAGTGATTCTACTACATGTGCAGAATGTAATTTTGTTCATCTATTTGAAATAAAATTACGATTTTTTCCGAGGAAAAAAAAAAACTCAATGAGTATAATGCAATAGTAATTTACCAGTACATAATTTTTAGTAGTAGTTCACATGTCAACCATTCCCAAATAAGAACACAAGATAATTATAAACCTTCAAATGTTACGATGAGTAAACATGGTTGTTGAGGTCACTCAACAGGTGGCAGAACAGGACTCCTACCGACTATCACTTCGAAGTATGTTAGTCGACGACAGATAAATATTCATCTCTGTAGGGCCCCTCCTTTAAGGTCCTCCTGAACTGAACCTGAAACTTTAACAACTTCATACAAGCAGATTAGCTATCATAAATACTGGAAAAATAAAATAAATTAAGTAAATAACTTAACAAAAATAAACAAATATATAACCTTTCAACCCGATCTAGCTGGTCCATTGCTATCCGCGTCTTCCATAGGATCCCTCCAACAAAACTCGTTTAGCCATTGACGAAGAAACCGTTAGCTTCTCCACCAACCATAGGCTCATGCTTTTAGTCGCCTGGCCTCTCTCGAGCTTTGGGTCATAAATCTCACACACACCTTTCAAGAAACCCCTCAATGGGTTCCCCCCCACAAGAATTTCTAGCCAAACCCCAATAGCAGCAAGTTGCATATATCGTAAGAATTACTATATCCTTCCAAAAACTGGGTCCTTTACCCATCCCCAAAGCCTTCCTTAAATAAGAAATTTCCCTACGACACATGTCGCTTCATGCAAAATTGTAGTGCCCCTATACTACTATAGACATTGAGGGCACATGTTGAGTGAACCGACTGATAGAAACTTTAATAAAATAACCCTTTGATTTTTTTTTGAGTATGTGTATCTGGACAGTTGATGGAAATGAATGATTACATGTGTTTAACGATTAACTATGATTATGGAAAATATGCTTATGAATGATGCTTAACGACTAGCTATACGATTGATTATGTGATGAGAACGAAAAAATTAATTATTGACGAAATGCATGTTTGATTAGATGAATGAGTAATGTTTGAGTAAATTATAAATGCTTAATGAAGTAGCAGATTTATGAATCAAATGATGATTATTGAGGACAATACCACTAATATATGTTTGTGAGAAATGTGTGTAGTGACAGGTGAAACGGTTCACCGATGGACACACAAAGGAATATGAAGGGTCGTAGAGTATGGATAAATCACACACAGGGAGAGAGACGATGATGTTGACTTCTGACGGAATACCATGCATGAGTAGATAGGCACTGATCCGCTTGCTCAAGACGAAAGCGTGAGGGCATATGAGGTGGTCCACAACGGAGCTGGTCACGTACGAGTTGGGGGGAGGGCAGTGAGAACGAACTCACTCCTCAGTGCTATTAGTGCCTAATAGCGTGTAGATGGAGGATGGGAGGTAATGGCTCCTGAAATCCCTACATGAAGTTACCGCAAGTCAAAACGAAAGGATGACAACAGAAGGGCCCGAAAGTGCGATACCTTGTCGAGAAATGGAAACTACGAATGACTAGACCCGATGGAGTGGTGCCATGTTGGGGAAATGAAATTAAGGAACATGGAAGCCCAACGGCGCGGCACTGGGGTCCTAGTGAAAATGATTGATAAACTTAATTGCATAAAAACATATAAGTTTGCACATAGAACATTACTTAGAAATGCATTTGAGTACTTTAGTCATTTGCACATAAATGATTACTTTGGCATTTAAATAATACTAAGTGTTATTTAGGCATTGACACATAAAAGAATATTTTGAGCATTTAAAATAATATAAATCTTTATTTTAAGAGCAAAGTAGAATCCTAAGCATGGACACCTAGTCAACTCCACCTACACCTCAAAACTAGGAGTTAAGTCAAATATCTAGGGGACACACATGAGCAAACTTAGGAATGTTGGTGCAACTCCTAGAAAAACTGACACATGGATGGGTGAGTATTGTTAAATTGGAAATTTAATAAAATATGTATTTATGCATTAAGTGACATGTGTCGCATGGAATTTTCCTTTAAAATGAAGGCTTTGGGAATGGGTAAAGGGCCGAGACGCTAGATGACTATCGTAATTTTGAATTATATAATGACTTGCTATTGTTAAGGGTTTGGCCGGAAATCTTGGTGGGGGGAATCACAAACTGGGTTTCTTGATTATTGTGTGTGAACTCTACGGCCTGATAAGTTCGGGGCTCCGGAAAGAAGTAGAGTAGTTCCGGAGTGGTTGGGAGGTTAACCGAGGTGTCCGATTGGTTGCTGCAAATAATAACGGGAACCGGAGCTGCGGCAAACAAAGAATTCCACCTTCCGAGTGGAGCTACCATCACTACAGGTTCTCAATGTTTATGTACTTTATTTATAATTCTGCATGAATTTGTTTTAGTTTAAAGATCTGTAAGTAATTTTATTGGTCAAAATTTCGTAGATCTGGACTTTGTTTGTTATAGTTATAGATCTGCAATAATTCTTATGTGATCAAGGTTTATAAATCTGGACTTACTTCGTTATATGTTAGAGACCTGCAATATTTTAATTTGAATAAGAATTATAAACCTGGGTTTGCTTCACTATAGTTTATAGATCTGTAATATGTTCATTGATCAAGAATTACAGTTCCGAACTAATTCTGAGAACCCGATCTTACACATTGTTGACTCCGTGTTCTATTCTAGAAATTTAGATCGTATCTTTTCGAAATATTATTGGATCATACAAATATGATCTACTGTCTGCACAACCTTTGGTTTTTAATTCTAGAAAAGTTGCCGGTGTTCACGATCTGATCCAGGCCAAATTTAGAACCTAATGTGGTTATTTCTTTTACAATACTCAGTTGTGATCCAAAAGAAATCGATCGAAGTGTAAGTTCCAATTTCAGAAACACAGATTATTTAGAAGACCTTTGTTTGTAGATTAAAGAGAAACCTTCAGCTCTATGTTTAATTCCAAAACTTAAAGTTCTGTACCTAGATGTCAGCCTGCGATTAGAAGAGAAAGACGTTCAGTATTGGGTTCAATATCTGAGGCGTAATTTAGGATTTCTGTTCTCCTTGATGTCATAAATTCTTGTATGTTAGTACTGTGTAAACTTTGGAAACGTCGACCGCACTGGAACGCAAAAGTTTGCAGAAAATCCTCTCGAAACTAACCCTGAGATGTGTGTTGTTGAGCAAATTTAGGGTGTTTTAGCTTTGGCGATTTCTCCTTGCCCTCTGTCCTAGTAACCGTGATGAACAACCTACGCTACAATCAGTAAGTCCAACTGAACAACGCTACCCATTGTAGATCCACCTTAAACGCCCATCTCCTTGTGAGTACGACCTCTAGTACCGGACAAACCTCTTGTTAAGATCTACATGACTGTAACTACAGCTCAACTAGTTCCTTCTTCAGAACTAGCCTTCCTTGTGTACATGTGTTCCTCTACTATTTTATTAAAGATCCGTCCACCACCATGTTTCATAATTTTATCGGAAACCTATCTCTTGTTTTAATGCTATCTTTTACTTCTTCAACGTAGAGAACGGTATATAGTAGTTGTAGTTCGAGCGGTGGTTCTTGTTTAACCTACTTGCAGGACCCCATGAATTATGCCTGAGCACTCCCTACCGAGCGACTAGTGTCCACATTAGTTAGCTCGGCGCACTTTTTAAGGTTTCTCTCAGCCGTTTGCTTCCTTCTAAGGTTGATTACAGATGTAAGACAATCGCTTGTGGTAGCAACTTTTAAGTTATGATGTGAACTCCATTATGTGGAGATCTCCTTCTCTTCCTAAATATATTTTATGATATGCTTTTAAGTAATAATGTTTATGGATAGGGAAGATCTGATGGGTTGCGGATACTTTTAGGAAGTAGCTCGATGACTTACATTGCTTTTTACCCTTATACATTAGTGATTTCGATTTTAATTTACCGCGTGCATATAGATTTAATTCTCTGCGATGGAGATTTAATATCAACTCTACGAATTGAATTGTTCTTCTGTCATTTGCTGGTTGTCGTCATTATTTATTTTAAATACCTCCTCTCCATCCAATGGCCGCGGAAATAATATTTAGTCATGCATTTCAACTTCATTATAATTCATTCGGTTCATTTTATCATGCATATTTTTCTGTTGTACAGATAAGCATTTATATAATCGAGAAAGGTAAGAAATGGAATCGTACTATTTTATATGAAATGGAATTGTGTAATTTTATATGAAATGGAATCGTATTATTTTATATATGGAATCGTATTGGAATTGCATTATTTTATATGAATTGGAGTTGTATTATTTTATATGAAGTGGAATTGTACTATTATCATATGAAATGGAATTGTATTATTTTTATATGAAATCGAATTGTAATAAATTTATATCATGTTACTCATGTATTTATGAACATAGTAAGACCTCTCTTGAATTGGCATATTGGGTTGAGATCATGCACATATGCACAACTAATACAATATGTCGTTAGGGAATGAATTATAAGTATGATAAGTTGTGAAATTCCTCTATTTAAATACATATGGAGAGTTGATGTTAGTAGTGTCTAAACTACCGACGAATTTAAGTATATTTTGTTTACTATAAAACAAATGTTTAAACTTTTGAAGGATCTACCTTTAACTATTATGTTTTGAAAGTTCGACTTTTGAAAAACGAAGGAACATATTCTAATACAGTTAGTTGCGACATTCCTTCCAACAAGAACAATATCTTTTAATTACGGAAGATACCATAATTATTACGTTAAGAATGTATAGCATTGGAAGAATTATGTTTAATTTTATATTATGAATGTCAAACATTTTGTAGAATGAAAGTTAGTATTTTGGTATAGCTTGGGTGACATATTAGAATAGTTTCTCTTTAATATGAAATGTATCTTAAATTATTGTGTCATAAATGTCTATCATTTGATTAAAACCAAAAAGAAAAAAATGATTACTTAGACGAGCCCTACAAAAATACTCAATATCTTAATTTTCAAAAAGTAATTTATCTCACAAATCCATGTGTCAAGTTTTCTAGAAGAATGCACCAACTTTCCTAAATTTACTCAAGTTTGTCTTTAATATGCTCACTCTAAATTCTACTTGTGTGGGTGCATGTGGTGCTAACTAAAGGCTCATGCATAGGATTCCATCTTGCTCCGAAATAATGATTTCTATTATTTTAAATACTCAAAATAATCTTTTATGTGCAAATGCATAAATAACAATTAATATTATTTTAAATGCTAAAATAATCTTTTATGTGCAAAAGTCTCAAGTACTAACTTCTATTGTTTAAATTAATAAAAAGCATTTCTCTAAGTAAATGTTCTAGGTGCAAATTTATACGTCTTTATGCAATTTAGTTTAACAATCATTTTTTACTAGGATCTTGGTGTCGCGCCGTTAGACCTCCCCGTTCCTTAACTTCATTTCCCCGACATGGCACCACTCCATCGGGTCCAGTCATCTGTCGTTTTCATTTCTCGGCAAGGTACCACATCATCGGGTCCTTGCATCCACTCTTTCCCTTCTCGGCAGGGTACCACATTGTCGGGCCCTTCTGCCGATATCCTTTCATTCTGACTTGCGGGAACTTCATGTAGGGATTTCAGGAGCCATTACCTTCTATCCTCCGTCTACACGCTATTAGGGACTAATTGTGCTGAGAATTAAGTCCGTCCTTACTACACGCTCCTCAACTCATACGTGACCAACTCCATTGTTGCCCACCCGCACAATCTCACGCTTCTCATGAGTAAGCGGATCAATGCTTCTCTACTCATGCGTGGTATTCCGTCGGAAGCCAACATCATCGTCGCTCTCCCTGTGTGTGATTTATCCATACTCTACGACCCTTCAATTTCCTTGTGTGTCTGTCGGTGAACCATTTTACCTGCCGCTACACACATTTCTCACAAACATATATTAGTAGTACTGTCCTCAATTATCATAATATGATTCATAAATATTCTATTTCGTTAAGCATTTATAACTTACTCATAACATTTCTCATTCATCTAATCAGGAATGCATCTCGTCAATATTTACTTTCTTCGTTTTCGTCACAAAATCAATCATACAGCTAGTCGTTAAGCATCATTCACATGTACATTTTTCATAATCAAAATTAATCGTTAAACAACATGTAATCATTCATTTACATCAACTACCCAGATACACATATATCCTTATTTTATTGATTCACAATCAGTCGTAGTCATGAATATACTCAATATGACATCAAGGGGTCGTTTTATTAATGTTTCAATCCATCAGGTCACTCAATAGGTGCCTCAAGGTCTGCAGTAGTCTAGGGGCACTACAATCTCATAAACTACGGAGGAAAACACGATTTTGTTGAGAGTATTGGACAAGTAGAAAAATAGTTCTTCAATCACCCTTTTGTTCCAACACGAGAGAGAGTTGACATTAAAGGGTATACTTTCTCATCTAGGACAAAGAATTTAAAACAGTAGATGGGATAGGTGTAATATCCCAAATATTGTTGATTATATTGATATTATATATTGGGCGTAAGCCCTGATGCATATGATTTATTTCAGTATACTGGGCATAAGCCCCAATGTACATGTTCTATTTTTATTATATATGTTGGGTGTAAGCCCCGATGCACATGATGTATCTTAGTTATAGATATACATATTTGGGGATGGACCCTGAAAGATGCAGGTTATGGTTATATACTAGACAGAAAGCCCCAATGTATTTGATTGAATTTTTTACTATGAGATTGCGTACAAAACCCTAATATGTTGAGATGATCTTTGTTATATACTGTGCAGAGTTATGATATGCATGATTGAATTTTATGATGTGTTTAGTGTGGACTTTGGAGCACAGGGATGACCTATGTACTAGGCATAAGCCCCGATGTACATAGAAGACTTTTATTATGTATTGGGCGTAAGCCCTTGATGTACATATAGTGTTGGGCATAAGTCGTGAAGCACTCCAAATTGATGTTGAGCATAATCTCTGTAGCATCGGATCTTTGGCCATTGTATCCCTAGGTGTATCTTACAGATACATCCTAGCACTAGTGTTGAGCGAAGAGCTTTGGAATTGCACTAGCGTAACGCCCATGTAAAAGTGTTGAGCGTAAGCTCTGAATAGCACTAAGGGTTACTTTACTTAAGAAGGTGTTGAGTTGAGTAAGGATCTGAATAGCACCAATCATCATATTTATTTTATTTGACTAAATTGATCCATTACTCATCTCATCAAGGACGGAGGAACTACCATAGAAAAACGAGGTAATCCAACATGCAAACGGGACCTGTAGCTACCTAACCTAGTAGACCTTCTAAACCTACCAATAGCCTTGTCAAAAGAGTTGACCCTATTCTTTAATAAGGATCAAAGATTATAATGATATATAAACTACTTGGTTAAATCAAAGTGGATTAATTATAAAGAATTCCACTTATGTATTAAAGTGGTATACAAAGCCATGTATATATATAAAATATATTATATATATAGATAGAGTTATAAATATAAAAGAGTAATAAAGAGTACCTAGGTAGATAAAGTAATAGATATATATTTATATATATCCACTTAAATAGATTTGATCTATAATTAAATCTCATGTATATAAATTAATTAAATAAAATATAAAGTTTACAAGTTAGTTCAAAAAGAACTAAGTAAGAATTCTAAAACAAAAGTGAAGTTTATTAAATAAACTTTTAATTATATTTTCAAAACTAAAAATCAAAACTTAAGTTAAATATTAAATATATTATTATTAACTTAACCGCCATTCCAAAAGATTATCTATAAAAGCAAGGACAAAATCCAAAGGATGGATCATCTTTCTCATTATCATTATGTATGGTGCCTAGAGAGAATTGTACCAAGAAGATTGAGTTCAGTCAGTTACCTTCCCTAGGTTCTTTAGTCCTCTTTGCATGTTGGAGCCAGCTTGGGGGAAATCGGATTAAAACCAGGAACGGTTTCGGTTCATGGTTGGGAGGAATGTGGTAGTTTCAAATTTATTCGGTTAATTCATCCTACAGGTTAGCTAAAGTATATTTGGTTTTCATTAATCAATGCTTGACGTGTGTAGGAAATTACCAGAAGAATATTCAGGCTACAAAATTCAGGTATGGAGTATTTTTATGTTTTCAAATTATTATAGGCTGAAAGTTAGAGATTGAACTTTTGTCATTTCTTTTCATAAGCATTATGGTTATATTTATGTTTTGGGAGCAAGGGATAAGGCATGGGCTCCCCAGGTTAGAATCAACCAGCTTAAACATTAAAATTAGTTTTATGTTTAAAGTTAAACTTTAAAACCCTACTCAAATCTAAGTTTAAATATCTAGCAGAGCTAGCAGCACTAACTTGTGCTAGATCTCTACCTAGCCAAACCTATAGCATTATTTTTACCCTAGAAAAAACTTTAACCAAGTCTATGTTGATCCTCTCCTAAAACGACTGGATCGTATCAGCAAGAAAGATCATTTTCCCTTAAACCCTAGGTTTCAAACTAAAATAAAATCAAAAATTCAACAATGCCATTCCTTTATTTTATTTAATAACTTAAATCTCTGACACAGATGTCGTAGAGTCCTTTATTTGTTTTAAACCAATTAAAAATCAAATGTAGCATGATCGAAATTGATTCTTCACATATAAAAATTCTTTCCTAAAAATAAAACATGGGATCGAGCCCTTGGACCAACACATCCACGAATTTACAAATGGGCCACGCTACAGCGTGTATCACCATCCAGCTCAACATAAACATTAACCATAAAGAGAAGCAAAAAAAATGTAAAATGTGATTTCGACGCTAGGGATTTGCCCATAGTTTCCATAGAGTTGCTTGGGTGCATGTTGATTTCCTCGGTCACCACTCACAAAGTTCTTGGGGGGGGGTACCTGGATCAAAAGCTCTTCTTCTGCACTGAGGGATTTTTGGACCGCATCATGAAAGGTCGGCAGCGTGAGTATACGGAACTTGTCTCGAATGTTGTAGTTCATCCCATAAACATACTTGTTCACCTTTAGTTTCTCGGTTGCGATGTGGGGTGTATGCCTCGAGAGTTTCATAAACCTAACTTCGTAATCTTGCACCATCCTGCCTCCTTGTCGAATAGCCTTGAATTCGTTGAGTTTCCTCTCATTGAATTCTGCAAACATATAGTGCTTGCGGAATTGTTCTTTGAACAATTCCCACGACACTTCGTTGATATCAATCCCCAACTGTGGTTTTAAAGTCTTCCACCATAGCAGTTGTAATATCCCCATTTTGACCCTTATGGTATATTGGCTTTTAATGTAAATATTTTATACATGCAATGTATGTTTCCCTAGGGAGGAGCTCAAGGCCAACGCCCCGATAGTGTATGCTCGGATTTTATTTAAAAGACAAACATTTGAGATTATGTTATCCATGTGCTATTAAGCCATGGAATATTATAAATTGATGTGAATATTTAATATTCCAATAAAATACCAAAACTGGCTATGGAAGCAACTAATGAGAAGGGGCCATGTGTAATCCACTAGGGAGTGGTGAGTGGGTTGTGGGGTTGAACAATAGGCTTCCAAATGTCATCTTTAGAACCCATTTGACTTTCCTTGCTGACATTTATTTCAGTTGTAAGAAAGTTGTTGAGAAATCAGTCCATGGCTTTAATGGAGCATGGGCATCCCATAAATTCGGATGGCAGGTATGGGCTCTGTTTTTCTTGTACCACAAGTCACTCTACCTCATGGGTATTGGTTCTTCCTCATTCCCATTCCATTTTGGAAAATTCCAACATCAGTTTTCATCCATTACACATGCCTAGCAGTGAGAAAAACCAGAAATCGCAACTGTGAATTAACACATGTTTTGAAGTGCCATAAACACCCAGAATTTGGTATTGACGGTGAAATCCAAGGGGGGATCCATATATATGAACCTTGGGGATAAATTGAGAGTATGAGATACCCCGAAATCCATTGGGAAACCAATTTTTTATAGCCAAGAAATCCAATTACGGGATTGAGTTATTTGGCCATCGAATTGAGAAAAGACAAGTGTGAATATTTGAACAGAGGATTGGATTGCTTGATAAACCTAGTGAAGGCTAGTATCTCAAAGAAATTAGTAGCTGAACCTTTCTATGCCCACCCTGAAGAGCACTGGAGGGAAGGGACGTCTAAGGTATTGTGCAGTAGAGAAGGGGACCTTCCTTGTGTTGGGTGTGGTAGGTATTGTGGGTGCCATGACTGTTTGAGTTCAATTGAGATGCCTGTAGCTTTGTGGTTGAGCTCACTAGCTTAGAATCTTCCTCTTTGGTCACTTGCATGCTTGATAAGCCCAACTATGTGTTGGCTTAGTATGACTGTTTGTGTGAAACCATGGCTGTGAGTGAGCTTGTCTAGTTCGTCCTTAGTGGATTCACATCCCAGCTCGAGGGTGGTCTCTAAGCTGAAAGAATATAGGATGGACAGAGACATATGGTTGGGTGGAACGTTGCTCTCACATAGCCAGTTGTTGGACAGCTTCATTTCAAAGATAAGTATTCTTTGTGGTTTAAATTGTGATCATTCTGTGTTCCATTCTGAATGTTAATTATTCATGTTAATGAAATGAAATGATTATCTTAATATGGTCAATATGAAGTTTGTGCATAGCTTGAGAATGGGATTGATTCCATGTATGTTGATTCATCATCTGCTTGGGATGGATATGCTAATGCACTCCAGTTTTTGTGTGTGTTAATATGATTTAATTCTGTTGTATAAATTAATTATGCATTTTATTTTAATTGTACGCTTTGTTTTATGGTTGTGGGGAGAGTTAGAGACCCCCATAGCTCGGCCATGTTCCCTATGCAGGTATGGATGATAAGAGGGGATGTGATAGAGTGGTATCAGAGCCTATGTTGCAGCACTGGGGCTTCTCGGGTCAGATTGTGAGTTACAAGAAGATATCATAATGTTTTAATGTGGTATTGAGGAAGTTGGGAAGAATTTTGGACTGAAAAAAAGAAAGGATCAGAGTTCTTAGGTGTGGCATAGGATCACACTATTGCATAGAGATATGCAAGAGATTTCCAACGGTACCAGACTCGTCTCATTTGGTTAAGGGACGAAGGAGATTAGATCCCCGCAAGTTGTCGGAGTAGAGGTGTTTCCGCAATTGCAGATTGCATAAACGTTAAGTTTTCAAACTTTCATTTTGGATTTCTGCAATTCCGAACCCGCATTGCAGAATGGAGGTGTTTCCGCAATTGCGGATTGCAGAAACGCTAAAATTTCAAGTTGCGTTTTAGATTTCCGCATTTTCGCACCCGCAATTGCGGATTGTGGGATTGCGAAAACGTTAAAGTTTCAGATTTTTTATTTGACTTTCCACACCCACAGTACGGATTGCAGATTGCAGGATTGTGGGAAGGTGTATTTTTCGGTTTGGAAAATTGGCATTCCACACCCGTAGTATGGATTGCGGGATTGTGGAAAGGTGTATTTTCCGGTTTGGAAAGTTGGCCTTTCCGCACCCACAATACGGATTGCAGATTGCGGGTTGCGGAACCTGCGGATTGCAGGAAAAAAAAAATATAGAGGCCGAAACTCGATTTTTTGATAACAGGAGCATGTGGACTCAGAATTAGATGAGTTCAGTGGCATTCTGAGGCCATTAACGAAGGCCATGAAAGGTCCAGTGAAAATCCCAAGCCCATTATGCTCCAATTTGGCATAAAATTGGAATTAATGGCTTTTTCAAATCGGTATCCCGACGCTTGACAGAAGGTTGGATTGAGTTGAAATTGATAAGGAGCTGCCATGGAGCAGGCACAGTGTTATGATTGGAATCTTAGAGCCAAAATCCAAAGGATGTGGAGTCAGGGTGAGTGAGAAAGCCAAAAAGCACTATTCCGGGCCACGTTTTTAGAATTTTGAAAAGCTTGCAGTGGATGAAAGTGACCCTATAATTAGGATTCAAGAAATTTACTGAACTCAACATTTTATATTCTCATTAAACAAGACATATTTTGTTAGACAAAGATTTTCCAGAAATGCTCAGTTTGGAAGATAGCCATTTTTGGCTCAAAATTTTGAAATTTTGGAAAAAATTAAAAGTTAAAAGTAGTCAAACCCAGAATTCTATAGAAGATGAATGGTGTATCAGAACAGAGATCCGCAAGTTTTTGAGCGTTCCTTGTTGTATGGAATAACTTCACCCTATAGAAAAGTTTTCTTGAATATTTCTAGATTTGCTTCTAAGGTGGCTGAAGTTTGCAGTTCAGGATATTTTGCAACTGTGTAAAAATGCAAAATTTTGGTAAAAATTGTAATTTTTGGAGTAATGTAATTTCCACACCCGATGTCGGATTGAGGCGTGTGGATAGGCATTGGAAATATTATCCAACAGGGAACAATGGTACATAACCATTATTTGAATCGAGTTATCATACACCATAGATATTTAGAGCAGGAAAGTGCCAGTGACTGTTTTGTCAAATTGTTGACAATATGAGAAATTTCCAGAATTGCGTGAATGAGCAAGAGAAATGAAGACATAATAGCTCTGTGAATTATTCCATGAGTTAATTATGTTAAAATAATGATGTTATATATTTTTATATGCATTCTTAGGATGTCTAATAAATATTTTCATAATGCACAGTGTTTGCAGCTCATAAGATTTGAATAGTGTAGCAGAGGCAGCCTACAGGGAAAGGGTCTCCAAAATAAAATGGTGACCATAAATGATGCTCAAGACCATTATGAGCATGATGAATATGTGCTAGGAGAAAATGTGCAAGAAGGGAAAGATGAGACCGAATCCAATGGGAGAAGGGAGCTAATAACTCCTCAGAATTTGGTAGAGACCATGGTAAGCTTCAATGAAAGGTTGATGAAGGCTCAAGAGGAACAAAATCAACTCAACGCTGTTATTTTGCAGAGCCTCACTAATATGCAGAAGAATATAAACCTTGGGTCCAACCCAAGCAATGTAGGTGAAGAAGAAAGAGATGCAGAGAGTCGCTCTAAAGGTCGTTCAAGGAAGAGGACTCCAAGCCCAAGGAAGAGTTCTGTGAGCAAAAACCATAGAACACCTTCCTCTAGAACTTCTTCTAGCAAATCATGTGACTCCATAGGTTCTCAAAGAAGTCCAAGGTATCTGTCTAGAAGATTTGATAGAAGAAATAAATTCAAAGGAATTCCACGGGGAGAATTCAGGAAGGAAAGGCCTCCCACATTTAATGGAGAAGACAAGACAGGCCAAGAGGCAGAGGCATGGCTTCTTGGGATGAAGAAATATTTCAGGATTCATGATTACCCAGGAAATGAAAAGGCCGAAATTTCCATTTACAATCTAAATGGCAAAGCTTCAATTTGGTGGGATCACCTTTTGGAAGTAAAAGGGATTAGTGAAAGGAGGATCAGCTGGGAGCGATTTAAAAAGTATTTTCAGGAAAAATACCTTTCTACTAGGTATTATGACAGTAAGAGAAAAGAGTTCAATGAACTCAAGTTGGGACATAAAACTATGGAAGAACATGTCCATAAATGTTTGGAATTGTTGAGGTATGTGGACTACATCAAAGATGAGAGGATAAAGATCCAATGTTTCCTTGGAATTCTACCTCAAAGTTTCAAACATAGAATGGAGTTTGTCAATCCACCAAGTTTGGATGAAGCCATTAGAATGGAAATGCATTGCTATGAGCAGAATAAAGGAAAATTAGAGGTTCACCCAGCATGGAAAGGAAAGCCAAGAGGGAGGTTTGATCAAAAGAAAAGTGGCTTCAAACCACCATTCAAAAATCAGCCCAGAACCTTTCACAGGGGCAGCAAGTAAGGAGTCGATTCAAGCCAACAGTAGCAACAGACAAAGCATCAAAAGGGACACTTCAATGTTGGGGATGTGGAGAAAACCACATGTTAAAAGATTGACCACATCGGAAGGAGAATCCTCGAAATTTGCACAACTTAAAGGGAGCAGCTACAGTGGAGGATATGGCAAGGGCAACACCTCGAATTTATGCAGCATTGGATAATCATCAAGAAGACCATCAATCAGCAATGGTGGAAGTTGAAGGTAACATTGCTAAGCAATCTATTTCTGTTTTGATTGATCCAGGATCTACTCATAGTTATGTGTCTCCAAAAGTGGTTGAAGGTTGTTCTCTTAGAAAAGTGAAGCATAATAAGTCTTGGCTAGTTCAATTAGCCACAAGGACCAAGAGAAAAGTAAGTGAAATAGTGGTGGAGTGCTCCATAGAATTGAATGGACTCCACACACATGCAGAATTAAATGTACTACCATTAGGATTGTAATATCCCTCTTGTATACCTTATTATTTTGTAAATATGTATGAATATTGTATTGGTTTTCTGGTGAGGAGCTCAAGGCCAAGGCCCCACCAGTAAACCTTGTGAACTATGTGGTTGATTCCTAAGTTGTAAATTGAAAACCTGGGAGGCTAAAGTTGGTGATGCAACTAAACAATGAGTAACAAAATGCACTAGGGGGGGAGATGCCTAATGATGCAGGGGTCATCATAGTGCTACAAGCGTTCTAGAAAGAGTGAGGCGACTGATATTGTTACCGTAAGTGATAAGGTCATAATCCTAAGTGAAGGATAGTGGCTATTTGTCGCATGCTAATAATTAACTCCAACGATCTATCTATTAGCATGAAGCCATACCTATGAGCGTAAAACTACTTAATGTCACTAGATATTACTATCATTATCATCTCTCCAACAAGAGTGTTAGAAAAGTATCCTTAGTACCCTTAATTGATAAGAAGCTAAGGTTTTATATATAACACAAACACCTTAATTTATTATTGTGGTATCTTAAACATAATATGGGGCTTAGTTCCTCTAGAAGAAGAATAAGCATAAGATATCAAACCGGATTAATTATAGTCATATGTATCATGATTAGTTGTAAAGCTAATTATGTTGAATAAGATAACTGAATACTTATCTATTATCTACATGTATTGGTTCATGTATTTTATGCAAGCAAATAAATAGGTTTCCACAAATTAACGGCCTATGCATAAAACAAGAAGCTTAGGTTTATCTAGAAGTTAATATATATATATATGGATATATATATATATAATATTGTTTACACAAGAATGTTGTAAACACCTTGCATCAAACAAGTATCTTTAGTTTTCTCTCATGGATACACAACTCTTTTTAACGAAGAAACATTGAGAATCCCATGTGAAGGAATTAATTACATCTTTCAATCAAATCGCTTTGAGTGAGTATGGAGGATCTTTTCTTTTAATGTTTGGCTATGGTATCCATGAGTTATGGGGACGCGTCTATGTGTTAAAGGTTTGAGAGAATTACCCTAATTAATGTATGATATTTGAGTAATGGAGATTTAATGTTCTCCTTGCTACACGTGGAGGGGAAAAGGGCAGGTAAGCCACAATTTCCCTTGAAAAACTCTTGTGTTTATAAGATCGATGGATTTGGAGGAAGGGGGTCCCCTCTCATGGGTGGACTCTCCAAGAAATTTTTTTGGGGGGAGTGACCGAAAACTCCTTAATTTCTGGAAAGCATGGATAGATGAGGGTGGACGCCACCGTTCCTTTGGAGAGACCTTTGGGTTGTTGCGAATGTATCGTGGGCAGGGACGGCTTTGTAAAGCCGATTTCGTGTAAACCCTTTGTTGTATTATCTATTATATATGTGTGTTCTCTTAGATTAAGGGAACTGGTTCTGGGGAGAGGATGGCGAGTAGCAGCCTGATTCCCGTGTAAATTGCTAGTTAACGATTTTTCTTCTCATATTTGAAAGTTGGGGATTGGGGCATGGATTTTGTGCTTTCTCGTTTTACATATAGTATATATATGTAACCCTGTATAAGGGGTGGGTTGCGCATGATTAAAATCTGTCTATTAAGTTATATTTTTATTTGGTTTACATGCTACCATCATGGTTGGACAGAGTAACTTGGATAGTTTTCTCCCTCTTATCACAGCTCGGGGATGTTGACGCAAGATTTTTCATATGTCAAGTTATATGTCTACATTTTAATAAGTGTTGAACCTATGTGGTCTTGATTCGCCATATTGTTTTATTTCATGCTTTTGATATTGTGTTGAGCTATGTACATAGGATACGGATCGGTGTAAAACCTTGTGTTAGCTTCTGCCATTCGAAATCTCTATATCAGAGATGGATAGGTGTTCTTTTTTCAAAACCTACTTGAGCTGCTTCCATCAAGATCTATGTTTAAAGAAGGAAAACGTTATGGATTAAAGAGCCCAAACTCCCCATCACTTATGTTTAATGATGTTCTTTGTGATGTTGCTTCAAACCCAACATTGAACTCTGTATCTCGGCCCGATGCGTTTTTTGTATTTTTGTGTGATCTCTATTTTCAGCTACGCAATTGCGACAGCCTGGAAGTCATTTTCCTATAGTGACTTGTTCACTGCTAGCATACAATCGCTATGCCTTATGTTATCGTTCTGTTTTAAGGATTGCTTGATGTTTGGCATTGATCCCGTATTTGTCTGGGTTTGTAGAATGCTCATATTTCCTTAAAGGGTCTAGGTGTGATGTTGTTTGATATACGGCCACGAAAACAGTTCTTGTATTTGAAATCTCGAGTTCTTAATGTATTTTTTATTGTTTTCTAATGTTATTATGCTATATAGTTTGGTTACAGACTTCCGATTGACGATATCTAGGTAATCTAATTATGCGGTATAATTGGTTGATGCTGACATGTATTGGTTTATATTGCCATGATGGATTCGTGTGGGAGTATGGAATTCTTGCTTCATGATTATAAATATATTCTCATATATAATCATTACTATAAGAGTAAAGATAGAATAGAAATAAGGACATAGTCAAGTAAAACCTATGGTATTATATTAATAAAGTATTATGGTATAGATTCGACTCTATGGTGGAATTAGTAGATCTATAATTATCAACCTTTTTACTTGAATTACTAAAGTGAGAAAATGATTTGCTTTATGTGTTTAAAAGGAGACTTTACAATAAGGATGTATACACTTTTCATTAGTTGAAGAAGCCTATTAAGAGAGACAGTGAGGAGTGAAAAGTAACCACATCCATTGTGTTGGAAAAATGGTAAGACCTATGTTTGTATAATACATGAGGTGACCTTTTGTGGACATAGCCCAAGAGTTGGGTGAACCACCTATATCGATCTATGTCTTATGTGTATCTTATTTGATGATTATGATTGTTTTGTTTATGTAATGGTTTATATCAATGCATTTATTTAGGTCAATGTATAAGGATCTTATTGATAAGTGAATTTCTCTATTATGCATGATGTTGTAGCCTTATAAGAGTATCCATTGTTGTGGTTCATTCATGTTTAGGATTACAAGGTAAGAGTTCCATGAAGGTGCCTAAGATAAAGTTGGTATTTGTCATTTACAAACTAATATGTCAGATGCCTTGTTTAACTCATAAATCCAGGTGATGCACAATGAATATTAACTTGCTAAAAGCATTCGATGTATAAGTTAATGGAATAAGTGAAGTTGAACGGTTGTTATGTGCATTATTGTTTTATGACATAAGCACTTTTATTTTTCTGTAGAATCATGGCAAAAGCATTTTCAAATGTTGTTGTTGAGAAGATCGCATCTGTTTCATTTTAATCATACAATTCATAAAATAATAACAATTATGTTGGGTATGTTACATATGGTATCAGAGCCTAGGTTACAACACTTAGGCCTATATTGGACTTAACATGAAGAGATAAGTTGGAGGGACTCAACTTGTAAGACGCAACGAGTTCATTCTCAAAGGTTCGGAAAGAGGTAACCAATAATGCGTCAGTAAGTTACAAGTAAGTAAGTTCCATTATGTTCATTCCTGAATCATTATGTGTTAAACGAAGAAATGAAAATACAGGTTTGAAGCATGCTCCGCAAGAAATATTATGATGTCTAAGATTATAGTGAATTCTTTGATTCTAAGAAATTTATAAACAAATGTGTTGAATAAAGATGAGTAGAATGGATATTAGGAATTGACATCATACATAAGTTGCTTATAAGGGTAGAAACGATATCGTAAATAAACTTGCATAATGATGATCGAAGAAAGTCGATAATGGTATATTAATGAACCATCTTCGATTCAAAAGGAGTATGGTAGTTAAAATAATAATAAAGGATGGTGGGTTTAAGTAGTTTTATTACCTTGGAAAATAAGTTCAAATAAAGATGAACTCTACCATAATTCGATTGTTAGCTATATTAGTAGTTGTACTTTAAGGTAATACTTAAAAGAGTAGCACTTTTCTAGTAAGGTTGTGTATTCTGATGGATAAAGAATGTTTATGCGGAGTTATTACAAAGGAATTGTATGCTAAAACATATCTTAGAAGTAAAGTGTTGTAAGGAAATGACATTTGTTCAAACAATTGATTTCTTTCCATATTTAGTATAGAGGAAAGTGTATTAGAAAATAAGCTTATGGGATAAAAACTATGACATCAAAGGTATTATGTGTCAAGATCGATGAAAAATGCTATGGCCCATTCCCTTTGTATAAAAGAAAAAGATATGAGGAGTTATGACAAGATATGTTATTACATGACTACCATAAGTTAGGGAATAAGGACTATAAACAGAGGACTGATGCCTTCATATCATGTATTTTGTCAACACACAAAAAGTTGAAGTTGGATTATAATTTCTACTTTCGATATACTCAAGAAAATAGTTCTACAAGAATTTTTGTGATAGATAGAGATGTATATTGGTCTCTTTTATAAGTACCTTATGTGTTTAATTTCTTTCATCTCTATGATGGCTTTGTTGTAAACGTCAATTTATATAAGTATAGAGATTTGGTAAACGATAATCCTTGATATTGCATGTTGAACTTGTGCTAACCATATAGCTGTATATCTTGTTTTCACATATTTAAGTTACCATTAATGGAAAGAATTCCATGAAGATGTTCATGGCAAAGAGAGCATTATATGAGCTAATAGTTTAAAAGCATTGTTAACTTATATAGTTAGGTGTTGCTAAGGCAACTTACTACCATTAGACATGGTATCGAGTTGCCATGTTTTTCTCTTGTATCTAATTGTCCCAAGTGATATAAAAGATGTCGTATAGATAAATGACGTTGTTGGAAAAAAAAAATTGATTTAAAAACCTTTTGCATAAGTATACAAGAATATTGATTGTGGAAATAAATGATAAAAGACGTCCTCCAAAAGATAAGTAAAGCTAAGCTACTTGTGAATTAGTTTCAGTCACATTGAAAAGTAATCTTGTATTTCGTTCTTATGATGATAGTAAAACAAAGAAAGGTTGGAAGATATCCCATGAAAAGCAAATGTTGTTGCAAAAGGACTCATTATTTATGTTCTGAGTTGGATTATGAAATTTAGGATATCTGTTACTTTGGAAACTCGGTTTTGTTGCATAAATGTAGGTCACAAGTGATAACAGCTTACGCGAATCATGAAAGTTTGGAGATGATCAAAGCAAAAGATGACAAAGCAAACAAAAGATAACTCTAGAGTAGGAGACAACTGTTGAAAAACATGAACACCAAGGACGGTGTTCTTCTTAAGGGGTGGAGGATGTAATATCCCTCTTGTATACCTTATTATTTTGTAAATATGTATGAAGATTGTACTGGTTTTCTAGTGAGGAGCTCACAGCCAAGGCCCCACCAGTAAACCTTGTGAACTATGTGGTTGATTCCTAAGTTGTAAATTGAAAACCTGGGAGCCTAAAGTTGGTGATGCAACTAAACAATGAGTAACAAAATCCACTAGGGGGGAGATGTGTAATGATGCGGGGTCATCATAGTGCTACAAGTGCTATAGAAAGAGTGAGGAGACTGATATTGTTACCCTAAGTGATAAGTTCATAATCCTAAGTGAAGGATAGTGGCTATTTGTCGCATTCTAATAATTAACTTCGATGACCTATCTATTAGCAGGAAGCCATACCTATGAGCATAAAACTACTTAATGTCACTAGATATGACTATTATTATCATCTCTCTCACAAGAGTGTCAAAAAAGTATCCTTAGTACCCTTAATTGATAAGAAGCTAAGGTTTTATATATAACACAAACACCTTAATTTATTATTGTGGTATCTTAAACATAATATGGGGCTTAGTTCTTCTAGAAGAAGAATAAGCATAAGATATCAAACCGGATTAATTATGTCATATGTATCATGATTAGTTGTAAAGGTAATTATGTTGAATAAGATAACTGAATACTTATCTATTATCTACATGTATTGGTTCATGTATGTTATGCAAGCGAATAAATAGGTTTCCACAAATTAACGGCCTACGCAAAAAACAAGAAGCTTAGGTTTATCTAGAAGTTAATATATCTATCTATATATATATATATAATATTATTTACACAAGAATGTTGTAAACACCTTGTTTCAAACAAGTACCTTTAGTTTTCTCTCATGGATACACAGCTCTTTTTAACGAAGAAACATGGAGAATCCCATGTGAAGGAATTAATTACATCTTTCAATCGAATCGCTTTGAGTGAGTATGGAGGATCTTTTCTTTTAATGTTTGGCTGTGGTATCCATGAGTTATGGGGACGCGTCTATATTTTAAAGGTTTGAGAGAATTACCCTAATTAATGTATGATATTTGAGTAATGGAGATTTAATGTTCTCCTTGCTACACGTGGAGGGGAAAAGGGCAGGTAAGCCACGATTTCCCTTGAAAAACTCTTGTGTTTACAAGATCGACGGATTTGGAGGAAGGGGGTCCCCTCTCATGGGCGGACTCTCCAAGAACGTTTTGGGGGGGGAGTGACCGAAAACTCCTAAATTTCTAGAAAGCATGGATAGATGAGGGAGGACGCCACCGTTCCTTTGGAGAGACCTTTGGGTTGTTGTGAATGTATCCTGGGCAGGGACGGCTTTGTAAAGCCAATTTCCTATAAACCCTTTTTTGTATTATCTATTATACATGCGTGTTCTCTTAGATTAAGGGCACCGGTTCTGGGGAGAGGATGGCGAGTAAAATCCTACTTTAGTTGCTTCCATCAAGATCTTTGTTTAAAGAAGGAAAACGTTATGTCTTAAAGAGCCCAAACTCCCCATCACTTTTGTTTAATGATGTTCTTTGTGATGTTGCTTCAAACCCAAGATTGAACTCTGTCTCTCGGCCCGATGCGTTTTTTGTATTTTTGTGTGATCTCTATTTTCAGCTACGCAATTGCGACAGCCTAGAAGTCATTTTCCTGTAGTGACTTGTTCAGTGCTAGCATACAATCGCTATGCCTTATGTTATTGTTCTGTTTTAAGTATTGTTTGATGTTTGGCATTGATCCCGTGTTTGTCCAGGTTTGTAGAATGCTTGTATTTCCTTAAAGGGTCTAGGTGTGATGTCGATTGATATACGGCCATGAAAATAGTTCTCGTATTTGAAATCTCAAGTTCTTAATGTTTATTTTATTGTTGTCTAATGTTATTATGCTGTATAGTTTGGTTACAGACTTCCGATTGATGATATCTAGGTAATCTGATTATGCGGTATAATTGGTTGATGCTGACACGTATTGGTTTATATTGCCACGATGGATTCGTGTGGGAGTATGGAATTGCTGCTTCATGATTATAAATATATTCTCATATATAATCATTACTATAAGAGTAAAGATAGAATAGAAATAAGGACATAGTCAAATAAAACCTATGGTATTATATTAATAAAGTATTATGGTATAGATTCGACTCTATGGTGGAATTAGTAGATCTATAATTATCAACCTCTTTACTTGGATTATTAAAGCGAGAAAAGGATTTGCTTTATTTGTTTAAAAGGAGACTTTACAATAAGGATGTATACACTTTTAATTAGTTGAAGAAGCCTATTGAGAGAGATGCTAAGGAGTGAAAAGTAGCCACAATCACCGTGTTGGAAAAATGGTAAGACCTATGTTTGTATAATACATGAGGTGACCTTTTGTGGATGTAGCCCAAGAGTTGGGTGAACCACCTATATCGATCTATGTCTTATGTGTATCTTATTTGATGATTATGATTGTTTTGTTTATGTAATGGTTTATATCAATGTATTTATTTAGGTCAATGTATAAGGATCTTACTGATAAGTGAATTTCTCTATTATGCATGATGTTGTAGCCTTATAAGAGTATCCATTGTTGTGGTTCATTAATGTTTAGGATTACAAGGTAAGAGTTCCATGAAGGTGCCTAAGATAAAGATGGTATTTGTCATTTACAAACTAATATGTCAGATGCCTTGTTTGACTCATAAATCCAGGTGATGCACAATGAATATTAACTTGCTAAAAGCATTCGATGTATAAGTTAATGGAATAAGTGAAGTTGAACGGTTGTTATGTGCATTGTTGCTTTATGACATAAGCACTTTTATTTTTCTGTAGAATCATGGAAAAAGCATTTTCAAATGTTGTTGTTGAGAAGATCGCATCTGTTTCATTTTAATCATACAATTCACAAAATACTAACAGTTATGTTGGGTATGTTACAAGGATTGGTTGGAAAGACATAGAGCCAAGTTGGACTCTTATGAGAAAGCACATGAATGTATTGATGAAGAGGGAAGACCAAGATTGGTAAGGGGAATTCCCAAGCAAGTTTCAGTAAGATAGATTTCATCCTTACAGTTGAATTTTTTTTTTGAGAAAGGTTGCCAATTATATGCAGTTCATATATGATATTCATCAAAGGACAAAGGTCCAAGGATAGAAGACTTTCCATTATTGCAAGAGTTCAAAAATGTGTTTCCCGATGAAGTTTCAGGACTACCACCGAAGAGAGATATTGATTTTACCATCGATCTTCACCTAGGGGCAACACCAAATTCCAAAGCTCCTTATAGAATGAGCACACCAGAATTGGTAGAGTTAAAGGTGCAGCTACAAGAGTTAATGGATAAGAGGCATATCAGGCCAAGTGTATCTCCTTGGAGATAACCTGTGCTATTTGTTAAGAAGAAAGATGGGACTTTAAGGATGTGTGTTGATTACAGGCAGCTGAATAAAGTGACAGTTAAGAATAAGTACCCATTGCCAAGAATTAATGATTTGTTTGTTCAAATGAAGGAAGCTGCTAACTAGGGTTTTTCAAAGATTGACTTGAGGTCTCGCTACCATCAAGTGAGTATTAAAGAAGAAGACATTCACAAGACAGCTTTCAGAACTAGATATGGTCATTATGAGTTCACTGTAGTGCCATTTGGTCTTACCAATGCACATGCCACATTCATGTGTCTCATGAATAGTGTCTTCAACAAATATTTGGATAAGTTTGTGATTGTGTTCTTGGATGAAATTCTTGTCTATTCAAGGAATGAAGAAGAGCATGAGGAACATCTAAGAATGGTGTTGCAAATCCGTAGAGAACATTATATGTGTGCCAAGTTAAGCAATTGTGAATTCTATCAAAAGAAGGTGTAGTACTTGGGTCATGTTATTTTTGAAGAAGGAATTGCAGTGGATCCAAAAAAGATTAATGCCATCATGGATTGGTCTACTCCAAGGAATGTTTCAGATGTTAGATCTTTCATGGGTCTTGTTAGTTACTACAGAAGGTTTATTGAAGGCTTCTCTAAGATAACTCATCCAATCACTTCATTGCAGAGGAAGAATGTCAAGTTTGTATGGTCTAAAAAATGTGAGAAAAGTTTCCAGCAGTTAAAGGAGTTACTTACCATCGTTCCTGTTTTGAAGATAGTGAATCCAAATAAGGATTTTGTAGTGTGCACAAATGCTTGCATTGAAGGGCTAGGTGGAGTGCTCATGCAATAAGGATTTGTGATTTTCTATGAGTCAAGGAAATTAAAAGAGCATGAAAATAATTATGCCACACATGATTTAGAATTAGCATCCATAGTACATGCTCTCAAAATGTGGAGACATTATTTGTTGGAAAGAAGATTCGAGGTTAGGATAGACCACATGAGCTTGAAGTATTTGTTTGTTCATCAAAACTTTAATGCTAGGTCAGCTAGGTGGATGGAAGTTCTTTGTGAATTTGATTTTGAAATTAAGCATGTAAAACAGAAAGAGAATAAGGTTGCAGATGCTCTTAGCATAAAATTTCATGTTGCAGCATTAAGTATGTACAAATCAGATTTGAAGACAAGATTTATAGAAGCCCAAACTAGTAATGAAACTTATCTTCAAATTAAATAAAAGTTGCAGCAGGGAAATATAGATGAAAAGTGTGCGTGATATCAGCTTGGTGAAGATGATATCCTCATCTATAAAGATAGAATGTACATTCCAAATAGTGCAGATTTGAAGATGCTTGTGATGGATGAAATACATCAAATGCCATACTCTGGACACCCAGGATATCATAAGACTATAACAGCAACAAGAAAGCAATACTTTTGGCATGGTATGAAGAAGGACATAGCTGAGTACATTGCTAGGTGTAAAAAGTGCCAACAAGTCAAGGAAGAGCACCAACATCCAGCAGGATTGTTGCAGCCCTTACTCATTCCAGAATAGAAGTGGGAAGTGATCTCTATGGATTTTATAATAGGTCTTCCTATGACAGTGAAGAAGCATGATTCAATCATGGTTGTGGTGGACAAGCTATCAAAGGTAGCTCACTTTATTCTAATCAATTCCACTCACAAGGCTAATGACATTGCAAATATATTCATGAGAGAGATATTCAGATTGCATGGATTGCCCAAGGCAATCATTTCTGATCATGATACAAAGTTCACTTCCAATTTTTGGAAAGGACTATTTCAGGAATTGGGAACTAAATTGAATTTTAGTACAACATATCATCCTCAAACAGATGGCCAAACTAAGAGGGTGAATTGGGTTCTTGAAGACATGCTGAGAATGTATGTGATGGATAAACCATCCAAGTGGGAAGATTACCTACACTTGGTAGAATTTGCATACAATAATGGACAACAGGCATCATTGGGAATGAATCCATTTGAGGCATTGTATGCAAAAGGATGCAGGACTCCAGTGAATTGGGATAGTCCGATGAACAGGGTAGTGCTTGGGCTAGAGATGATCAAGGAAATGAAACAGGAAGTTGTTAAGATCAGACAGAATTTAAAGGCAACTCAGGACATGCAAAAGAGTTATGCAGATTTGAAAAGAGCGCATAAGGAATTTCAGATTGGAGATCATGTTTATTTGAGAGTGAAACCAAGGAAAAGTTCTCTCAAGTTGGGAAGTTGTGCCATGTTGGCACCAAGATATTGTGGGCCATTTGAAGTCCTTGATAGGATAGGGCCACTTGCATATAGAATTGCATTGCCTGCTAACAAAATAGCTCATAATGTTTTCCATCTATCTTTTCTTAAGAAGTATGTACATGATCCTAATCATATGATTGATTGGAATGTGATACAGGTGGAACCCGAGGGAGAGTTCCAAGTAAAGCCTATGCGCATCCTCGACAAGAAGGTCACTTTGCTCTGGAACAGAGCCATCAGTAAGGTAAATGTCTAATGGGAGCACCTTAGTCCCGATGAGGCTACATGGGAGCTCGAGGATGCCATGAGAGAGGCATTCCCATTTTTGTTCAGTTTTGAGAACACCAAGGACGGTGTTGTTCTAAGGGGGAGGGGAATGTAATACCCCAATTTTGACCCTTATGGTATATTGGATTTTAATGTAAATATTGTATACATGCGATGTATGTTTCTCTAGCGAGGAGCTCAAGGCCAAGTCCCCACTAGTGTATGCTCGGATTTTATTTAAAAGACAAACATTTGATATTATGTTAGCCATGTGCTATTAAGCCATGGAATATTGTAAATTGATGTGAATATTTAATATTGCTATAAAATACCAAAACTAGCTATGGAAGCAATTAATGAGAAGGGGCCATGTGTAATCCACTAGGGAGTGGTGAGGGGTTGTGGGATTCAACCATAGGATTCCAAATGTCATCTTGAGAACCCATTTGAATTCCCTTGTTGACATTTATTTCAGTTGTAAGAAATTTGTTGAGAAATAAGTCCATGGCTTCAATGGAGCATGGATAGCCCAGAAATTCAGATGGCAGGTATAGCCTCTGTTTTTCTTGTACCACAAGTCACTCTACCTCGTGGGAATTGGTTCTTCCTCGTTCCCATTCCATTGTGAAAGATCCCAGTATCAGTTTTCATCCATTACACATGCCCAGCCGTGAGAAAAACCAGAAATCACAACTATGAATTAACCCACGTTTTGAAGTGCCATAAATGCCCAAAATTTGGTATTGACAGTGAAATCCAAGATGGGATCCATAGATATGAACCTTGGGGTGAAATTTAGAGTATTAGATACCCTGAAATCCATTGGGAAACCCCGTTTTGACAGCCCAAAAATCCAATTACGGGATTGAGTTATTTGGCCATCGAATTGAGAAAAGCCAAGTGTGAATATTTGAACGGAGGGTTGGATTGCTTCATAAACCCAGTGAAGGCTAGAATCTCAAATAAATTAGCAACTGTACCTTTCTATGCCCACCCTGAAGAGAACTGGGGGGAAGGGATGCTTGAGGTACTGTGCAGCAGAGAAGGGGACCTTCCTTGTGTTGGGTGTGGTAGGTATTGTGAGTGCCATGACTATTTGAGTTTAATTGAGATGTTTGTAGCTCTGTGGTTGAGTTCACTGGCTTAGCATCCTCCTCTTTGGTCTCTTACATGCTTGATAAACCCAACTGTGTGTTGGCTTAGTATGACTATGTGAAACCATGGTTGTAAGTGAGCCTGTCTAGTTCCTCCTTAGTGGATACACATCCCATCTCGGGGGTGGTTTCTTAGCTGAAAGAATACAGGCTGGACAAAGACATATGGTTGGGTGGAACGTTGCTCTCACATAACCAGGTTTTGGACAGCTTCATTTCAAAGATAAATATTCTCTCTGGTTTAAATTGTGATCATTATGTGTTCTGTTCTGAATGTTAATTATTCATGTTAATGAAATGAAATGATTATCTTAATATGGTTGATATGAATTTTGTGCATAGCATGATAATGGGACTGATTCCCTGTATGTTGATTCATCATCTGCTTGGTATGGATATGCTGATGCACTCCAGTTTGTGTGTGTGTTAATATGATTTAATTCCCCTGTATAAATTAATTATGCATTTTATTTTAATTGTACACTTCGTTGTATGGCTATGGGGAGACATAGACACCCTCATAGCTCGACCGTCTTCCCTCTGTGGGTCTGGATGACGGGAGGGGACATGAAAATAGTGCTTCCCCTTTTAGTTGCAGGATAGCCATATGCACCTTTAGATTTGAGGTGTATTCCATCAAGGAAAATCACATCGTCATATTCTCCAACCATTCCTCTGCGGCGGTTCCCTCAGTGGAACCCCAAAACTCTAGAGATCTTACTTTTTCCAGTTCTCGATGCATGCTAGTCAGTGGTGGATGTCGAGGTGCATTAGTGGGAATTAGTGGCCGGTCTCCTTCGTGATCTAACCAATTCATCAGTGCTTCCGACATTCTCTAAAAGTTCCTCATTATAGCCATAAGTTCACCAGCAGGTAAGCTAATGATCTCTTCGGTTCTTTGTGGTGTGTCCACAAGAGGGGTTGGTAGGCATGTCGCTCTCCCTCGTCCTCTGCTAGCCCTTCCCCTGTAGGTTCTTCGATCCGTTATTGTTTCTGTTAGTCGAAAATAAGTTCTATGTTAGTCTTTCCGATCATAATTCAAAATTTCTCCATCAGTTTCATAAGTAGTTCATATTACTTGCGAAATGTGTTAAGGTCCCTAACTAGGTTCGACGTCCCTCTGATACCAAATGTAAATTCCCGCTTATGAAGTCTGATAATGCGATATTATATATATATATATATATATATTCAAAACTTATTTGAATATGAAAGAAGATGTCTAATCCCAATTCTTGTTCATTCACAATGTATAAATCCTATATAAACATAAATTAATAACTTCTTCTAACGGCAGTTTTCTTTAAAATATAAATAGGAACACCTAACCCTATTTGAAAAATCATGTAATAAATGTTCTTTTTTTTCAACTCTTATTTAATATATATATATATATACCCAGAATAATCAAATTATTTAATAATAAGATAATAATGCTTCATCATCAAATATAAACCTCTAAGTTCATTTCCAATTCATTCAATAATTATATGGCTTTTAAATAATTACTTTAAACCCTTGTTATAAATACATTCTGAAACATTCTTCATAACCACTTCCACTTCACATCTTTAGACAATCCTAGATATTTACTTCCACCTACTATTTTAAACAAGTCTGAGATCCTTACATCCATAACTAGATAACTCCTATATGCATAATAAATTTTACAAGGATAAGACGTAATATATTAATCCTTAATGTATTACAAGTAGTATTATTTTTCCATCATACCAACAAATTTGACCCTGTCGCGTTAGCTGAACAAGGGCTAGATTCTGAAACTTAATTTTAATTTCACGGTTGATTTTAATTGAATCCATAACTCTGCATTAAACCTTTAGGCGTAGGTCTCCCAACTGGTGTCATTGTTTTCACCCTAATTTAAATCTAGATATCCTATCTGGTGATTGTATTCTTCTGAATTCAAGACTTTTTGGTAATTGGAATTTATGACCCTGAGAAATTAAACCTCTGCGTTTTTAAAATCATGGTGTTTCTAGCAGTCCAAATCTAACTATGTTTTGTCACTTAATTCTAGATCTTAAAAAAAAAAAAAACCAATCTTGGGTTCCTTATATCCTGGGCAAATTTCTGAATTAACCAAATCCCCTGCCTCTGCGTATAAATCGTGTTGATGGCGGTTTTACTCTACCTCAAGTTCGTGTATTGATGGCATCTAATTCTCACTCAGAAAAATTCAATTTAATATCCAACCTCTGCGTCAAACTTTGTATTGGCAGCACGAATTTAAATGCTAATTCTCGGTATTAAATTCTGGCTTGATAAACATAAATTTAATCTTTGCGTCATACTCTGTATTGGCAGCATGAATTTAAATGCTAATTCTCGGTATTAAATTTTGGTTTGATAAACATAAATTTAATCTCTGCGTCACACTCTGTATTGGCAGCACAAATTCGAATGCTAACTCTCTGCATCAAATTCTGGTTTGGTAAACATAAGTTTAATATCCAATCTCTGCGTCAAACTCTGTATTGGCAGCACAAATTTAAATGCTAATTCTGGTTTGATAAACATAAATTTAATCTCTGCCTTCAAGTGAATCGAACCTTGTCTCAACTATGTACTAACTCTGGAACCTCCGTCAAATTATATTTTTAATTTTTATCGGAACTCGTGGCTGAGGTGTTTAATGTAGTGATGGTTGAATTCTTGTTTATTTCCCTCTTTCACTATTTTATAATGTGAGCTGACAGTTGAAGTGCTGTACCATGGCGGTAATCAAACTATTATTAATTAATTTCATTATTTTATAATCCGAATAAATGGCAAAAGTGTGGAAGCACCGTGGTCCGTGACAAACGAATTCTTTTTTATTTGTTTGCGTTATTTTATGATCTGGACTAACCACTGAAAGTGAGATGGCATTTGTGATAATATTCCATCTGTTTAATGTGGTAATCAAAACTAACGAGGGCAAGTGTTGCATTATTGAGAAATGGCCAATCATTTAACTACCTCTTTATTCATTTGAATTGCTTACACCTTTTACATCAGTCTTTTAGTAGAAACGAAGTGGTTTAAGAATCCCAATTACATACTTACACTTTAAAGGGAAGGCTAGAATCATTTTATTGGGGAGATCCTTGAACAATGAATTACTTAATTCTAAATAAATTATGGATTTGAATTTATAATTATAACTATGATACTCGTAGGAGTTACATTTGTGTGAATTATAATTACGTTATCATGCATGTGTTGTAATTTGAAATGGAAGTATAATTATATTATTATTCACATGTGTTGTAAATAGATTGAATTTATAATTATGACTTCGATAGTTAATAGAAATTGCAATTGTGGAATTATAATTATATTATTACATATGTGTTGTAAATTGAAATGGAATTATAACCAGTATAGATCTATCTTAAATTCGTATCTATCAAGTATCGAGAGGGATCCAATTCCTTGAGGTGTATTTCTTTTTTTAAATTTA
The DNA here is from genome assembly GCA_027924585.1 of Larix kaempferi. Taxonomy (NCBI): domain Eukaryota; kingdom Viridiplantae; phylum Streptophyta; class Pinopsida; order Pinales; family Pinaceae; genus Larix; species Larix kaempferi. The sequence goes on from BSBM01000738.1 coordinate 14,968,364, forward strand.
AACTCAAGAAATTTGATCTTTCTTGATTGATAGATCCGGGTTTAAGTTTTAAGTTTTTATTTTATAAACGAACATCTATTTTTTAATTACTTTTCATAGTATTTTATTTTCTAAACCAATATGGATTTTTAAAAAAAAATATTTTCCATAATTTTTTATTTTATGGGCCGACATGAATTTTTTTAATTCTTTTGTTACTAACGTTGAAACGTTATATCACGTTAGAGGATCTCTCCCATACTGGGCTATAGAGCACCTTGTTTCACTCGGTGCAATTATATTATTACATATGTATGGTAATTAGATTTGAATTTAAAATTATGTATCATATATGTGTTACAATTTGAAAGGAAATTATAATTATATTATTACATATGTGTTGTAAATTAAAACGGAATGATAATTATATTATTATATAAGTGTTGTAAATTGATTTAAATTACATTTAGGTTATTGTGAATATATTGTACATTAATTTTGAGTCATAATATATTATCATGAGTATGAAGCATTTGGTGTGAGTTATAAGATAAATGTTTATAACATTAATGAGTTACATCTTAGTGTTATTAAATGTATTGTCGTTATATATAGAGTACTCCTGAGATAATGTATAGTAAGAAGAGTTTCAAATGTTTACAATTATATTTTGATGTTTAAAAAAAAATTCACTTGCTTGAGAATCGAGACTCTACATTTCCCTTCTTTTTATTAAACATATATATACATATCCTAATAGTACATAATAACAAAAGAAGCTTTTTCTACACAATAAATTCTATATATATATATATATATATATATATATAATTAATGGCAGGCATCCTTATTTTACTTTTTGAATTTAATGTATATAAAATATCTTAATGGTGTATTCGATAAGATCTATTTGAATTAATGCATAATATTTTAACATGATTATAAAAACTATTTTAATGACACATTCCTTATTAACTCAATGAGTATATTGAATATGATGTTTATAAAATGTCTTAATGGTGTATTTTTTTTTTAAACAGAAACAGGGAAGAAGGTTTGATATTAACAAAGGCTGTGCACAGCCATTCAGTACATTATCAAAATTTCATATTCTGCATTTAACAAAGGAAAGTTGCAGAGGTTTTTAAAGTCTATCCTCTGAAAGCTTTTACTGTCAAAATTCATAAGAAAACTACTGTAGCTAGTGGGGTAAATCCTCACAAACTGGTTACATAATTTAAGGCAAAAAAACATTTAAAACAGACAGCTGGGAGGAACCTGCACCAGATAAGTGCCATTATCCATAGTTCTGTTGATTAACTGAAGTCGCCTCTGCCGTTTCCAGATTCGCCATTGGAGCCTCCTGTGCAAAGCTGAGCTGCGTTTTGCAAACTAGAACAGAGAGGTCGTTTTTCACACTGTCAATCTTCCCAATGAGATCAATTACATTTCTGTCAATGCCTTCCATTCGTGTTTCCAAACTGGTGAGCCTGGAGTGAATAAATTTGTCCTCCTCCACGAGTTCATCGATTTTGTTATCGGTGTTACAGACTGCAGAATAGGTTCTGGACAGATAAACCTTGATGTCTGAGGTGAGGCGGCTCAAGGTGACAATCGCCTGCCTGACCCCGTCCATCTCATGATCAGCCGGGAGAGTACCTGCAAACAGCTCTGCGAAATGCTGAAGAAAGGGATGCAGAGCAGAGCCGGGAGTGTCGAGAGGGAGAATGGCCATCGTGCTATTGAAATCAACCACCTTCGCCTTCGTTGATAAATGCCCGGGCGTGAGAGAAGTACCCGGCACGTGGAGTGGGATACGTGGAGTTTGCTGGGAGTCTCGGGCCATGTGATGGCGGTGGAGAGGGTGGAGTCCAGGACAAGGAACGCCGCGAGAGCGTGGAAGGGAGTGTTTAAAACAAAAATTAACATGACCATAGCAAATCCAAGGTTGAGGGGGGTTAAACCAAGGGCCATTGTGCCTATGACAATGCCAAGGTGTATAAGGGCTAAACCAAAAATTCATTAAGGGATAAAATGATAAGAAGAGACATTGTTTAGAATTACATGCCCCAAATCTAACTTGACTCCTTTGTTGGCGAGAGTGTCTGCATAGCCGTTGAGATCCCTTAGCACATGGAAGTAGAGTGTATCTTTTGGGAGGGTGAGGCGCTTTATTCTTTTCTGTATTCTCCGGTTTTTGTCTGTCTTTAGTGGGGCGCCATTTATCATTGCCTGTATAACATGCTTGGAGTCCCCAAAAACTTGAAGACGATTCATGTTGAGGGTGACTGCTAATTCTAGGGAGTGAAACAAGGCAAGCCATTCAACTTGATTGTTGGTGCCGAGTCCAAGACCCCAAGAGAAATCCACTAGTTTATTTCCTCCGGGGTCATAGATGACCCCCCCGCGCCTGCCGCCCCCGGTCTTAATGGTGTATTCGATAAGATCTATTTATTTATTTATTTTTCCTCTACTGAATTAGTGCATAAATAATTTAACATCCATATAAAAGCTACTTTAATGACACATTCCTTATTAAGTCAATGAGTATAATGCAATAATAATTTAGCAGTACATAATTTTTAGCAATAGTTCGCATGTCAACCATTCCCAAATAAGAACACGAGATAATTATAAACCTTTCAATGTTACGGTGCGTAAACAGGGTTGTTGAAGTCACTCAACAGCTGGCAGAACAGGTGGCAGAACGGGACTTCTACCGACTCTCACTTCAGAATATGTTAGTCGACAACAAATAAATATTCATCTCATAAAATACGAAGGAAAACACGAGTTCGTTGAGAGTATTGGACAGGTGGAAAAATAGTTCTTCAATCACCCTTTTATTCCAGCACAAGAGAGAGTTGACATTAAACGGTATACCTTCTGATCTAGGACAGAGAATTTAAAACAGTAGAAGGGACAGGATAATTTGCGGTGCCCACTGAAATTTTTTCATCACGCTTTAGTGAAAGAGACGTGGACTAGGACGAGAGAGTAATACAGAGCTCGGTGTGATGGAAGGTGAAGGCGTGGTGTCATGTCTATGGTATGATTAAACCTTTGATCCTCAATCTCAGAACGATAGTGGTTTCAATTCAAGATAGCGTTCATAATCCGAAATGTTCAGGTCTCGGGACAAAGCAGAATTTAAAGTTTAATAGACAGTGATGAATAGTTATAAACTCGGATCTCTGAGCAACGTGGAGATCAACAGCATTCATAGTCTCAAGAGTTCAGATCTCGGGAACGTTAATTGACTTTCAGAACTAAATACAGACAGAGTTTTAAAGGTCGAAATGGTGGGAAATTGATCGACTCTCAAAACATAATTATAGGCTGTATTTTAAATAATTGAATATAAGAGCTCGACCCATTTTGTAGGATCTAAAAAGTTAATTGGGTCTCAAGTAAAATCGCAGAGAGTTTTAAAATCACCAAAAATAGAGAGCTCGATCCAAATCGAGAAATCTGGAAGTTATTTGGATCCCAAGGAAAATTGCATACGGAGTTTAAAAAGAACCCAAAGGTAGAGTGCTCGACCCTCAATCGTGAAATATAGAAATGATTTGGATCTCAAGAGAATTGCATGCGGAGTTAAAAATACCCAAGAGTAGAGTGCTCAACCCCCAATCATAAAATCTGGAAATTATTTGGATCTCAAAGAAAATTGCATATGGAGTTCAAAATAACCAAAACAGAGAGCTCGACCCAACATATCCATTCATCTCAGACATCTGCAAACAGATTTATGATTTCCGATCTACAAGAGTATGTGCTAATTGCTTCCACAAATTGGAAAAGATTTAAATTCCAGAGTATAGAATTTAGAATAAGATGTACTTTCATAAATTTAAATTCCAGTATATAGCTAAGTCACGGTCTCTTTGTTAAGATCTTGCATTCTATAAAATATACATAATTCACTATATTCTAGGAGCCATTTCACATAATATCCCAAAGAGAAGAAGCATGTAATACTTAAATAGTACTGAAATAGCATTGACCCTGTTTCAGCGGTCGATCCAAGGACTTGAGAGAGATGTCTAAGTAGCCGTTGTCCAAGTCCAATCCAAGTCTTTGATGATTTACCGAGAAGACCCCTTGGTTGACCTCCCTACTGTATTGGGGTTACTCTTCTTCTCCCCGAACCCCCGAGCAACTAGGGGCACAAGAACATACAATGCATAAGCTTCCCGCTGGGATCTCCCAATCCCCGGTCAATCTCAACCCAACTCCAAGAAACACAATAGAATTCTCTATTACGATACCCATCTAGCACTAGGGAGCAAGAGGGTCCTTTCTCCTTCTCCTCTCTTTCTTTTATAACAAAAAATCTTCTACCAAGTGTCTCTTGATGCACATATATTCTTTAATTTAATGTTTCTTTAATATTTACTCTCATAATACAAGTGTCACTTTATCTTAAGTTTGTACCTAATTCCCTAAATCAATGAAAGGTAGGTGTAGAGTTCTCTACAAGAGTCCTAGTTATGTTTTTGCTCCTTAAATTTTGTATTCAATAATCATTCTCCTTCATGGTTTGTCGTAGTAAAGATGGACACAATCTATCATATATTTTTCTCTTTTCTTTTTTAAAATACTAAAAAAATAGAATGAAACAATTCTTTTATTAATTTTTTTTTCAATCTACTTTTAATTTTCTTGTTTTTCAAAATGAAATAAAATATCTCTTTTATTAAAACTTCCAACCTATTTCAAGTTTTCCCCTTTTCTAAAAAAATAATAATAATAAAATGGAGTAAAGTATTTCTTTTATTAAAACTTTCAATCTATTTCAAGTTTTCTCCTTGTCCCAAAATAATAAAATAAAATAAATGTATTTCTTTTATTGTATTTCTTTAAACTTTATATGTGTGATTTCAATTATGTATTATTGATCAATAATCTCTTCTTGTTCCTTTCTAGGTACTTCTTTCGGCGGGCCCTTCTGACAATTTCCTTTCTTTCTTCTTATGGGGAGTACCGTGTAGTGATAGGGGAGTCCTTACTGCGATCTCTCAACTACACCTTCTTGGAGACTAAGGGTGGCTGGGTGATAAGTTCTCCTTATCGCGCGCCCCTCAACTCATCGTACACGACCAAGTCGTTATGGCCTCGCCCATACGGCACACACTACAGAATTCGAACCCAAATCCGACAAGAAAATAGGACGACAACTGACAAAAGGACTGTGTCAATAGATTTCATCTTCAAAATTATGAAATTTGATAAAAAAATATTAAATTGATAGACTTTTCCGTCGGATATTTGACGTTGTCTGCGAGGATGTCGTATATTGGACATCCTATTCTGCCTGATGATGTCGGATATCCAACGGTATATATTCAAAATATCAAAATAAATATAAAGTCTTATGTTTTTCCATTCAAAGTTCTACAATTTGTTATGGATAGAGCTTCTAGGGTAAATACGGATGGTCTTTGAGCTTGGTATTCAATCTTAGTGATTGGTCTTCAATATTCCTGGTAATTAGATGTGGTATTGGCTCCTAGGTGTACACTCATGCTTAGTTCATACCCACATACTACTATTATGACTTATGGAAATAAAGAAAGGTTATGTTCTTAGTTTGTTATCAAGCCATTATAAGAACACTATTGAAGTGCATCATTTGGCTTGTAAATTAATTTCTCTCCCAATTGCAAGAGTGATATGTTGCTCTTGTTTCAATTTGTTGTAATAGTGGTGAGGGATTCTTGGTGTTCAATCAAGTGTTATTTTACCAAAGGTAATAATTTTCGAGAAGTATCGAGATCCTTCTTTTTGTCTTCTATTATATTGTCAAATATTTGTATTTCTCCTCAAAGTGTTGATAGCTTCTTCAAGGTCATGGATTCAACTCCTTTTCTAGGGAACCCCATCTTGGGGACCCCCAAAAAGAATATCTATATGTAATACTAACATCATATAAAAACTTTAAGTCTTGAAAATCAAATATGAAACCGTAAAAAAAAAAGTGTAAACTCAACTTGTACATAAAATGGAACATTTTACCTGATTCGGATGGTTGTGGGTTGGTGTAGCTGACGTCCCTTGTTGCTTTGATCTAGCCATCTGAACTCCCGATTTACAGAAGACCTCTCGGTTGACCTCCCTATCATATCGGGGGTACTATTCTTTCCCTCGAACCCCCAAGCATTTTGGGGTCGTAATAACACATAATGTAAGCTTTCCTTGGGGATCCCCCAATCCCCGGAAAGCTCAACCCAACTCACAAGAATCACAAGATGATTTCTCAATTACGGTGCCCGTCCAGCACTAGGGAGAAAGAGAGTCCATTCTCTTTCTCCTCCCTTTCTTTTATAACCAAAATATCCATGCCAAGTGTCTCTTCATGCAATATTATTATTTAATTTAATAATCCTCAATTATTTATTCTCATAATACAAGTGTCACTTTATCTTTAAGTGTGCACCTAAATCCCTACAATGTCTCATTGTTGTCTCCTTACTTAATTTCTCTAATCCCTGAATCAGCGCGATGTAGGTGTAGTGGCTCCTATTAGAGTCCTAGTTGTATTTTGCTCCACGATTTGTTTATTCATTATTCATTCTCATTCAAGTTTTCTCCTTTTCCAAAAATGAAATAAAATATTTCTTTTAGTAAATCTTACACTTTCTTTCAAGTTTTCTCCTTTTCAAAAGTAATTTAAAATAGAATGAAATAAAATATTTCTTCTAACAAATCTTTCACTTTCTTTCAATTTTTCTCATTTTAAAAAATAATAAAATAAAATGAATTTATTATTTTATTATTGTTCTTATTTACTTTACGTGGGATTTCAATTATGTAACATTTTATAGATAATCTCTTTGTGTTCTTGTCTAGGTACCCCTTCGGCGGGCCCTTCCGACCATTTCCTTTCTTTCTTCTTATTCTTGTCTAGGTACCTCTTCGGCAGGCCCTTCAGACAATTCCTTTTCTTTCTTCCTGTTCTTCTCTAGGTACCTCTTCGGTGGGCCCTTCCGACTATTCCTTTTATTTCTTCTTGTGAGGAGAACTATCTAGTGATCAGGAAGTCATTACTACGATCTCTTGACTACACTTCTTGGATACTAAGGGCTGTTGAGGGAAAGTTCTCCTTATCATGTGTCCCTCAACTCTCGTACACAACCAAGTCGGTATGGCCTCGCCCGTACGACACACACTTCCCCAGGTCATCTCGCAAGCTTCTGACCTGTGTGTGGAATGATAATTCAGGGTCGACAGTCTATCATCCCCCTATGCGTTCTTTCCGTTCTTACGACCCCTATAATTCCATTGTGGGTCAGTCGGTAAATCGTCTTACCTGCCACTGCACACACCCACTCGAGCACAAATTAAATAGCGCTGCACTATTAAATCATTTCATCATTCATCCTCATAATATCTGAGTCAATCGAGTATCTATTTCATTCAATCATTTTTATTTCATAATTTCTCAATCTATCATATATCATCTAATCACTTTCATTTCCTAGTTTCTCAGTCATTCGAGCATATATTTCATTTAATCATCTCTATTTCATAATTCTCAATTCAACATGTCTATCATTCATTAGTCTATCTCAATCAGTCGAGCATATCTATCATTCATCATTCTATCTCAGTCAGGCAAGCATATCTAACATTCATCATTCTATATAACATTCAATCATCATTCATTTCATAATTTTGCTAATCATTTAAGAAGAGCATTCATTATTAAGTAAGGTATCAATTTCTAGAAGTGTCGTTCATTGCGTCGACATGCAAATCATCATGCGTTCTTCAGTCGTTCAAGCATTTTGAATATTCGAAGGACCAATTACTAATGTCTATTAGGTTGGGTCACTTGGGCAAGTATCTTCAAGTCTACGGTCAGTTAATGTATTGAGGCGGGCATTACAACTTTGATACTAATATGATCTATAAATGGTAGACCTATGCCTAGTTCATCTTATCAACACAGATTAACATTGCGTAATTAAAAAAAAAAAGTAAGGCCTTTGCAATCACAAGCACATTGAAGTCATGATTCTTGATGTGGATTCAATGGCATATATGGAAACTTCTAGTTTTGATTTGGTTTAAGGCTTTGTTTGATGACTTCATACTATCAAGGACAATGCTAATTTTCCTATCATTTTGGTTGTACACATCGTACGCATCACTATTTGGTCAATGCATCATTTTTTGGGGCATTTTACCTAACCTTTGGAGCATACACATCATATGCTTCACTATCTAGTCAATTCATCATTTTACTAGGCATTTTGTTTAACCTTTGAACCATACATAAAATTTTACTTTACATTGTAGAATGGAGTATAATACATGGATGGTAGATAATGTTTGGTAAACATGAAACTTAGTTGGCTTTAATTTAGTAGATAATGTGTGTGTATGAATATCATTGATAAAGAGGTTGATTCTAAACATGTGTAACAAGTGATTCCAAGTTCAAGTTATTGAGAGTTTACTATTACTTATTGTCTCACAATATTAGTAACATTTACAAGGATTGAAGAGATTGGACATTCATTCATTAAGGATCCCTGTTGGTGAAATAGACGAGGTATAATTTATATTCAGTGAAGGTTGTTACACCCTCCCACTTATACTTGCACCACCAACCTCATGGGCCTTGCGGGCCAAGCTTAAGTACAAGATCCTCTACAATTAGGCATTAAACCCATTCTAAACTAAAATTGTTATTAGTGGCCAAATTAAACTTTCACTTAAGATTTGACCTTGGCATCAATTCTCTTTATTGCAAGTCAATCATGGCATTTGAAGACTAGTTTCCCTTAAAAAATGGCTTAGCTAAAAATCAAGTCAATTTTACCAAGGGCTCACCCTCACGTACTCATACAAAGGATCGCCATAGACAATGATCATTGAAGAACAATCCAATTAAAATAGAGAGATCTCACTCTACGATAGAAGTGATTAATGGCCTCCCAAGGCTTCCATTATATACTATGCAAAATCAATTTTAGCAACTTAGACTTTAGTAAAATTGACTATCAAAGCTTGATAAAGGATACACCTTTGTAAGCCTTCTTACCCAATGGGAAAATGAGAAAAAGATTTTTAGGATTGTGGTCTCATTGGTTATCTATGAGGGGCCAGTTAAATATGATTAGACAGTGTTGTTATGATGGTCATGTTGATTACAACGACGCCGATGATTTAATTATCATCATCATCATCACTGATGATGATGGTGATGACGACGACGATGGTGTTGTTTGTGATGATGATCATGATGATTACTCACGACGATGATGATGCTTATGATGATGATGATGTTCCTGATGATGATGATTATAATGATGGCGTCTGCACAACAGTTTGGTAGCATTTGGACAAAGGTACATGATGATAATATTTATTTAAAGATGACTTCAGTAGTGAATACTTATTGCCATGAGAGATACATGTAACATGTAGATTTCATAATTTTACTCATGCTCTTCTGCTTTGATTCAGTTGATACTAACGGGTCCTTTTATGGTCTCTAGAAGTATTTTTTTGGTAATTATCTTAGCGCTACTTGATGATCCAATGTTTATATCCAGTATTTACGCAATTGTTTTGGCTGGTTAACAATGTGCCTTGTTACTAAACTCTAATGGTTTTATTTTTAATAGGTGAAAATGCTCTTTAGATATATCTCGTAAACTCTAAGAGCTTGAAGGTTTGGGGAAAGGTGACTATGGTCCCAACTTACTTAGCTTAAATGTTAACTCATGACTTACCCTTATTTGGCAGGTGTTTAAGGAAAAGATCCTTAAGCTAGCTCTTTAAAGAAAATTTGCAACATAACATAATAGATTTTTATCCTGTTATTAAGTGAGTAGTTATCTATGTCATCTTTTGATTTCCTTCGCAGGTGTAGAAGACCTTACCTAAGTTGTCTAACATCATGTTTTTATAGCTATGCACAATTGAATGATGTCTTGGTGAAAGTTTGATGGTTTAAATAGCAAAGAGTTGGTTTATAATATTGCTCTCCCACTATAGTAAGTGGGTGCAAAAATTTTAACAATTGGCAACATTTATTTCAAACCTAAAATCGAAATGAACCCTAGCTAGTGTGGCAAAAGTCCACGATTTCATTGCTTAGATTATTCATTTGTCATTTTGCTGTTTTGAGTTTGGGAGGAGGAAGAGATCCTCTAGTGGTTTAACGCTGGTGGTCATGGGGCCTGGGCCATTAACATAGCTCAGGCATTCCCTCGCTCTAGTGGTAAGGAGCGCATGGCTCATGGAACAACAACCTGGTAAGTGGTTTGTTCAATCCAGCTCTGTCCATAAATTTCGTTTTGATTCATTTATTCATTTTTATTTATGGAATGGTGTTAACCCTACTCTGTTTCTATGGTAGGGTGAGTGGTATTTGTAGCAACGAGTTGGGGCATGGGTGGTTCTTTTCTGCAAGGGTTTCAAAGATCTTGAATGGCATCGGTAAGTTTGGACCATTGCGACCCTCCCCTTTCATCTAAAGCTTGATGCCTACTCTGTTTATGGATGAGGGTTTTTTATTGTATATTCTGCCTTTGGCACCCCTCGGCGTTTCTGTAACTAATTTTTGATTTGGGGAAGTCGTGGGCAATGAGAAAATGTAATGGTTTTGACCCATAATGGGAATGTACTTTGTATGAGTGTTTTGGCAGTTTGTTTATGGTGCGTTTAAAGTAATGGAGTATGCCCATTCTCGGTTCTTATGACTTGGCCGTGGACATCAATGGTTGTAAACCCTGTTTGTAATTTAATCCATGATTTTCACTTACCTCTATTTTGGGCATTCACTTACGATGTTACTCTATGAGATTGATTGTATAAATTGTTTTAAAAAGATGTAATATGGAAACATGTTGATATGTATAACTTTTAATTGGGTTTTGTGTATCAATTCGTAGGAAATGTGAATTGCTCTACTCTTGTAATTTTGAGATAGTGTTGCTATCAATTGAATGTTTTGGTTTTAGTGAATTTTGGTTAATAGTTTTAAATATGGAATAATGTGTGATGCGTGAGTATTCTGCGTGGACTTTGTGTGCTCAGTCGTATATTTATGAATATGCTCTACTTTGTAATTCGCCACCTGTAGGTGACAAACTAACTCTCCATGTAAATTGATGGTTTGAAAAATGAATTGGGGTTTCGTTGTGTGTAAATACTAGCTTTGTTTTTAAACATGGGTTTTATACTATGTTAAGTAAATGGGTAAAAATCGATCCTATAGCTATTTATTTTGGACTCTGTGCACAAGTATTTTGGCTAAGAGATTCGAACTTGTAGCTAATGAAATTAGAAAATGATTCTATTTATGAGTTTTGACTTTGATAAAACAATTTTGTGACTTAAAGGTTTTGGTTCTGGGCGTAAGTATTTTCTATTTGAGAAGCCATCGAAAACACATGTTGTGTGTTTTGATTTTGGGTTTGAGCGTTGATCTGTAACGCTTGTCATTTTATTTATTTAGCATTTTTCCTTTGGTGAGAATCGATTTCTGTGTTATTGCATTTTGAAAAAGGATGTATTGTTAAATGAAAAGAGCTGGGTAAGCCCTAGCTGGCAAATCGCATTTGTTTAAACGTTTTAGCGTTTGCGCAGAGGTTTGGTAGGAACGATCCCGTTGTAGCTTAATGTTTTTAACAAATGATGAAATTTTGATGTACTATTACATTTTCGAATGAAAATAATGATTTATTTTTACATGTCAACATTGAAGGGTTTAATATCTCATAGACCTTGAAAGTGAAATGGGACCCTGTCCTTCAAATTTGATCGTTGCCCTGCATTTTTATACCCCGCACTCTCATGGGTATCATTTTTGTGGTAAACCATAGTAGATAAAAGATCGAAACCCTTAAAAATTGGTAGGGAAGTAAATATGAAAAAATTGTTGCATTGCTTGTCATTGTGGAAACTAAATATCCACAATTATTTCAAACACCATGCATTGTAATTCTTTGAATTTAGTACTTAAATATATTGATTTGGATGTGATGCGCATGGTAGTTGTAGACTTGTTGTAGGTATGGTGATAGACATCTTGGTGTAGAGTAAGGTGAAGTGTTGGTTGCAATTATATTTACACTAATCCCTAACATTAAACCCTTCCAAAATGGTATATTTACCATTGAAGCTTGGCTTGTGAAGCATGATATTTGCAACTAATATAGAATACACCAACAACAATTAGAAACATGCTACTTGTTGTCAATGTTCATCATTTTTTAGGGCTGCAACTTGCCCATAATGGCTCCTCTTACGCTAGGGAATTCCACAATTTAAATCAACATCCATCTCCATCTTTTTGTTGTAGCACCAAGTTGACAAAGGAAATTCAAGAAAACATATAAAGGGATACGTAAAGTTGACAAAGGCAATTAAAGAAAACATATAATTTGAATCGAAAAAATAACAGGGTACGAACTAAACTGAGGAGATTCGAACCTGCGACCTATGTCTAGTCCCAAGGCTACCACCTTCAAGATTGAAGTGTAGCTGACAATGGGAGACACAAGTGTAGTTTATTACCTCCATGCGAATTTAATTTGACCTTATCAATCAATTCCCATCACCATTTCCTCTCATCCGACATCCCACAGCCATTTCTTTCGCCACCCACTTTTGATTCATTCTGCATGCATTTGACTATTCAACCGTCTCAGATTCTCACTACGTTTTCCCTTAATTAGTTTCTCAATTCAGTATGACCCACGCTCACCGTCCGAGGAGTGTTTCCAGCGGTCTTGAGTTTCAGCCTGGCAATGGTGATAATTCATGGTATTATGTTTCCCTTCAGTTGTAATATGACAAACTCAAAGTTCACTACGAAGGTTTGTCTAACAAATGTGATTGTTTGGGTTCTGTAACCTCGGTGCCATTCAGGGTTTATCCTTTCCACAAATGAAATAAAATATTTCTTTTAGTAAATCTTTCACTTTCTTGCAAGTTTTCTCCTTTTCCAAAATAATGAAATTAAATATTTCTTCTAATAAATCTTTCACTTTCTTTCAAGTTTTACCCTTTTCAAAAATAATAAAATAAAATGAAATAAAATATTTCTTCTAAAAAATCTTTCACTTTCTTTCAAGTTTTCCCCTTTTCAAAAATAATAAAATAAATTGAAATAAAATATTTCTTCTAATAATTCTTTCACTTTCTTTCAAGTTTTCCCATTTTCAAAAATAATAAAATAAAATGAATTTATTCTTTTATTATTGCTTTTATTTACTTTACATGTCGGATTTCCATTATGCAAAATTGATTGATAATCTCTTCTAGTTCTTGTATAGGTACCCCTTCGGTGGGCCCTTCCGATAATTCCATTTCTTTCTTCTTATTATTGTCTAGGTACCTCTTCGGCGGGCCCTTTCGACATTCATTTTCTTTCTTCTTGTGACGAAAAATGTGTAGCGATCGGGGAGTCATTACCGCGATCTCTCGAATACACTTCTTGGAGACTAAGGGTTGTTGAGGGATAAGGTTATCCTTATCGCATGCCCCTCAACTCTCGTACGTGACCAAGTTGGTATGGCCTCACCTGTATGGCACACGCTTCCCTGGGCCAGCTCCCAAGCTTCTGACCCGTGTGTGAAGTGCTAATTCAGGGTTAACATCCTATCGTCGTACCCCTATGTGTTATTTCCATTCTTACGACCCCTATACTTCCATTGTGGGTCAATCGGTAAATCATCTTACCTACCACTGCACACACACACTCAAGCACACATTAGTAGCACTACACTATGAAATATTTCATCATCCATCATAATATCTCAGTCAATCAAGCATATATTTCATTCATCAGTTTCTCTCAATCAGTCAAACATATATATTATTCATCATTCTATCTCAATCAGTCGAGCATATCTAACATTCATCATTCTATCTCAATCAGTCGAGCATATCTAACATTAAGTCATTCTATCTCAATCAGTCGAGCATATCTAACATTCAGTCATTCTATCTCAATCAGTCGAGCATATCCAACATTCAGTCATCATTCATTTCGTAAATTCACAAATCATTAAGTAGAGCATTCATTTATTAAGTAAAGTATCAATTTATATAATTGTCGTTCATTGCGTCGTTTTCATTTATCATTTGTCGTCATGCAAATCATCATGCGTTCTTCAGTCGTTCAAGCATTTTCAACATTCAAGGGACCAATTACTAAAGTTTATTCAGTCGGGCCACTTGGCAAGTGTCCTCAAGTATACGGTCAATCAATGTACTGAGGCAGGCATTATATACACGCCCTCATAATAGAAATTCATCCCGAAGTTAACTTTTGTTCTTGTAATTTCGATGCTAGGCTTGTCTTTAGTTTCCCATTTTCATCTTATTGTATTTCTGTTCTATTTTTCTCAAACAATCATGTCCATAAGTGCTGGTGGTTCTAATCATTAGTTTTTTATTTCATTAGCATGGTTCCGATACCTCCTTAGGAACTCAATCATAAATTCGCGGAAAGCAAATCCAATAATACCTTCATAATTGTTAGTCCAAATTTAGATTTTCTATACCCTTTTAGTCATCTACTAAGGTTTACAATGTCCAACTACCTACAAGTTGCATTGCATCAATAGCCACCCAAAAGTTTATCAAATCAGGAGCGACTACCAAATGTTCCAAAATCCAATCCACAAAATGCTACTATCAATTCCATGATTGCTAATAAAATGATTCTCCACTCCGTATGAAAGTGTCGTAACTTAGTGCCTGGGTCGAATGTATTAAAATATAACTCCTAGTACTTTCATCAGTAACATCATGTCTAGGTCAATGGCTCATCACGTTTATTACCTGTTTTCATCATTTTCATATTCATATAACCCATTCGGAAAAAAGTCACAAACTGTGTGGGTCACCATAATCTCATCGAGTCCTATCATCAGGACTAGTCATCCCTTTGTTTAAGTTGCATATTGTCAAATGGTTAGCATCGTTGTGCTCAACTTTTTGTGTTGATTGTCATCATACTTCGTTTTACTTTTTGTTTTTAAGAGTATAAAATATAAATAAGGTCATGTTACGACCTATCTTCCCTTTAGGCATGGTCATATATATATATATATTCAAGGAATGACCACGTAAACTAATTAACACAAATAAATCTTTACACCTTATCGCAATAGGGTATAATACTTATATGTAACTATTCAATGACTGTATGTACAATATGATTGTATACTTCAATAACCGCTTTTCTCCCTTGTAAGTATAATTCTCAATATGTCAACTCGACTATAATTAACATGACTAAATCTATCCAATCTAAATATTACATACTTAGAGATACTTGATTCAATATGCTATAAGCGCAGTCATTTACAAATGTTAACTTCAAATACACACATAAGCAAGTCAATAACGTAATCACTTATTCCATCCATTTGATAACCAATTTATATCATAAATTAATTGTTCATATACCCCATTCACCACTTTTGCTTCTCCTATCTAACTTTGACATATTCTCTATTGTTCAATTTCATGATGAGAATATGGTTTCAACTTAATAAAATTCATTCTCATACCTTTCACACTCTTTGAAATGTTACATTATATAATAAAATCATTCACTCCACGTTCTAAATATCAATTATAAAATATTAAAGATATGAGTAATTTTTAGAGATAATAAAACAAATTCATTCTTAACATTCAAACTTGGATATATAAACTATTTCTATTTACCAATACGAATCCCTTTTTATAAATTTAACTATAATTTCCACAACCTAATCTTCGCACTTAATCGGGTAATATAAAGATATTTCCCTAATCATATATGCATAAATATAATTTTCTAATGTATAGATACATATTAACACAAGAGTATTCCATTTAATATAATTGGTTATGGTATTCTGGTAAGACTAAACAACATACAATCTTAAATATATTATACACTTCAATATATTGTATAACATATATTTTTATTGTAAAGTGAGTATTCATTGCACTAAGTGAAATGAGGTGCTCTATAGCTCAATATGAGGGAGATGTTGTAACATGATGTAACGTTTATAACAAAATAACATTTGTAACAAAATAATTAAAAAAATTCATGTCGGCTCATAAAATAAAAAATTATGGAAAGTATTTAAACCAAAATAGATCCAAATCCTAGGCTCTATGAATCGCCGAGAGGGATCAAATCTCCCTTATATTTATGTTTTACTTTGTATTATTCTTTTTTGTTTATGGCTGACATAATATTTATTACTTTTTACTTTGTATTATTGTTTTTTATTTACTTTGAATTATTTTGTTACTCGACAAATTGACGTTACAAGATCTCCCTCATATTTACTTTTTACTTTGTATTATTCTTTTTTGTTTATGGCTGACATAATATTTATTACTTTTTACTTTGTATTATTGTTTTTTGTTTACTTTGAATTATTTTGTTACTCGACAAATTGACGTTACAAGATCTCCCTCATATTTACTTTTTACTTTGTATTATTCTTTTTTGTTTATGGCCGACATAATATTTATTACTTTTTACTTTGTATTTTTCTTTTTTGTTTACTTTGTATTATTTTTTTACTCGACAAAGACTTGACAAACTCGACAAACATGTTACAATATCTCCCTCAAAAAAAAAAAATCCATGTTGGTTCATAAAATAAAATATTATGAAAAGTAATTAAAAAATAGATGTTCGTTTATAAAATAAAAACTTAAAACTTCAACCCGGATCTATCAATCAAGAGAAATCAAATTTCTTAACTTTAAATTTAAAAAAAGAAATACACCTCAAAAAATTGGATCCCTCTCAATACTTGATAGATACGAGTTTAAGATGGATCTATGCTGATAATTAATACAATTGATTGCTATATTCTTTATATAACTAATCAATATATATTTACATATAATCATATATACACTTCAATATATATATACATACAACCTTTGTCAATTTGTAAAAACAATTTTTAATAACTTGGGTTATTTACAATCAACATAATCTAAAATAGTTCTATTATTATCTCTCTAGGAAGCTTACTCAACTATATAATTATTGTTCTTTATCCCATTATTAAATATTCTAACATATTAATTTATCTGTGATCTCTTTTATAATTTATAAATAAGAAAAATACAAAAATATAAGGTCTATACTTCCTAATGGTCCTAGAAGTCCTTCTCCTCTATGAGGTAGGAATACATTCTTATAAACTTATCCTATATAAAAAGAGTAATACTTCTATAACTTCCTTTCTAATAATAAAAGAAACATTCTGTTAAGGTAAAAAAAATTAATGCCTCAACATAACTTCCTCCAAGACTGACAAGGACTAAAGAGACACTTTCAAATAAAAAATCATATATTTCATACTTAACAACCAACATGAAGCTGGGAAGAAAGCTGGAAATGATTCACAATAATAAGGTAGAAGAGTCGCCTTTCTTTGAGGGAGAGCATACGATAAAAGGACAAAATTCTAAGTGGCTTGATCGGTCCTCTCTCTCATGCAATGGTAAGTAAATAAATCAAACGCCATATATATACGTATAATAAAAAATTAAAACGAAATTCTCCTTGTATAATATTAACCGTAGAACAAAACTTCATCTTCTAACTAAAAAATAGGTATAGTAATGCTTCAATTACCTTGGATTTTCTAAGCTGGAAGTTACGCGGTCTTCATCAACATCTTTAAATTAATTTGTTAAATACAGGAACTAAACTTCCGGCACAACTATAGCTAGCTGTTGTCACTTGCGTTTTGAGCTGGAGACTGGAGGTCGCAGTATCAATAAAATAATTTGATATGCAGGTTAAAAGGACAGAGGTTTCGACCGACCTACCTTCAGGATTCAGGAACAAAAATAAGGGTAGTTTGAACAAATCCGAGCATGTAAATATGAAGGATGGGTTTAGCTTATATCTCCAGACAGAAAATTAATAAAGAAAAATGACAGAAAATAATTATCAAGGGACAGAGTGATTCGCTTCCCCTGTCGGCGCGAACTTAGCAACTATCACAGCGATTTTATGGAGCCTTCAAATATGAGATAAAAGCAATAAAAAGGTTAATTAACCAGGAACAACGAATTTAATAACCATAACGGATTTAGTTAAATGGATACCTCTAATTACATAATATAGCAACTTTCAGTTTTCTCAATAGATTGCAGCGATCTATCAATATTTGAGTTTATAAATATCATACGAGATAATTGAATCCCAATTAGAGAGTTGCAAACGGAGTTCGATACTTCCATACAGTGTTGGAATTTGGTTTTCATTCTACCCGTCGGATTAATTTTTTTTTACGTCTTGGGTTTTTATATTACCCATCACAAAACGTTTTGTTTAAAATTTTACCCTTCAACAATGAAGTCTTTTTAAAAAAAATCGTAATCAGAATCCAAATTTTTAAATAGATACAAGCCTTTGTAAATCTAATCGTTATAAAATAGATACAAGCCTTTGTAAATCTAATCTGTCCATACCCTTGCTTTTTTTTACTTTGCCGTTGGTAAGGGTACAACTCCCCAATACTTCACAAAAGTAAAGGAGTTTATAGACATTGAGGATAAAAATACTAGGCTATTAAAAATAAAATAAAGGCACTAAATGCCTACCTAGTTCGGACTCCAGAGTTCACTGTAGCAGAACATTAGAGGGCTTCGCTCCTCAAGCAACTGCATGAGTCTAGACAGCAAAAATCAAAATCTCAAGGAGCAGGTGGCTATGATGGAGACTGCAATTAAGCAATTACATAATGCAGGCATACCAAGTGCAGTCATGCATAGTTCACAAGAATTATAAATAATAATGATGAATATATAGCTTTGTATGCACTTTTTTTATATATTCTGTTGTTCTACAAACTACATTTCATTCCAAATGTTGCACATAGATTTCATGTCTCTCAATGCCTTATTTAGTATTGGCCTTCATTTAAATTCTGCATCTCTCACTGAAATTGAACCATGAGAGAAATATACCAAGACTTTTGAGTCTGAATCTATATAAATTACATCAATTATGGGATAAATCGCTAAATACACACTCTGCACATTATTTATGTTATTTAAAATTATTAAATAATACATACTTGATAACATTTCTTCAAACTCATAGATTTAAGTAAATGTTTGAATCTAAACAAATCGCTAAATATAATTTACCAAAACAGTAGTGCATGCATTACCTTTGATAATGCAAATAATTCTCAAACTTTGTCTCCAAGACTCTCCAACTCCCAATGTTTTGTAACATTTTAATGTAATCAATGAGCATTGAGCACTTAAATTTGTAAGCTCATTGCAATAATAAAATAAGTCAAAAAATACTGGAAAAATCATTGAATTAAAGGAGGTGTTTATTTTAGGAAAAATCAATGCAACTTGTAAATGGAAAGATATGAAAATAATTCTAATTTAATAGATGTTTCTATTTTTTTATTAAATGTATGGTTGCAACTTGTAAATGGAAAGACATGGAATTAGATCTAATTTAATAGATGTTTCTATTTTTTTAGTCAATGTATGGTTTGGAAGTTGGAATTTACAAAATATAGTCTTATATAAGATAAATATATTAATATTATTAGTAAATTAATAATATAAAGACGTTTTAGAAATTTTATTGCCGTTCAAAAATACGTTTTGAAAATTTTCTTACTCTTCATAAATGACGGTTAATCCAAATTTTAAACCGTATTTGATGGGCAAAATGCCCAGCCAGTCAAATTCCATCACTGCTTCCATACACTGAATCGACTCGTTTTATGAGATCAGAAAACGTTGAATTGTACACCAATTTAGAAACTTGCAAACAGAGTTCAATTTCTTCCTTACACAGAATGAGATCTGGAAACGTTTAATTGAACACCAATTTAGAAACTTGCAACCAGAGTTCAATTTCTTCCATGCACAGAATGAGATCTGGAAACGTTTAATTGAACACTAATTTAGAAACTTGAAAACAAAGTTCAATTTCAGAGAAAGAGATCTGGAAACGTTTAATTGAACACCAATTTAGAAAATTGCAAACAGAGATTAGTGTTTGAAGATCCGTGTGATCTGGTGAGGTATGATTTTTAAGAAGATTAGTTTTAAAAAGTAAACCCAGAGTTTGACATTCAAGATCCACACGATCTGGAAACACAAATCAAACTCGATAACGAATTCTGCAGACAGAGTTTAGATCTGCGATGGGAGGTACAGAGGTCTCGCTAAGGAATTATTAAGAGCGTGAAGTTAGAATCGATAATCTCAAAGCTAAGTCATTAATTAATTACACAAAAGAGGGATACGATCTTGGAAAATTTTAGACAGAGGTGAAGAAAAATTATGACAATCAGCAATCTCCATAGTATAATGAAATGTTTACAAACGCAGGCCATTCGATCATCAAAAACTCGGAGTTTAAGCACGAGTTCACAGATGGAGTCTCAAATGGATACTCGGACCTCGGAGACAGGGTCTTAATTTCAAAATCAGATCTCATAGGTGAATACGCGTAACTTATGGGTATTGCTTGGGCAGATGGTAGTTGGATAGTTCGCAGGGAGGCGAGTGATTCGGTTTCAGAATTCACCAACATAAAAGGAAATTGGATCTCGATAGTCAGGGCGGATGGTAAAAGAATGGTTCACAGACATGTGGGTAATCAAAATCTTTGGAATTTTAATAACATTTGATCCAAGACAGAGTTCAATCAATAATCCACACTGTTTGGTATACGGCGGGTTTACATCCATACTCGCGCAGAATCTAAAGTTATACATTCAATACAACATGGTCATAACCCATAGTAGATGGATCGAATCATAAGCAATCAAAATGTTCACAGAATTTATAAATATAAAACTGAAAACAGGGCAGATAAACCCGAGTATAATCACCTATCGAGTTCGATCTCGGCCAATGGACTGATGTCTATCAAATTTCACATACAGATTCTTAAAAAACAACAAAGGACAACAAATTCTACTGAGTTTGCTCACGACGAACAGGTTAACTCCTACATAAAAGATTATGCATACAGATCTTCAAAGTAAGAAGGTCTATCGAATTTAATCTCTGCGAATTAACTGATTCCTATATATATAAATATATATGCAGACAGATCCTTAAAGAGAATGAGAATCTACAGAGTTCGATTCACAGCCATTGATTTCAAAAAAATATACAAAACTGAAATGTCAATCTCAAATACAAAAGAACAATAATAAAAGGGCAGCCAACCTGATTCGATGGTCGAGTCTTTCACATGGAGTAGATCTTGTAGTAGCAGTTGATTCGGCTCTCCAAGTCGTTTCAACTTGACAAAGATAGCGACCACCCCTTAAATAATATGAGTCTGGTGCCCTCAAGGCTCGACCGGCTCTGATACCAAATGTAGGGACCCCTATCTCGGGGTCCCCCAAAAAGACTATCAAAGTAATATCTAACATCATATGAAAATTTTTAAGCTTAAAAATCAAATATGAATCCGTAAATAAAATGCATAAATTCAACTTGTATATAAAAAAAAATGGAAGATTTTACCTGATTCTGGTGGTTGTAGGCTGTTGTAGTTCACATCCCTTGCCACTTTGATCCAGCCATTCAAACTCCTGATTTACCGAAGACCTCTCGGTTGACCTCCCTACCATATCGGGGGTACTCTTCTTTTCCCTGAACCCCCGAGCATTTTGGGGTCGTAACAACACACAATGCAAGCTTTCCACGGGGATCCCTTAATCCCTGGAAATCTCAACCCAACTCACAAGAATGACAAGATAATTTCTCAATTCCGGTGCCCATCTAGCACTAGGGAGCAAGAGACTATATTCTCCTTCTCCTTCCTTTCTTTTATAACCAAAATATCCATTCCAAGTGTCTCTTCATCCAATATTATTATTTGATTTAATAATTCTCAACTATTTATTCTCATAAAACAAGTATCACTTTATCTTTAAGTTTGCACCTAAATCCCTACAATGTCTCCTTGTTGTCTCCTTCGTTAATTTCTCTAATCCTTACATCAGTCGGATGTAGGTGGAGTGGTTTCTACTAGAGTCCTAGTTGTATTTTGCTTACTAATAAGTTTATTCATTAATCTTTCTCATTCAAGTTTTCTCCTTTCCACAAATGAAATAAAATATTTCTTTTAGTAAATCTATCACTTTCATCAAAGTTTTCTCTTTTCCCAAAATAATGAAATAAAATATTTCTTCTAATAAATATTTCACTTTCTTTCAAGTTTTCCCCTTTTCAAAAATAATAAAATAAATGAAATAAAATATTTATTCTAATAAATCTTTCACTTTCTTTCAAGTTTTCCCCTTTTCAAAAATAAAAAATAAAATGAAATAAAATATTTCTTCTAATAAATCTTTCACTTTCTTTCAAGTTTTCCATTTTTCAAAAATAATAAAATAAAATGAATTTATTCTTTTATTATTGTTTTTATTTACTTTACATGTGGGATTTCCATTATGCAAAATTGATTGATAATCTCTTCGTATTCCTATCTAGGTACCCCTTCGACGGGCCCTTTTGACAATTCCATTTCTTTCTTCTTATTCTTGTCTAGGTACCTCTTCGGCGGGCCCTTCTGACAATTCCTTTTCTTTCTTCTTGTGAGGAGAACTGTGTAGCGATCAGGGAGTTGTTACCGTGATCTCTCGACTACACTTCCTGGAGACTAAGTGTTGTTGAGGGATAAGGTTCTCCTTATCCCGCACCCCTCAACTCTCATACACGACCAAGTCGGTATGGCCTCCCCCATACAACACACGCTTCCCTAGGCCAACTCGCAATCTTTCGACCTGTGCATGGAGTGCTAATTCAAGGTTGGCAGTCTGTCGTCGTACCCCTATGTGTTCTTTTCGTTCTTATGACCCCTATAATTCCATTGTGGGTCAGTCGGTAAATCGTCTTACATGCCACTGCACACACACACTCAAGCGCACATTAGTAGCGCTCCACTATGAAATATTTCATCATCCATCATAATATCTCAGTCCGTCGAGCATATATTTCATTCATCATTTTCTCTCAATTAGTCAAGCATATCTATCATTCATCATTCTATTTCAATCAGTCGAGCATATCTAACATTCATCGTTCTCTCTCAATCAGTCGAGCATATCTATCATTCAGTCATTCTATCTGAATCAGTCGAGCATATTTAACATTCAATCATTCTATCTCAATCAGTCGAGCATATCTAAAATTCAATCATCATTCATTTCGTAAATTCACAAATCATTAAGCAGAGCATTCATTTATTAAGTAAAGTATCAATTTCTATAATTTTCATTCATTGCATCGTTTTTGTTTATCATTTGTCATCATGCAAATCATCATGCGTTCTTCAGTCGTTCAAGCATTTTTAATATTCAAGGGACCAACTACTAAATTTTATTCGGTCGGGTCACTTGGCAAGTGTCCTCAAGTCTATGGTCAATCAATGTACCGAGGCGAGCATTACGAGGGACACTTTGAGGGATTGCTCTGGGGGCACAGAACCCAAACCATCACATTTGTCAGACAAACCTTTGTAGTGAACTATGATTTTTCCATATTGCAGCCGAAGGGAAACATAATACCATGAATCGTCACTATTTCAAGGATGAAATTCAAGACTGTTGGAAACACTCCTCGTGTTAAAATTCAATATGCTAATACAGAAAATAGCAGCATTACATTCCATTTCACAATAATAGCATATACAGGATCACTGAAGAAACAACAAGCATAGCATAAACACAAGAGACAGAGATTTATCCTGGGAAACCCTCATGGGGTAGAAAACCCAGCAAAGCTTCCTCAATATAGATGACCAGCAATATACAAAGATGCAAACCCTGAGCATAAGCTCCTTCTCCTCCATAGCAGACCTCTCCTCCACAAATGCGCCTTTCTCAAGTGAGTGAGTGTGTGTAATGAGGAACACACCTCCTCTATTTATACACTACTCTGATATGTAATTTACACAAGTACACGTAGGCTCGTATTTAACCAATAGGTTAAATACCCCACTACAACTAACTGGGCCGACTCCTCTAGGGTGGTCTAATAACCCTTTGACCCACATAACACATACAGGGCCGACCCCTACTAGGGAAGTCTAATAACCCGAGTTACTACATTCCGACGGAGGAATAAACATCTCCGGATATACAATAAGATCTTCACGGAGGAATGAAACATCTCCGGAATAATAAAGTACAAATATAATATTCTTTGAAGTTACAATATATCAACACTCCCCCTTCACGAGAAGGATATTATAACAACATCTGCACGAGCAAGGAGTCATCAACATCATATATGATACATCTATAAATCATTGGAAGCTTTCTTCAATTTGTCTTCATCAGTAACTCAAACAGTTACTGGTACATCAATGTCAACATCAATATCAGCATTACGATCATCAGCATCGTAATCACACGATCAGCAGCATCATCATCACACTATCAACAGCAGCACGATCAGCATCGTCGTCATACGATCATCAGCATCGTCATCACACGATCATCAGCATCGTCATCACACGATCATCAGCATCGTCATCATACGATCATCAGTATTGTCAGCAGCATCGTCATCACACGATCATCAACATCGTCATCATACGATCATTAGCATCATCATCACACGATCAGCAGTATCGTCATCACACGATCAACAGCATCGTCATCACACGATCATCAGCATCGTCATCACATGATCATCAGCATCGTCATCATACGATCATCAGCATCGTCATCATACGATCATCAGTATCGTCATCAGCATCGTCATCACACGATCATCAGCATCGTCATCATACGATCATCAGCATCGTCATCACACGATCATCGGCATCGTCATCGCACGATCATCAGCATCGTCATCATACGATCATCAGCATCGTCATCAAACGATCATCAGTATCGTCATCACACGATCAGCAGCATCGTCATCACACGATCAGCAGTATCGTCATCACACGATCAGCAGCATCGTCATCACACGATCAGCAGCATCGTCATCATCAGCAGCACAAGTATCCTACCGATACCTCATCAATACTCTTTCTCGGAGACCATTCGTCTACGGATCAATTCAGGGACCGAAGTCCGGGGATGATACAATCCCCATCACGTACATTTTGAACTATCAGTTCCGGGATGATGCAATCCCCATCACGTACATTTTGAACTATCTGTTCCGGGATGATGCAATCCCCATCACGTACATTTTGAACTATCAGTTCCGGGATGATGCAATCCCCATCACGTACATTTTGAACTATCAGTTTCGGGATGATGCAATCCCCATCACGTACATTTTGAACTATCAGTTCCGGGATGATGCAATCCCCATCACGTACATTTTGAACTATCAGTTCCGGGATGATGCAATCCCCATCACGTACATTTTGAACTATCAGTTCCGGGATGATGCAATCCCCATCACGTACATTTTGAACTATCAGTTCCGGGATGATGCAATCCCCATCACGTACATTTTGAACTATCAGTTCCGGGATGATGCAATCCCCATCACGTACATTTTGAACTATCAGTTCCGGGATGATGCAATCCCCATCACGTACATTTTGAACTATCAGTTCCGGGATGATGCAATCCCCATCACGTACATTTTGAACTATCAGTTCCGGGATGATGCAATCCCCATCACGTACATTTTGAACTATCAGTTCCGGGATGATGCAATCCCCATCACGTACATTTTGAACTAAGGTCCAGGGACGATGCAGTCCTATCCTCTATTCTCGGAGACCTCACGTCTACGGCTCTCTTTAGGACTGAAAGTCCAGGGATGATCCAATCCCCTCAAGTCCACCAAGGACTTCATTCTCGGAGACCTCTCGTCTACGGCTCTCTTTAGGACTGAAAGTCCAGGGATGATCCAATCCCCTCAACTGTCCACTAAGGACTTCATTCTCGGAGACCTCACGTCTACGGCTCTCTTTAGGACTGAAAGTCCAGGGATGATCCAATCCCCTCAACTGTCCACTAAGGACTTCATTCTCGGAGACCTCACGTCTACGGCTCTCTTTAGGACTGAAAGTCCAGGGATGATCCAATCCCCTCAACTGTCCACTAAGGACTTCATTCTCGGAGACCTCACGTGTACGGTTCTCTTTAGGACTGAAAGTCCAGGGATGATCCAATCCCCTCAACTGTCCACTAAGGACTTCATTCTCAGAGACCTCACGTGTACGGTTCTCTTTAGGACTGAAAGTCCAGGGATGATCCAATCCCCTCAACTGTCCACTAAGGACTTCATTCTCGGAGACCTCACGTCTACGGTTCTCTTTAGGACTGAAAGTCCAGGGATGATCCAATCCCCTCAACTGTCCACTAAGGACTTCATTCTCGGAGACCTCACGTCTACGGTTCTCTTTAGGACTGAAAGTCCAGGGATGATCCAATCCCCTCAACTGTCCACTAAGGACTTCATTCTCGGAGACCTCACGTCTACGGTTCTCTTTAGGACTGAAAGTCCAGGGAT
The DNA here is from genome assembly GCA_027924585.1 of Larix kaempferi. Taxonomy (NCBI): domain Eukaryota; kingdom Viridiplantae; phylum Streptophyta; class Pinopsida; order Pinales; family Pinaceae; genus Larix; species Larix kaempferi. Next base: position 14,994,839 of record BSBM01000738.1, read on the forward strand.
GATCCAATCCCCTCAACTGTCCACTAAGGACTTCATTCTCGGAGACCTCACGTCTACGGTTCTCTTTAGGACTGAAAGTCCAGGGATGATCCAATCCCCTCAACTGTCTTCTCATCTATACAAGAGCAGTTATCACATTAGCATGTATTCTCACCAATACATCAAAACATGTATACATCACACCAAAACATGTATACATCACAACTCGCATGTATTCTTACTAATACATCAAAACATGTATACATCACATCTAGCATGTATTCTTACTAATACATCTAACATCAAAACATGTATACATCACAACTAGCATGTATTCTTACTAATACATCAAAACATGTATCCATCACACAAAAACATGTATACATCACAACTAGCATGTATTCTTACTAATACATCTAACATCAAAACATGTATACATCACAACTAGCATGTATTTTCACCAATACATCTATCATCAAAAGCATGTATAAGTAAAGCTAAGTATTCTAAGTATAAGAGTCCTAAATCTAAATATTTCTAAGTAACTGGGTGTAGGGAACAGGTTACCTCATCAACGACCTTGTTGTTTGATGAGACAATCTCATCAGTAGTGACTATACTACTCCCCCTTTCGAGGAGGGTCCTTTTGAACTACACCAAGCTTGTCTCGGAAGTATTCAAACTTCACTCGAGACAGAGGTTTGGTTGCAAACTTCTTCACTTGACGTAGAGGCTTGGTTAGTACAATGGTAACCTAAAGCCAAACTTCTTCACAACTAGCAGAGCAAGCAGCCATATATTCCGCTTGTGCTGAGAGTCACACTAGACAGCTTCCAGCTAAACCACGAGATCATGGCTAATCCCAGACAATAACATCCTCTCGATGTGTTCTTCTTGTCTGATACACTTCCTGCCCAAACAGAATCTGAATAGCCATCTGAAGTCATGATCTTCAAGATAGCATAGATCAAATTCTATCGTGTCCTTTATGTGCCTCATCACATACTTTGCAACTATCAGGTAAACACATCTAGTTTCCACTAGATACTAACTCAAGGTGTTCATAACAAAGCATATATCTAACCTAGTATATGTTAGATATATCAAAGACCCAATAATTTGACTATACAGAGTTATATCCACTAACTCTGATGAGTTATCCCCTAACAGCTTCAAGCTGGAATCCATAAGAGTGGCCATTCCAACACCTCAAGTCATATTTCTCATCATACTTTCCCTGGTTGAGAAATGTTCCTTCTGAGCCTTGCCATACTTCCAGACCTAGGAAGTAAAGCATTAATTTGAGATCTTTCATTTTTCATTTCTGCATTGAATGAACTTCTGCATATCTATCTGTGCCATCTCTCGTTAGGAGGGTCTACTGAAATGAGCCTCAATATCATTCGAACTCTGTGGTGAGTTCCTTCTTGCATCCATGTCATATGTGTATCTTATTCAACCTTGTAGCAAAGGTTGAGATCCACATCACCCATATTAAGCTTATCAAAATATTATCGATCCTAGGTACATATACAGAACCTGATTCATACTTCTTCTTTAATTACACCATACTTGGAGCAATCATCTTGTCGTGATTCTCTTCCCCTTTCTAAGAGAATCTTCTAGCCATGAGCCTTCTATATTTTGTTTGATTTGTAAATCTTCTTGTTTGAACATCCACCACTTGTACGGTGTCCATGACCTTTCCTACAAATCAAAATTAAGTACATGATTAGTAATACTTCATAATCATCAAAAGATAACCCATTATGCATACAGATATCATTTACATAGTGATGCAACTATTTTGACCAATACTTTGGCACAACACTTTCCCATATCCTGTATGCATACAGTGGCTATCTAGATGCCTTCCATCTCTACCAGAACATACTATCGAGAGTGTGCACAACTCTCAGCATGTCAGCAAAGAGGTTTCATTCTAGACAAGCAACAATGGAATGTTTGTCCAAGCATATGCACATTAGTTGTATACTGTTCAATGCTCTATGAATGTTTACACTCAGCATTATATATTCTAGGAATACAAATATGCATGCAGGCAATATCATTACTATTTCAAATAGCAACTCAAATACTTATCTTTTATGTTTGTGTGGCTGCCTCCTGCTTGATCTTCTGTATGTCTTTTGAACTTCTATTCATTCTGTACCACTGTGCATGCTCAAGAGTCATCCTCATGATCTCATACACAAACATACACTCATTAGTATATTCTAAATGCTATCAAAACATTATAGTACTAAATAATCTTGAAAACGTATAGTCATGATTATAGTTAATAAACATTAGTATTCAAGATTTCAGGGAAGTCTTCTTTTACTCATGCATATCATTGATAAGAGATATAATATGCATAATCCCTTGATTACTAACTTTATGAATGAGCATAACCAATCATTCCAAGTATACTTATATAAGGGATCCTAACACAAGGTAAGATTCATGGGAAACATACCTGGATTAGTGTACCTACTTGGTTATGTACAACATACCTCGTAAGTAGAACAAAGATTATGGATGAGTCTTTGTCTTCATGTTTTCATGGTCATGAAGCCTGATTTGTCTTTTGTGATGTACCTGTATCTTGTTAGCAGACAACCTCAACCTCACACAACACCATAATGCATTAGTACAATCATAAGTGTCAACACCCTAACCAATGAATATCTTCTATCATGCATTCATAATTTTGTTAAGGTGATACAACAAATCTAAAATCAAGATTGTACTAACTGTAATAATCATGAAGACAAACATACCATAAACTTAATCATGAACAAATCTCAAAACATACCTCGATGAGTCATACCTATCGAGATCGCTTGTAATCTCCTTATGTAAAGCCTTAGCCTCATCTCCCTCTGAAACATGAACTCCTTCACTTATGTAGGTGACCAATCCATCTTCTTCTAGGATTAACCCTATCCACTTGATTTGCAAGAACTGGACCTGGAGCTGGATATGGGTTTGTCAGAGAAACCCCAAAAATTCAAACTTTGAATTTCAGACTTCCGAAAGGATAGAAATATGCGCCTTGATGAGCTGATCAAACTGATATATTTAGAATTTGAAAACTGCAAAGTTTTACTCCTCAATTTTGCCTTTGAAACTTTCGGATTCACTGGACGTGACCCTGAACTGGGGTTTGATGAAGCCCACTCTTTTGCCCCATCAAAAGGTTTGAACCAAAGCTCTAAGTTTCTATTTTTCTGAGGAGCTTCCAGCCGTGGTCACAGATTTCAAAAATTCCCATTTTTACAGAAGCCCTAATTTTCTACTTTTCTGATCAAAGTCTCGAACTAGGGTCTAATCAAGCCCGGCCTTCTGCCCAACCAAAAATTCTGATCTTGGTCTCTAAATTTCTATTTTGATGAGTAGCATCCAGCCGTGGTCTCCGATTACAAAAATTCCAACTTTCTTCAAAGCCCTAAATTTCGGAAGCCATGAATGAAGGTACCAAAAAATAATTCTGTTTTGACAGAAATATGTACCTGATTGTTTCTGGTGTAACTCCGAAATTTTTGATCCACAGGGTCTGAAAACGTTTTCTGAGATAGCCTGACCTGTTATCTTTCCATCCTGACAGGTCTGACCTCAATTGGATGTTCTGAGAGAGAGTTATGCCAAATGTCGCAACGTGACCTGTTTTGGGAAAATACAGGAGAGCGAACTTGTACGGCGTTCCACGTGTCACTGTTTGACCTTCGGCCTCTGAAAAAGTTTTCTGAGATAGCTCGGCCTGTTATCTTTCCATCCTGATAGGTCTAACCTCAATTGGATTCTCTGAGAGAGATTTATTCCAAGTGTCGCAACGTGACCTGTTTATGGGATAATACAGAAGAGAGAACTTGTACGGCGTGCCACGTGTCACTGGTTCAACTTCGGCCTCTGAAAAAGTTTTCTAAGATAGTAAAATCTGTGTACTACCTGTCAATTTTCACGAAATTTCATTTGGAGCTTCCTAGCCCAAGTTATGACCTTTTTCCCAAGGTCACCTGATTTTGACTCAGATCTGGAAGAGGCAGAAACCCTATATTGTACAGATCATAAATCACAAAGTACAACGAATTAGAGGTTTTCCTTTGGACACAAGGTACCTGGAGATCTTAGCTTCGTCCTGTAACAATTTCAGATCCGAACACTTCCCCAAAATGGATTTATAGCGAAAGTTCTACGATGACTGTTTTTTGCTATGTAAAACCCTAACCTTCAAATTGTCGTAAGTAAAGCAAGTGTCTTTAGTGCCATACCTTGTCTTCCTTCAGGTTAGCTCTGATACCATGTTAAAATTCAATATGCTAAGACAGAAAATAGCAGCATTACATTCCATTTCACAATAATAGCATATACAGGATCACTGAAGAAACAACAAGCATAGCATAAACACAAGAGACAGAGATTTATCCTGGGAAACCCTCATGGGGTAGAAAACCCAGCAAAGCTTCCTCAATATAGATGACCAGCAATATACAAAGATGCAAACCCTGAGCATAAGCTCCTTCTCCTCCATAGCAGACCTCTCCTCCACAAATGCGCCTTTCTCAAGTGAGTGAGTGTGTGTAATGAGGAACACACCTCCTCTATTTATACACTACTCTGATATGTAATTTACACAAGTACACGTAGGCTCGTATTTAACCAATAGGTTAAATACCCCACTACAACTAACTCGGCCGACCCCTCTAGGGTGGTGTAATAACCCTTTGACCCACATAACACATACAGGGCCGACCCCTACTAGGGAAGTCTAATAACCCGAGTTACTACATTCCGACGGAGGAATAAACATCTCCGGATATACAATAAGATCTTCACGGAGGAATGAAACATCTCCGGAATAATAAAGTACAAATATAATATTATTTGAAGTTACAATATATCAACACCTCAGACGACGGGCGTGGGTTATATTGAATTGAGAAACTAATTGAGGGAAAACACGATGAGAATCTGAGACGGTTGCATAGTTAAATGCATGTAGAATGAATGAATAGTCGGTGTTGAGAGAAATGGTTGTGGGATGTCATATGAGAGGAAATGGCGATGGGAATCAATTGATAAGGTCAAATTAAATTCGCACGGTGGTAATAAACTACACTTGTGTCTCCCTTGTCAGTTGCACTTCAAGCTTGAAGGTGGTAGCCTTGGCACTAGACATAGGTCCCAGGTTCGAATATCCTCAGTTCAGTTCATACCCTGCTATTTTTTCGCTGCAAATTATATGTTTTCTTTAATTTCCTTTGTCAAATTTACATATCTCTTTATATGTTTTCTTTAATTTCTTTTTTCAACTTTATGTATCATCTTGTGATAATGGGGATTGTTAATATCAAGTCACCGAGTAATTTAAGTATACAAATTACATGTCTTTACAAATTGCATTCCACCAAAATACGTATAAAAATTACATGTCTTTACATCCTCTTCATTTTAAATCCTCATCTCAGAGTCATAACTAAGGATTATTCTTACCACATTTGTCTTTGGTGCTCACCGCCAAAAAATATATAAAAATTACATGTCTTTACATCATCTTCTCTTTAAATCCTCATCTCATAGTCATAGCTAAGCCCTTATCATGCATGCACATCCTCACCTTATAATATCAATTGGGTCAGGACGCATAAACAACCATAAAATATCAAATGTGTCAAGATGAAAAGAGTAAGAGACAACTATAATTAAGTCTTATATTATAAGTAAATCACATTTACCATTTAAGTATTTAATTGACACTATCAACTAAGATTTGACACGTTGGATTGTCATGATCTTCTTATCACTCCTTATCAATGTGATTGTAAGGCACTCTTTGAAGGTGAAGTCCACAATTTTAAGTCTTCTTCCTCATTCTCATGCCTTTTTGTAAGACAATAAGGAGGGTAGTGGCATCAACATTGAAAATAGTTTCGACATAGAGGTAGATACATTAATTATTTTCATTAAACATAATGAAACACATCAGAGTTGTGGAAACAAAATGAAATGACCTTCCACATGGAACATGTGTTAGCAAAGAAAATTTTGACAATGAAGACGATAACATGCGTGAGGAAGTTGTTGGATTTGGGTTACATGACCAACATTCCCTAATCGTAAGTACCATATTTGTAAATATCCTTGCATGAAGGTTGAAGCCGATGTTCTAAATTCTGCTCCCCCTTCATGTTTTTCCGACTTTGATACAGGTCAAAAAAATTCACCGAAACTGTCTACGAGGCCTAAATTACGATAAGGTACTCAAGGACATGATCATTAATTTATGTTTGTACTATAAAGGGATTTGAAAGATACAACTACCACGAACCAAACTCTTAAATGGATATGGTGTCAATACAAAGAACAGGATTAAATTAATGAAATCGCATGTAAGCTGACAATAAAATATTCGCATTAGTGGAAAGATCTTGAAAATAAATGTAACAAAGCCCTGAAAGATCTTAGAAACAAATGTAACAAAGCCTTGAAAGAAGTTCTTGTAACATAGTGGTTTGTGTTTGTAGGAATCCTTCAATTTACAGGGTGAAAATGGCCAAACAGCTGCTATAGTTCGGAGACAAGAATATTGTTGACCTAAAAGTACACTTGATAGGTTTGGATGGAACAAATTACAGTGGAAATCCTCTTTATGTTCATTCTCGAGTTTTGAGAAAATCAGAGATATATGAAAGGATGTTTTATGATCGTTCGTCTTCACAGCCGCCTCTTGAAATCAAGGTAAGAAATGGTTACGGCGGCAAGAATTATGTATCTTTCAAATCCCATTAAAGTACAAACACAAATTAATGATCATTTCCTTGACCTTATTATAATTTAGGCCTCACAGACAGTTTCGGTGAAAATTTTTGACCTGTATCAAAGTCGAAAAAACTTGAAGGGGGACCATAATTTAGAACATCGGCTTCAGCCTTCATGCAAGGATATTTACCAATATGGTACTTACAATTAGGGAATGCTGGCCATATAACCCAAATCCAACAACTTCCTCACACGTGTTATCATCTTCATCCTCAAAATTTTCTCTCCTAACACATGTTCCGCATGGAAGGTCATTTCATTTTTTTCCCAACTTTGATGGGGCGGAAAATGTATAATTTGTGTCCTCCATCTATGGAAACGCTTGTATAATTTGTGTCCTCCATTATTTATGCATTTAGATATTACAAATTTGTGCATGTAGGTGACATGTGTAAGGATGAATAATATTCATTTACGAAATAAATAAATAATATTTTTGTCTAAAACTAACAATTGTCATGATCCTCTAGGGGTGGTAATTCGGGGGGTACTCTATGACCCTAAAGGAATTGTACTCTATGACCCTACGGCATCACCTTGGAGGTTTTTTTTTTAAATACAAGCACTATGTCGGATATCCGATGATCACCCCCAAATAATTGGACGCCTTTGCCATACAACCGACAGCTAACGACATCGGATATTGGTGTTTTTTCTATGTTAAGGACGTCGGATATCTGACGTATCCATACACACAATACGACGTCTTTGCCATACAATCGATGACGAAACACATCGGTTATTGAACTTTTTTATATTGAAAGGACGTCGGATATCCCACGGCATAGGGCATGATATACGGTCGGATATCCAACTGGAATATGTCGAATATCCGACAGGGAATTTAAATGTCGGATATTAGCCGAAATGCCACCAACGTTAAAAAAAGATGTTGCTTGTCGGATGATTGAAAGCAATATGTTGAAAATTATACATCTATGCCATTGGATTTTGGGCTAAAAAATACTAGTGTAGAGAGGAGCGAATGGATTTTAGCTCAAATTCTAGTTTTAAAAAAGTTACCATGCAATGCAGATACTTATCAATTTCTTTAGTATAGTTATGCAAAAACGTCAATGCATCCTTTATATACATTGCTTTATCGAAGATTACCCACGGTTAATTGCTACTTTTTCTATCTAAACCATATGATTTAAACATAATAGTTGTTTGACATTAATTATAGACACAACCAAGGAAATTTTATGGGCGAAATTTATCCTATGGGCTATTTTTTGACCTTTTTCTCCAAAAACGATTTGCCAATTTTCCTTTTTTTCAAAGTTGATTTTCCAAATTCCATTGAATAATTATTTGTTTAATCTAAAAATCACCAAAATTATCCAAAAACTCTATAAATTCCTTATCGGATTGAATATTTTCAAAAACAATCACCAAACATTTTATGGTTGCAAATTTAGGAATTATTAAGATTCACCAAGGTTTTTACACTTTGAGAAAATTATGGATCCTTAAATTTTTCCCTGGGCACAATGAAATAGATATATGTCAGATCTATCTTGAGATAGTGATGTTAATTATGAACATATTGGAGAAGGGGAAGCATTAAGAAGTATGCCAATATCAACTAGAGGTAGTAATGTCAGAAGAAATTTTTAAAACATATGGATTTATTTCTAGCTAAAGAAGGGTCATGCTATTATGACAGTAATACTAGTGGAGATGAGGAAATTCCAATAAGATATAGACATTATTTGAAGAATTGGGAACCAATCCCACTTCCTAAATAAACATATATTTATGTATGAATGAAACAGCATATCGAATAGCTCCATCTAGTTTACATGGTCTAGGATCTTTAAAATGGATGGTGTGAACGTTCCATACAACTATGAAGTGGAATTGTTGGATTATGTTGGCCCAACGTATGATTACCGAAATTGGGGTTGTCTAACAAGATATCTAAGGAGTATGTGCATGTATGGATTTTGTGCAAATTATAATAAAATGAAATAAAACAATCAATATTAAGGGTATTCGATATATATTTATTGAAGGCCCAAAGCTTGCATCAATATTGTTAGTTTTATAAGTAGTACTCATCCTAAAAGCACAAACAAACTACCAATTGTGTGTTTGAGGAGTGTGATTGAAACAGATTTGTGGTCACTGAAACAAAAAAAAATAGCCATGGACAAGGAGTTGTTGATCAATTATCATTTGAATATGATCTAAGAATCAAGTAACTATGGTTATGCACTCATATACATCATTTACTAAAAAACATGTATATTGTATATTCATTGTTTGTCATTACATATAATGTATGCCATAATGTTGATGAAGGGTATTGTGGAAAAAATTGCACAATCTGCACTCTTCCACTTGGTAAGGGGATATGCCTTGTAGGCTGCAGTAACGCCTCAGACCTTGGATCCCCTGTGGGGTGTGGTTGGTTGTCCTCCAAGTGATCCTGCAATAGATTGTTAGTATAATTTACATAAAAATAAATAAATATGGATAAAAAGAAAAATAAAAGAGATGAGGGAGAATGCAAACTTCAATAACAAACCAAGATAAACAAAACCACTTTTTTATTTCCCAATGGTCAAGTTGTACAACACCTAGGAGGTGTGGGATCCGGCCCTGTATGTGTTATGTGGGTCAAAGGGTTGTTAGAATATCCTAGTGGGGTCGGCCCAGTCAGTTGTAGTGGGGTATTTAACCCAGTGGTAAAGTTGGGGCCGACCTAGTTAATATAAAGTACAAGTAGGAGATGTGTATATATAGAGGAGGTGTGTTCCTCATTTGACACACTTCCCTCACTCAGAATGTAGCACACTTGTGGAGGAGAGGTCTTCTATGGTGGAGGAGGAGATCATGTCTTTGGTTTTCATCTTTGTATATTGCTGGTCATCTATATTGAGGAAGCTTTGCTGGGTTTTCTACCCCATGAGGGTTTCCCAGGATAAATCTGTGTCTCTTGTGTTTATGCTGTGCTTGTTGTTTCTTCAGTGATCCTGTATATGGTATTATTGTCAAATGGAATGTAATGCTGCTATTTTCTGTCTTAGCATATTAAATTTTAACATGGTATCAGAGCTAACCTGAAGGAAGGCAATGTATGGCATTTACGACACTTGGTTCACTTGCGACAATTTCAAGGTTTGGGTTCTGTATAGCAAAAACCAGTCATCATGGAACTTTCGCTATAAATCCATTTTGGCAAAGGTTCAGGATCGAAAACCTTTACAGGTCGTAGATAACCTTCCCAGGTACCTTGTGTCCAAAGGAAACCCTCATATTCATTGTACTTTGTGAGTTATGATCTGTACAATATAGGGTTTCTACCTCTTCCAGATCTCAGTCAAAATCAGGTGACCTAAGAAAAAAGGTCATAACTTGGGATAGGAACCTCTAAATGCAATTTCGTAAAAAGTGACAGGTAGTACACAGACTGTACTAGCTTAGGAAACTTTTTCAGAGATCGAAGCTGTACCAGTGACACGTGGCACGACGTACAAGTTCGCTCTCCTATTTTACCCCATAAACAGGTCACGTTACGACACTTGGCATAACTCTCTCTCAGAAAATCCAATTGAGGTCAGACCTATTGGGATGGAAAGATGATAGGTCAGGCTACCACAGAAAACGTTTTCAAACCTTGTGGATCGAAAATTTTGGATTTACAGAAGAAACAATCAGGTACATATTTTTTTCAAAACAGAATTATTTTTGGAGCACCTTCATTCATGGCTTCCAGAATTTAGGGTTTCGGAGAAAGTTAGAATTTTTGGAATCGGAGTCCATGGCTGAATTCTACTCAGGAAAATCAAAATTTAGAGACCAAGATCGAATTTTTTGGTTGGGTAGAAGACCGGGCTTGATCAAACCCCAATTCGGGATTTTGATCGGAAAGATGGAAAATTAGGGCTTCAACAAAAGTTGGAATTTTTGAAGTCTATGACCACGGCTGGAAGCTCCTCAGAAAAATATGAGTTTAGAGACTTGGATCGAACCTTTTGATTGGGCAGAAGGGTGGGCTTCATCAAACCCTAGTTTAGGGATCCTATCGAGAAGATCCAGAAGTTTCGAAGGCAATTTTGAGGGGTCAAATTTTGGAGATTTCAAAATTGAAGTATGCTAGTTTGATCAGCTCAGTAAGACACAGACTTCCATCCATTCAGAAGTGTGAAAGTCAAAGATTGAATTTTTAGGGTTTCTCTAGCAAACCCTAATCAAGCTCCAGATCATGTTTCAGGGGGAGTTGAGGCTAAGGCCTTACATAAGAAGACTACAAGAAGTCTCGATAGGTATGACTTAAGGAGGTTCAGGTATGTCTTGAAATCTGATTCCTGATTAAGTTCAGAATATGTTTGTCTTCATATTATTTATTAGTACAATATTGATTAATGTTAGAATTGTCTTATCACCCTAGTAACAACAGTATGAATGCATGTGAATGATAGAAGACATTCACTGATTAGGGCTATATGATTGTACTAATGCACTGTGGTGTTGTATGAGGTTGATGTTGTCTGCTAACAAGATACAGGTACATCATGAAAGACAAATCAAGTTCCATGACCATGACAACATGAAGACAAAGACTCATCAATAATCTTTGTTCCACTTCTGAGGTATGTATGACTTTGTTATATTATGCTTAACTTATGAGATATGCAGGTTCTAGCACAGGATCTCTAAATCATTGAAGAGAACAAAGAAGATATTGTTTAGGTATGTTAGACATAACTAAGCAGGTATACTAACCCAGGTATGCTTTCCTATGTCAAGTTAGAATCTTACCTTGTGTTAGGATCCCTTATATAAGTATACTTGGTATGATTGGTTATGCTTATTCATAAATTTAGTAGTCAAGGGTTTATGCATATTATGTCTCTTATCTTGAGTGAACTAACCAGAAGAGTCCTATGATCAAACAAGAATATGCATTAGTAAAAGAAGACTTCCCTGAACCCTTGAATACTAATGTTTATTATCTATGATCATGACTATACATATTCAAGATTATTTAGAATTATAATGTTTTGATAATATTGATAATATACTAATGAATGTATGTTTGTGTATGAGATCATGAGGATGACACTAGTGCACACTTGAGCATGCACAATGGTACATAATGAATAGAAGTTCAAAAGACATATAGAAGATCAAGTGGGAGGCAACCACACAAACATAAAAGATAAGTATTTGAGTTGTTATTTGAAACAGTAAATGATATTGCTTGTAATAAGTTGTATACATATTTGTATTCCTAGAATATATATCATGCTGAGTGTAAACATTCATATAGCATTGAACAGTATACTTCTAATATGCATATGATTGGTAAATTGGACAAACATTCCATTGTTGCTTGTCTAGAATGAAACCTCTTTGCTGACATGCTGAGAGCTGTGCACACTCTTGATAGTATGTTTTGGTAGAGATGGAAGGCATCTAGATATCCACTGTATGCATACAGGATATGAAAAAGTGTTGTACCAAAGTATTGGTCAAAATAGTTGCATAACTATGTAAATGATATCTGTATGCATAATAGGTTATCATGTCAATATGATTTGATGATTATGAAGTATTACTAATCATGTACTTAATTTTGATTTGTAGGAAAGATCATGATGAATGATGAACACTGAACAAGCGATGGATGTTCAGCAAAAGGATTTACAAATCAAACACACTATAGAAGGCTTGTGGCTAGAAGATTCTCTTAGAAAGAGGAAGAGAATCATGATGAGATGTTTGCTCCAAGTGGCTAGATAAGACCATTCTCTTAATTGTGTAATTAAAGAAGAAGTGTGAATTAGGTTCTGTATGGATACCCAGGATCGATAGTCAATTGATGAGCTTAATGATCACCATGGGTGATGTGGATCTCAACCCTTGCTACAAGGTTGAATATGGTTTCTATACATAGATGACATGGATGCAAGAAGGAACTCACCACAGAGTTCGAATGATATTGAGGCTCATATCAGTAGACCCATCTAACGAGAGATGGCACAGATAGATGGCTACAGAAATGAAAATGAAAGATCTCAGATTGATGCATTACTTCCTAGCTCTGGAAGTATGGCAAGGCTCAGAAGGAATCTTTCTCAACCAGGGAAAGTATGCCGAGAAATATTAAAAGGAATTGATGTGTTGGAATGGCCACTCTCATGGATTCCAACTTGAAGGTGTTAGCGGATGACTCATTAGAGTTAGTGTATATAACTCTGTACATACAAATTATTGGGTCATTGATGTATCTAAAAAATACTAGGTCAGATATATGCTTTGCTGTGAACACCTTGAGTCGGTATCTAGTGGAACCTAGGCATGTTCACCTGATAGCTGCAAAGCATGTGATGAGGTACCTAAAGGGTATGATAGATTTTGATCTATGATATCTTGGAGATCATGACTTTAGATTATATGACTACACAAATGTTGATTGGGCAGGAAGTGTATAAGACAGGAAGAGCATATCGGGTGGATGTTATTGTCTAGGATCTACCATGATCTTGTGGTCTAGCAAGAAGTAGTCTAGAGTGGCTCTCGGCATAGCTGAAGCGGAATATATATATAGTTGCTTTCTCTGCTAGTTGTGAAGCGACATGGATTTAGAAGTTGTTATCAAGATTGTTTGACTTAGAGATGGACTCCACTGTGATCCTATGCGACAACCAGAGTTGTATCAAGATGACAGAGAATCAAGTGTTCCATGATAAGTCAAAGCACATAGAGATATGATATTTCTATATACGGGATATGGTGCATAAAGGAGTTATCAAGCTCAAGTATGTGAGCACTGACGAACAAGTTTCTAATGTGTTGACCAAACCTCTGTCTCAAGTAAAGGTTGAGTATTTCTGAGACAAGCTTGGTGTAGTTCAGAAGGACCCTCCTCGAAAGGGGGAGTGATATGGTCGATGATGAGGCCACCTATTCCAATGATGAGGTTGATGATGAGGTTTCCTGTTCCAACGATGAGGTCGATGAAATGGTCCTTAGACATTGTGGACGATAAGAGGATTGTATCATCCATGGACTTCAGTCCTAAAGTGATCCGCAGACAGATGTCTCCGAGAGTAAGAGGATTGTATCATCCGTGGACTTTAGTCCTAAAGTGATCCATAGACATATGTCTACGAGAAGTGGTCCTTAGTGGACGAGAGGGATTGTATCATCCTCGGACTTCGGTCCCTGAATTGATCCGTAGACTCTTGTCTTCGAGAAAGATGTTGGTGAATGATGTAATGTGCGCTCATGGACTACTTAGCAGTGGGTGATCATTCACGAAACATGTAATGATGTAATGTTCGCTCTTGGATTAAGAGGTGATCATTCACAGGTTGTAAATCCTAGATTTAATCTAGGTCACACCCCAGTTGAAATAGTATTGGCTCTGTGGTTGACTGGAATGATGTAATGTTCGCTCCTGGACTACTCAATGTAGCAGCAGATGATCATTCGCAAGTCCTGTAATGATGTAATTTTCGCTCCTAGACTGCAGCAGGTGATCATTCACAGGTGATAAAATCCTAGGTTTAATCTAGGTCACATCAAATATGAAAAAGGACTAGCACTGTGGTTGGGATTGCATCGTCCCTGAATGCTTGGTTCAAAATGTATGTGACAGGATTGCATCATCCTTGGACTCATGTCCAATGTTCGCTCCTGGACTGCTCAGTGTAGCAGCAGATGATCATTCGCAGGTCCTGTAATGATGTAATTTTCACTCCTGGACTGCAGCAGGTGATCATTCACAGGTGATAAAATCCTAGGTTTAATCTAGGTCACATCAAATATGAAAAAGGACTAGCACTGTGGTTGGGAATGCATCGTCCCTGAATGCTTGGTTCAAAATGTATGTGACAGGATTGCATCATCATTGGACTCATGTCCTAAAGTGATAAGGATTAATCATCCTGTAAGTAGATTGGGATTGCATCATCCCTAGACATGGTGAGATGTCTTAAATTGATAAGGACTAATCATCCTATAAGCTGATTCAGGATTGCATCGTCCCTAGACATGGTGAGATGTCTTAAAGTGATAAGGACTAATCATCCTGTAAGCTGATTCGGGATTGCATCATCCCTAGACATGGTGAGATGTCTTAAAGTGATAAGGACTAATCATCCTATATGCTGATTCGGGATTGCATCATCCCTAGACATGGTGAGGTGTCTTAAAATGATAAGGATTGATCATCCTGTAAGTTGATCTGGATTGCATCATCCATAGACATGAGAGATGTCTTAAATTGAGAGGGACTGATCATCCCGTAAGCAAATCAAGATTGTATCATCCTTGGACCTATGTCCTAAAGTGAGAGGGATTGATCATCCCGTAATAGGATCTTGTGTGTTGCAGGGTATGCTGCTATTGTGTATACTTGTATTGATGAGGATACTTGTTTTGATGATATGTATACTTGTATTAATGAGGATACTTGTATTGATGATGTGTATACTTGTATTGATGAGGATACTTGTATTGATGATATGTATACTTGTATTGATAATATGTATACTTGTATTGATGAGGATACTTGTATTGATGATATGTATACTTGTATTGATGAGGATACTTGTATTGATGATATGTATACTTGTATTGATGAGGATACTTGTATTGATGATATGTATACTTGTATTGATGAGGATACTTGTATTAATGATATTTATACTTGTATTGATGATGTTGTTGATCGTGATGATCTAGATGACGATGTTGCTGATCGTGATGATCTAGATGATGATGATGTTGATCATGATGATCTAGATGACGATGTTGTTGATCGTGATGATCTAGATGATGATGCTACTGATTTTGATGATATAGATGACGATGATGTTGATCGTGATGATCTAGATGACGATGCTGCTAGTCATGATGATCTAGATGACGATGCTGATGATCATGTGATGACGATGTTGATGATCATGTGATGACGATGTTGATGATCATATGATGACAATGCTGATGATCGTGTGATGACGATGCTGATGATCGTATGATGACGATGCTGATGATCGTGAGGATCTAGATGTTGATGTTGCTATAGCTATTCGATTGCTGCAGAATATGAAGACTCAGTACTGAAGATGTTGATGTTCTAGTATTGAAGATGTTATAGTAACTGTTTGAGTTACTGATGATGTTGAGAAAGCTTCCAATGATTTATAGATGTATCATGTATGATGTTGATGACTCCTTGCTCGTGCAGATGCTGTTATAATATACTTCTCATTAAGGGGGAGTGTTGAGATATTGTAACTTCAAAGAATATTATATTTGTACTTTATTATTCTGGAGATGATTCATTCCTCCGTGAAGATCTTTTTGTATATCTGGAGATGTTTATTCTTCCGTCGGAATGTGGTAACTTGGGTTATTAGACTTCCCTAGTGGGGGTCGGCCCTGTATGTGTTATGTGGGTCAAAGGGTTGTTAGACCACCCTAGTGGGGGTCGGCCCTATATGTGTTATGTGGGTCAAAGGGTTGTTAGACCACCCTAGTGGGGTCGGCCCAGTCAGTTGTAGTGGGGTGTTTAACCCAGTGGTAAAGTTGGGGCCGACCTAGTTAATATAAAGTGCAAGTCATAGATGTTTATATATAGAGGAGGCGTGTTCCTCATTTGACACACTTCCCTCACTTAGAATGTAGCGCACTTATGGAGGAGAGGTATGCTATGGTGGAGGAGGAGATCATGTCTTTGGTTTGCATCTTTGTATATTGCTGGTCATCTATATTGAGGAAGCTTTGCTGGGTTATCTACCTCATGAGGGTTTCCCAGGATAAATCTGTGTCTCTTGTGTCTATGTTGTGCTTGTTGTTTCTTCAGTGATCCTGTATATGGTATTATTGTGAAATGGAATGTAATGCTGCTATTTTCTATCTTAGCATATTAAATGTTAACAACATAAAAATAAATAAATATGGATAAAAAGAAAAATAAAAGAGATGAGGGAGAATGCAAACTTCAATAACAAACCAAGATATACAAAACCACTTTTTTATTTCCCAATGGTCAAGTTGTACAACACCTAGGAGGTGTGGGATTCAAGGGAAGCCAACAATATCCCTTGGGGAGGCCTTTTTGGTCCAACCTAAATGTTAAGTCAATGATGGAACAATGGAGAGAAACTCTTGCCCCTGAAGGAAGGTGGAAAGGGAGATTGACAGTAGCGTAAATGTCGAAGGAATAGCCGCATAGGTGTAGCATTGGCATTGTTCTGATAACCTGTGCTATAGCGTGGGTTGACAATGTATTAGCCACGTGACCACTTCTTTTGAGTGGTTTTTTGTCACTTTTGGAATCATGTTTTCTTTTAGATATGTTGAGGATGCCTGTGGTGGAATGTATTCTCTATGTTGATGACACCTTACTGGAAGAATCGCCAAAATGTCGCATGTGTGTGAAATTTAGGTGTTAACAGATGCCCCCTGATGTATGAGGTTCAGAGGGTATTGTATATTTGATAATGCATCATGTTTTATTATGTTTCTCTCTTGCTCTATAGGACAAAGCATATGTGGACAATTTTGTCCTCCCATGGGGGAAGGTTGTTGGTGACAACCGTTGGAGCTGTAGTAAAGAATAGTTTTTATACAAATGAGGCAGGCATACCCATGCTCATGAAAAGTTTTTGATGTGATTACAATAATAGAGGACAAAAAGGGTGTCAGTCGACTATATTGTTGGGACATGGATGAAGGCAGCTTCAAGCCATGTTTGAGTAAAGGACCCAGGAACTATTTTGGAGTGTTGAAGAACTAGTACTGTTGATGATCATGATAATCCCACAGGGGTGGGGGACCAGTATGGTTTGTGAAGCTTCCAGAGAGTTTTAGTATGCCAGATGGACTGTGACCATGATTTGTAAATGTGAACATTGCTACCTTCAAAACTACATTCCCCCCTAATGTGATAGATGTTTTGACGTTTAGCATAGGGGAAAACACTTAGCTAGGGAGCACTAATGACTCTCCCTACCAATTTTGAGGTGGTCCCTTATAGTGATTGAGAGAGATCCCAAGTTACAGCTGTAGCTACAACAACTATTGGAATATAGTGTGTTGACATCGAAGAGAGATGAAGCACATGATAAGACAGTGCTCTTACCCTCAGAACCGAGATCATATGGTAACCAATGGGTGGACATATAGACCTAATAAAAGACTGGTTGATAAACATGGGGATCAAAACTTTCTTTGATCGATGTAAACATGGGGAGTGGTCATGGAAGATTCCATTTCAGAACGGTACAGATTTTCATGGAGGGAGACAAAATGAAAATGAAAGGGCTTTGACAGAGACAAAAAATGGAGTGTAGTGGTGACCGACAAAACAAATACTGTTGAATATATTTGAGACTCAAGTACATCGATCAAAGGAGACCATGGGTTGCTGCCAAAATAATATGGTGTTCCTATAATATGATGAGGAAACTTGTTTGTACATAAAGAATAATGGTGGGGTCGCCACAGTTTTGGGTGTGTTGGGGGACCAATTTGACAATGGGTGGAGTCCCCATTTTTTTGAGTGGATTGGGGGACACTTCCAAAGATGAAGTGAGGGTTAACTTGCAGATGCAAATACGGGTGCCCCATGAATCAATGCCATGCAGTGTATTCCTACAGGATAACTAAATAGAACTGGTTACTTATGAGGGCGGGGGCCCCATAGCAATCTTCATGGAGGTGTTGATAAAAGAATATTACAAAAGGTAAAGTTCGCATGGAGGTATGAGTGGGAGTTTTGAATCTTTATCATAACATGAGCCGAGGAAGTTGACGGTGTTTTCTTGGTGGAGTAAATGCGCAATTACAAAATGATAATCTAAGGGTGGTCTTGTCAAGTTATATCGGATATCTCAGCCTTGTGGGGGATCAACATCATGGGTGTCAATTTGATGACAAGAATGGAAATGGTGCGTACACTCATGGGGGAAATGCTATTCCTAGTGATGATGTTGATGGCACATCAGGACCGGTAATGATGGCCTAATGGTTATCACTGGGAATACTGGTAAATGCATTATAAATAGAGGGTAAATAGTGCCTATATGCCAGTTTCAGAATGATAGATGCGGTAGGTTACTCTACACCATTGATGAATCATGGAGCCTTGTTCTTATAATGGAAAAAAAAAGGTATTCCAAATTTTCGTGGTCAAGATCCTGCACATATGGTTCACACCCAAGTGTAGTAAATAACATGACCAAGGTATTGATAATGCATAAATCATATAACCAAAGAAAGGCGTACCTACTATGCACCGAAGTAAAAATAGTGTCCCAATGAAACTAGTAGGAATTCGAATTGGTTGGATTTTTGTCGAAGAGCTCGAAGCGCTGATCGCAGTGGTGCGAATGGATTTTGAAACGAATTTACAGTTTTTTCATGGGGTCAGTTTGAATTTTGTTTCAAATGACTATAAGTAGGGGTGGGGCCCACTTTTCGAAATCATTTGTACTATTCACTGATGACTTCCTAGAGCATATTTTGAGCAATTCTTGGATATCCGAAGAGCCGTTGGATGAGCTGTGAGTTCCAGGTATTCCATAACACTACCATCGTTAATTTTTTCTACTTATAATTAGGGGTTGTGATCCCTTGGATGGTATGGGGACTGTTTTAGGTGTTTTACGTCTACCGCGCAGGATTTTGGGAAACGCATGTGCTGTGGCATGTGATTTTCCAAAAATCATGCACAACTTTAGTGCGACATTTTCTCAAATTTGCACACAGTGGAGCGCGAGGGATTACCACAGGTATAATGTACTGTATTGTGGTACACGCAATAGATTAATGCTTTGTTCATGCAGCGCAGCTAAACCTCATTCATTCGTGCTACCAGTGCAGTCGAATAGCATAAATACCATGCGTTGGTGTCGTGCGGTGAAACGGGGTTTTAGCCGTGCTAAGTGCGACTCTCTTGATTATAGTAATGCTATGCATGGACATACTTGGGTGAGTCCATGCTATTTTGATATTTTGTATAACTTTGCATGTCTAATGGATGGCCATTGTCCTTATGCAGGTGGTTTTTTAGTTCAGCTACTCATGACTCATGTGGGTGTCATTGAGTAGAAGGAGAGATAGTATGATACTCTATGATTTAGTTTTGGTGGACATCCAGGGGACGCACACACTATGAGATGCGGGGCTCTTTAATTTTTTCAAGTGCCCCTTGATGAGATCCGCAGACTACCTGATGTGGAGGAACTTGGATATGTGGGTCCTGGTGCGAGTGGTCTTCCGAGTTGGAGGGAAATAATTGAGCATCACCACGCAGGATATATGCTTTTTGACATGGTTCAATCGCTAGGGGGTGAGAGAGCCCTTCCCTCCATATATAGTGGAGGAGATGATCCATAGTCTGGTTGATTGATTTTTTTACAATGACCAGAGTGCTATAAACTATGGTCATATTTTGTTCAGCCATATGAGGGCTCTTCCAGTTCGGGTTGTGGTTACAATTGTGGTGCAAGTGTTGGGGGCATCGTTCCCCAACTAGATTATGAGAGGTCGGCTCCAGCTCATGGACAAAGTATTAGTTGGTTGACCGGTGGTTTGAGGTGCTCTATTGTTGTATTAGATGATCCGACAGATGTCAAATCTACATCGGTGTGGGATTTGAACCACCTTCTATTATGGTAGTATTTTTTTCTCATATTTTTTTGAGTTATATCCTTCTTTGAGGATAGTTTTAGTAGTTCCACCTAGGGGGGCCCAGGAGGCCCAAATGATGTATTGGGGGAGGATCATGCCTCATGGTGGTGGTGGGCCCGTGGGGGCTTATTTTACTCCACAGGTATTGGATGTGTGGGAGGGCAGCATTGTCTAGATGGAGAGGTACACCTAGAGTGGTATGGACTATAGGGGGGATCTAGAGATGCTTTCCCCCCTGGGGGATTCGACACTAACGATATGTTTTATGGTTTGTAATTTTGATAGTCATACATATTTGTACATATTTTTATTTCTGCACATTTCGATATATGTTGATCATGTTCTAATGATGGTTCCCTTTCTGTAATGCAGATATTGGTCCTGTACGGCCACCACGAAAGGCCTGGGCTAGGAGATACCACCCTACCACTACAGCTGGGAAATCTATTGGGGGATTTGTTGTGGTCGAGGGTGCAACTACCGGAGTGGGTATTGTGGGAGGAGAAGGTGTCAGGGGAGTTGTTGCAGGTTGTTTAGCAGCCAGGGATAAAATGGAATCCATTATTGCAGACTTGGAGCAGAGGTCAGGTGCCATGTCGATCGGTGTTGATGATCAAGGAGTGGCCCATCTAGAGGATGGTGAGCTAGAATTGACACTACATTTTCCAGCTGAGTGTGGGACATATTGGAGGCCCATTATGCGACGATTTTCAGTAGCATGTCATGTTGCACAAGAGGTTCATGGAGGTTTATCCCCTCCTTCACAATAGATACCATGTAAGAGAGGTTGTACTGTCACTGGCCATTATGGGGCCCTGCGATCAACCAGCTGGTGGGGCAGCTTGATTTTGTATAGGGATATGAGCCCCATTTCTTATACTATTTTGATGAGCTTATGGGAGGCTATTTGTATTTGATGTATCCCCCATAAGGCTATTTGTATATGCCCCGGGAAGGCTATTTTTTGTACATGACACATTTTTCTAGCGATATATATATATACCATTTTTGTGGCACATGATCATGCATCTCTTCTGTGTATTGGATGTGTGTATGTTTGGTTTATGTTTTTTATGTCTCAATATGATGCATATGTAGTGGTTGATACTAGCATATTTGTTGGGAATGGTTTATCAAATTAGGACTTATGATGATGATATGACTATATGTGTAGCAATGGGTGTAACACATAGACATGTTTGATATGCAGGACTATGTAGTTGAGTTATGCAGCAGGTTCCAAATCAAAACTCATTGGCGATAGAGCCGGCGAATGCATTGGAGTTTCTCGAGATATGTTTGAAAGAAATGCTTTCAAACTGTCAAATGAGATGGCGCACGCGCATAAATTTTTGGAAGATGAGTGGATTGAGGACACACAATACATTATTTAAATTTGATACAACTAGTTGTGAGTCGAGGTGCACTCGCAGATGGTGAATTCATAGGTGAAGGGAATAACTTAAGAGACCTATTACGGCATTGTATTCGGCTTGGTTATTCATAAGTGCCCCCAAGCAGAATCTGTCAGTGAGGTAGAGTGTATGGGAGGGGGAATATATAGCCTAGGAAGTGGATGCTGGGTTCTTGGACCATCAACTTTCACCGTCCATGTATCATATGTAGATGGTCAAATGGGAGTTCATCTACATAAAGGAGATATGTACTTACTTTCTAATTCAAAGCAATGTAAAAACAAAGCAATTTTTTTTACACAAATAATAATATCAATAGTTGATGCTGGATGTCTTGTTTGTGTTGCAGGGGTGAACCCTTGGATGGTTTTGTTAATTATTTGAGAGTGCTTGCAGGTTTCTTGTGTCTTCATCAAAATACGAGGAATAGTTGCAAGTAAGTACATTGGCTAAAGGGAAGTCAACATCTATGGTATATGGTAAGGTGGTTGTTACTTCCTTGGTTTGTGACCTTTGCAAGGTTACATGGAGGGGTTGTAGTTGAGCTTATAGTCTCATTAGTTCGAGGAGAGCTTCTCGTTCAGCACACAAAATGGGGCACTGAAATGAGAAGTGGGTGGTCTCTCCACAATACCGGTAGGGTCGCGGTACTCGATTATGGAAGTGAGATTATACTTCTGGGGAATTGACTTGGTCCATAATGCAAGCGATGGAACTCAGAGGGAGAATATGTGTATAATTCTGATAGGAAGAGAATTCATCATGTGGTGACATTGGCGTAAGACTAGATTACTATGTATATTTTGGGGTTATAGGTTACACCACGGGAATTGCTTATGGAGCAACATGTATGTGAGGTATGACTGGAGGTGTCATTGATGTGGTGACCACATTAATAGATGTTTTTTCCTGGGTTGAGGATGTAGGTTCCTTGATTGTTAATTGAGTGAGATGATCGAGGGAGGTTGAGGAAATGGTGTGTATAATTCCCATACTGAGAACATATGGCACATGCGTGATTCATATGCAGTGCCTTATACTTAGATGTAGACAAGGGAGATGTGACCCATTTTACCATCGATGGAGCATGAGTGATGCTAACGGGGGTGTTAAGCAAATTCCTTAACTTCGGAAAAGTAGGACATAGGTCGGTCGCATCGTCTTGTTTCCTGCAAAGAGAACATGGTGGTGTAACTATTTGAGTGGGAGTATTGGTCATCACTGGGGATTTTAACTCATGTTAGTTGATTCCCCCTACTTTAGGCTTAGAAATCTCTGATGAATTGGACATTGTGTTAGGTAATAGGGGACCTTTCAACTTTAGTTGCTTGGAGCCCCCATTGGCAGTCTTAGCAACAACTGGTTGTGGTTTAGTTGTGTATGTCATAGGTTGGGTTGATGTAATCAAGGTGTTACAGGCCTTGTATGCGTAGTAGCCGAAATAGGGACAGACTCCTAATTAGTGACTAGTTTAAAATCCATCTTTGGGTAAGGTGGTGTAAGGTACCATACCGACATACAACGCATATTTCATTAAATTTGGAATTGCACAGTGGATCTAGAATTTAGAACTTTAACTAGACTGAGTTTTTTCAAAATGAGTAAAGTCTTAAACTTAGTTTCCTTACATTATTTATACTTCTATTAATATAGTTTGTATCAAAAGCTAAGTTGTTTAAGGTTATTTAGTAACATTATATTGTGTATGTTACTATGATTAACCAATTTAATTATAATTTTATATGGTAACTACTATGTTTTTGTTGAGTTACTATGTTGGTAAAAGGTTGGCACAATTTTAGAATGACCCATATAAAAACTATTTAATAGCATAATACCAATGTGTTTGTTACTATAACAATTTTAATTCTAGACATAGTTAGTAATATTATTGTCGGTGTTGAGTACCATGTTTTATTGATGATGATGATGGTGGTGGTGGTGGTTGTTAATGTACACTAAGACCACATTTGGTCTATTGGACCTTAAGAGATATTATTTGTTTTACTTTAAAGTTGTATCTAATTGCTCAAAAATCTTGAGGAGAAGGATTCTGAGCTCACCATAATTCTAGCTTGTAAGAAGGCTAGGAAGGTTTGCATTGCAGCAAATATTATAAAACTAAGATCTAATTTGGGTGTATACATGACACACTAAGATAAAGTGATTTTCATTTGCAATGCTCATAGTCTCATAGAAATGGCAAATTATTTTCACCCACGACGAATTAGGAATTGTCCAATGTCATGTTTCACTATGGAGCTCATGAGAGTTTGTTCTTAAAAGCTCGGATATATTAATTTTCTTATTTGAACTAGTCAATACATAGAGTTACTTTTTATATTATACATTAGGGTTAATGACCTCCTTATAATATCTTAATTTTATTTTAACCTCTATATCCTTATCGCACCACATTTTATCTTTGAAATTAGAAGTAACAATATTTTTTAAGTTCTTAATATTTTGCAAAATGACATTTTTGTCAATCTCCCAATGGTTTAACCAAACCACGGTGTCTTTATACCAACTACAATTGAGCTGAAGGTGGTTTCGACTAGATTTTAAAGCCATTTTAGAGAGTGTCTGATCTACCATGTTATTTACATGTGCTTGTACATCAAGAACCTAGTCATAACCATGCTTTCAATGGGGAAAATACTGACTTTAATTATGAGAATAGGGTAGGGTGTATTGCTTTTAATTTTTAGGTTATAAGTTATAAAACGCTTATGCATTTGCTCAATATTTATCCTAGTTTCTCTAGAGATGTTGCAACACCAAGCTTCACAACCATACAAGATATCGGGTGTGATGAAAGTTTCAAAGAGGAACTTCTTTTTATCCCTTTATATTAGGAGGTTGGAAACATTTTATAGTTGCCAAGATGAAATATTATATATTATGTGTATGCTTAAGTTTATTGTTTTAACAATCAAAATCAATTATAAATTAGAATAACAACATAAATTATTTTCATTATTATTATTTTTATTTTTCTATTAAAAATCAAGTTGGTCAAGGATTACATCATGAATAATAGATTGTGAAAGAAATTTCATACGTATTATTAAAGTTATATAATTGCATTAATAATCAATGTTTGTTACCATTATTAACTTGGATTTTTGTTATAATTTGATATTACACTAACTGTTGTGTATAGGTTGAGTTTCCATAGTAAGTCTAAAAGGTTTACATTATTAAATTAGAGTGATTATAATGTTGTAGAATAATGACATAATACCAACATTATGTTTGTTATTACAACAATTTTAATTATTGTCATAGTAACAAATTGTGTCTTCGTTTAGTGTGATGTTTTATTTTAGGAAGTTGGCACCACTTTATAATCGACAAGAGAAAATAGTTTATGGCTTTAAAGTCTACGTTTTAACCTTGTGATGATCAAAATAAATTATGAACTAGAATAGCAACATAATTTTATTTTATTTTTATTATGGTTATTGTATTTAAAACTAGGTTGCTGAATGTTTACTTCACGAATAATAGATTAATGTGCAAGAAATTTATTACGTATAAAATTATTTAATGACATCGATGTTAGTAATGTCTATATTATTTATTAATATTAACTATTTTAAAAATCAAAATCAATCATGAATTATAATAGAAAAAATGTAGTACAATGTGATTTTTTTTAATGTAAGTGGAAACTTAGAGGGGAAACTAATTAAACTAGTTATTGTAAGTCTTCACTATTTACTTGTGAGCATATTAATATTCCTTTAAAACTTGGATTCCTTTCAATATTTATGTTATCATTAATATTTATATTTCTATATTAAAACAAAGTTCATCAAGATTTGACTCATAAATAATAAATTGTGTAAGAAATTTCTTATATATAAAGTTATTTAACGACATATTCATATTGTGTTTGTGACTATTATTAACTATTTTAATAATGACACTAAGTGTTACTACATTGCTTGTGTTGAGTATAAGTTATTATACTAGTACAATGTTGGCATCACTTTAAAGTCTGCAAGAGAAAATATTTTAGAAGTCTACTTATGTCATTTAATGATAAAAAACAAGTTATTATGAATTAGAATGCAATAGAGTAGTATGATTAGATTTATATAAAATATAATAAGGAATATTAGGGAAAAATCACTTCCAAGCTTATTGCAAATGCCTTGTGTTTATTCATAGACCAAGTCTAAAAGATGTTTTTAAGTGCATTATTGAATTTGATTATGAATATTTGATATAATGAGAATTTCTGTTGATCTAAACAAAACTTTGAAAAGTTAAATATTGAATGGCGTTCTGTATTTTGCATAAAGAATCGTCACATGAATTAACATTGGATTTGAACCAAAATTTGCACGCATGTACTAAATAATATAAATTTCCTCAAAAAATAACATGAAGAGAATATGTGTATATTAATAGGTCCTTCAAAGATCAAAATTACATTCATGAATCATCTCCACCTAATCTCACTATATTTTCTCAAGTATATTCAAGTACAACTTCTACACCACATTTATTTATCTTGGTCTTCTTGCAATGTTATTTCTTTGACATCCATGCCCAAACTATGGCATTAATTGGAACAGAACCAAGTTATGTGTCATCAGGATTTGGTACCCAATATTGTTCTAAAAAAAAATCCCTTATATTTCCCTGAACTAGGATTCCACTAATCAACCTTTGCATGAAGAATCTCAATTCCATCACCGTTGAATATATAGGAGGTGGATTTTGCCATGCAAATCATCTACCCTTTATTATCATTTCCTGATCTAACTAGCAATATCTTTCCTTTCTCAACATCAATCATAGGATTGAATGTTGGTTTTGGCTTGTTGCACTTCGGTCCAACATATAACGGTTCATATATCACATTATCAAAATCCCCATCCATAATACTTCAGATTACACTGAGTGCATCATGGTCAACATTGACAATTTGCCTTGTCTTGGGCCATAAATCCTCAAACAATGAATCATTTTCATCCACTGTTATATGATCATTGTATATTTCATCTAATGCATCAAGAAATATGCTCAATACTCTACTTTATTTTTCCATTCCTCTGTAAAAGTTGGTGAATTCTCATTACCATTAGTGTATTTCCACATTTTTATGTATGAAGAGACAATCTTGTGTCTTTGCAAACAAGATTGCCTTGATCAATATTGTCTTTCCACATTGCAGGTTCTAGAAGGGGTATGAAACACATAAATAAAAGTGGTATTAGGGAATTTGTCGTGAATTCTCTCCTTCCAAACAAAAACATGTTATTCCAATAGTGTCTCTTCATCAATCCTTGTTTGGCATTTTCCAAAAATAATGTAGCAATAACTTGTTTAATTCTTTTATATGGCCTCATTACATGCATATCAATTGAGACTGGATTTTTATCATTATAAATATCCCCATCCCATTTATTTAAGGGATTTGTGCCCCCTATAATATCCCATAACACCATCTCCTTCGGTGGCTCCTTAAACTTTTCCTTGACCCTTAAAATCTCACCTTCATTATCTACCAACTTATTTATTAGCCATCTAACCAAAAAATGTATAGACTTATCCATAATTCTACATATTTCACAATTTCCATCTATGTCTTAAAAAAAACACTAAATTCCATTGTTGGCACTTATAAATTTTTGCACAAATCCTAAGGAAAGGATTGATTCCACTAATGAACTCCTGGAAGAAATGGTCAAAACCCCCTCCCCATTCATGTCTAGATTGCTAAAGCCAGGAAAGTAGGTCAGGTGAAAAGGAAACAATGAGAAAGATGGAGAGTTTGGACACTTTAGGCATAAGGAGGTGGCCCGAATGATAAAAAATGGATAAAAGGACCAATAGTCTATAGTCCGAAAAGGAAATAAAATGATAGATAAAGCTCGGACTAGTCCCCACCATTGATCTAGTGCGTAAAAGAGATCTACAGCCCACAAATCACCCTCGCATAGTGAAGTTGCGCGAAGGGAAACACGAGAAAGTGGTCGCGAGAGATAAACCACCAGGACAGATGGCAGTCAGAGGAGACCTCGCACAAAAGTTTCGACGGTAAGTGGAAACTGCCAAAGGGCTTGCGATACCATCACAAAAAAATGGTGGGGTACAAGATCGACGGCGTGGGATGCATGGTCAAAATATGACGGCATGGAAGATTCATTGTCATATCAGCACGGGGATCAGGGAAGATCAATGTCTCACGACAAAGGAGATCAGATCTACGGCTAGTAGATGCAGGAGATGCAAGGTTGATAACACAATGGGATCCACTTGCGAAAATACTGAAAGCTAGACACTTGGATAGTTCCCCGCCGTAGATATGCTAAAGTCAATATCAACACTCCTCGTCGATCATCGCAAGGTAAAGGAACACCCCAAATAAGCAGAAAAGGTGGTTACGAGAGTATGTACCATCTGCCATGTTTCACCTCCTGAACACCTTGCGAAGGGGCTTAAGTGGTAACCCAAAACCAGAAGTCGGGTCGCAATACCACCGTATCCTTATATGTGGCTAGGTAAGATGGATGGCTAAGATTTAAAGCCCATAGAGGATCCTACGCCAGAGAAGAAAATATGTCAAATCAAAAGGGTTAAATAAAGAATCAGATCAACGGATCGGAAGCAACGCCCAGCAGATCAACGGACGAAAAAGAGGGACAGCTGGCGAAAGTGAGCAGAAGTTATTCGGAAAAATGGTTATATATGTGAAAACGCCTTTCAAACTTTGCATTTTTACCTTCTCCGAGGCCTGTCTGAATGGAAGGGGTTTCTTCCATAAAAGAGATGTTCTAGCCCCGGTACAGGAGTTCGATGGCTGGTCACCATGTAGTTGGGTCGACACACAAAAGTCATGCGGTCGTGCCCTAATAGGGAGGTCTCCGGAGACCTTGTATCAGTTTCTGTCCAGGCCATAATGGCCTGTGAAGAAGCTATCTCTCACAACCTCGACTTTTTGGGCCTAAAGGTCATCTCAAGAATAACAGTGGTTTCCTTGTTTCGTCAAAGTCCGTCCAAAGGTCATTGGACCTTTGTAATTCCACGCCATGGGCCCGACCTGGGCATTAGGGATAATTCCCACGACTTCTCGAACGTCCAAAGTAGCGGTTGGTCTGTCTGAAAGCATAGGTGGGTCGAGATTAAACCCCGATATGGGAGAATTTCTGACCAAAGGTATCCTTCCACAAGTAAGATTTTCCCCTAGTATTAGTGGCTTCAGGCCCAGTTTCCGGATAAGGGGGAAGGATTGGAACGGGCAGGCGAAGAAGACATGTCGCCCGACCTTATAATATGAGGATGAGAGTTTTCAAAGTGTTATAAACATCATAAAGGTGCTGGATGCTTATGATTAAGAAGTTGGAAAATGGGCGGAGCCCGGAGAAAGTCTGTAAAGGAGGTGTGAGAAGGGAAAAGTCCCTTGCGTGGATTGGAGGTTGGCTCTAAAAGAGATAGAGGTAATGTGACCCACGTCTTTTGGAGCATGTAGGAAAGCATGAGATTAAGTATTGTCACACGAGAGACGTCAGAAGAACAAACCTGCCAAGGGGATCTCTAAATGTTATCCCCGAGGATTACCGATATGATGCGAGTCACTTTTGCATCATCATTGGTTATGCCGTCTATCTGGGACAATGTCGTTGAGCATGCTGAAGGTCACCTCCAACCTTGGGCATCACGGTTACCTGATTGAAGAGACCGATAAAGTTATCATGGAAATTATGACCACTTGTAGCTGCCGTCATCATAGCAGCAGTTATGGATAAGGTTATCACGTCTTTTATCTGAAGTCGGTATAAGGGAAAGATGGTGCACCTGGCAATTTGAATATCTTCTCTGTTGCGATTGGCTCATGGCGAAAGGATGGAAGTGCGAAGTGATATTCATGCCATAGAAAGTGTGGGATGATATGGAGGAAAATTCCACCCCTCCACCTCTTATGGTATTCGACCTCATAGAGCTTGACTCTGCCAACAAAGAAGAGAAACCTGATGGACGACAGGTGTCAAAAGGAAACTGGCGAAGAACGAAGAGGGAGAAACTCGAAGTCAAGCGGAGCGGCCAACCGGGCGCATAAATAGTTCACGATTTTGTAATCTCCACTGAAGAAGCGACACCTATCCTGCCAAATGATGCATCAGAAGCTGACAGTTCATTGAAAGTGGAAGACTTCTTTGACTCGCAGGGTTACTTGCGAAGCCAAGGTTAGGACAGTCCTTTGTCTAGGATATTCCTTTAATTGTCATAATCAGTCTGTTTGAGGCATGACACATATGTAATATTTTTTTGAATTGTTTAAATGACATACTGGAAAATGCAAGAAAGCGATTGAGCTTATCTTATTATATTTTATGGTTTATGATACTGACATCTGAATTATGATGAGGTGTCCCTGAAATGTAACTAATTTATGTTTCAAATGGGCCGAGTATGAGACTCTAGGCCACTATAAGTTCCATGTAATTTCAAATGGAAAAGGGGGGAGAACTTTTGAAGCTCTACATATTTTTTCCACTGTTGTTATTTTGAGATATTTCTTGAATAAAATTGTCAGAAGCTTACATGCATTTTTTAGAGATTCCTGTGTAATTGGACTGGTAGTCTGTTTTTCCTTTTCTATGTGATATGTGTTTCTTTTCCTTTGTTAATCCATATTGTTAACATTCCTTTGTACTTGGTTCAATGTAGCATATGAATGAGATTCATAGAGATTATGCCTTGTTCATTTCTTACCAAGTATTTCACAAATTATTTCTGCTAAAGTTGGTATAGGATTCATCTGTGTATGCCTTATATCAATGGATTGTTCATCTTTCTTCTTTTTCACCAATTAAATCACTTTGACTACTAACTGGTTGCTACCTTGCCTCTGTGTGAATGTATTTTCTAAGAATTTGATGATAATTTTTACGTTATACTTGAATCAATTCCATTTCCCAATATAGATCCCTGATGTTCTCCAACCAATGGTTTACAAGAGTAAAATTTGTCTTACATAAATCTGACCTTCTGCGTATGTTTAAATAGAACATCTTGAGGAATGAATGCTGGTGTCCTTTTTCATGATTGACGACCTTGATTATTTCCAGTTTTTTCATTAGTTTATTGAGAGATCCCTCTCAGACTGTGTTGGGTCAGTAACATCAGTCCAAAGATTGGTTAGTGGTTACCCCGAATTGTCCTTCTCATGACCTGGGGGTCAATTTGGGTGTTAACATCCATTTCACCTATATTTCCACCCTCAACCATGTCATCCTCACGGACATTAACTATGACCCCTTTTGAATTGCACATGTTTGTTCATGTTTGTTCATGTTTTAGAGAAACATTTTTACATGTGAATGTAACCCTATATTAGTGAATATTTATGGGATGATCATGATAATGTGGTTGCAAATCTGATTCTGGCCAAATATCATAACACTACTACATATGGCTCAAAAGTCCCATGAAAGTTTTCCATGAAACAGTTAAAATTGATTGTTTCATGGAAAAACAGTTTAAATTTTTGTAAAAATTTGAAAATCCCCCCGACATTCGTGGCTATAGAGACGAATGTAATTTTCGTTGCTTTAGCCACGGAAGTTCGTCTCTATAGCAACGAAAATTACGTTCGTTGCTATAGCCATGAAAGTTCATCACTATAGCAACGAAATACAGGAAAAAAACTTGTATTTGTTTTTCTTTTGTAACGGTCATTGACTTTTTGATTTTTTGAAATATGACCGTTGTGCATTTTCGTCGGAACTGTGACCCTCATTGATCTATAAATGCATGTTCTTAAGTCGTATTTTCAAAATCATTTGTTACAGTTGTAGCGATCTTTCTATTGGTTTTTCGTTCTGCGATTTCAAGAGTCCGGTACTGGGTTGACACATCGAATTTTTGATCTCATTCGTTTTCCAGGTTGGTTTAACTACAATGCACTAGTCTTTTTTTTGTTGCACCCTTTATGCTCCAATTAGGGATTCAATGCAGATCTCATTTTTCTCTTTCTCTGCCTATTTATCCATGTATCGTCCATTTATAATCCATGTGGGTGGAAAGGTTAATGCTGTGAATGCATGCATGTCATACAAATGTTGTCCATGCATGATATTTCCTCGTGCATTTTTGCTTTCACATGTTTAATTTAATCCCTAATTTAAGGATTTTGAGATGTGGTTTTGGTTCTTGTTTATAACTTTAGTATTTATCCATGGTCCCTCTTTAAAATGACCATGAGGCTTATGCTTTTCTTTAAGGAAAAGTGTAGCCATGTATGTAAAAGCTGCATGCATAACAGTAATTTAGATCTAGTTGGCTTCTCATGTTCCATTAATTCTAACTAGGAGTACATTTTCACATGTTCCATTAATTGTAACTAGGAGTACCTAGTATTCATCTTCTTTACATCAATGGTGTAAAATATCCATATAAAATACCTAACAAAATATTTGAATTCTTAGGTTTCCAATTTTCCTTCCGAACCTCTCTTATGGAAAAATGGGAAGTAATGGTGTATAGGGTTGATAAGAACATATATAAGTGGATCACTAAACTCATGGTATTAGAAATCAAAGAATATAAAATTGAAACCAAAGTTCTGGTAGTCAACCATGTTTATGATTCTTCGTGTTGGGTCCCAACAAAGCGAGCCTATGCACACCTAAAAAAGGATATTCACATATTTTATGGGTTTAATCTAATCAAAATACATGATTTCAATAGTCTAGGTAGTAGTTGTGTTAAACCCAAAAACAATTTAGAGTGTTAGGTACCATTAGAACTAGGGTTCAAGGAGGGTCATTGGGAACAAATGTACAAGGATTTCCTCTTGATATTATATTAGTAACCCCCTACAAGTTGGTAAAAAATCAAGGAACTTTTGTTGCACAGAGTGTTTAGAAGCCAAAATAAGTTCTCAAGCCCTTCCTAACATCAAAAGAACCATGTCTTGGAAATGACTTCTCTATTAATACTCATTTATCATGGTGGTATAATTTGATTCTTCATGTAGGTAAGGAAATGGTTGAAATCTTGTGATTCTTTCACCAAGTCTCTTTCAAGAAGGAATTTATTTGGCTAATGATTCTTTGATACACCATCCTAGGTTTTGATGTCTTGGGCCTATTGATTTGTTGTTAAATCTTGGACTTACAAGACCTAATGCCTCATTGAGAGAATGGAAATTGGGATCAACCACTACTTTTCGAAAAGAAAATTAAACCATGGGATAACAATTCCTTTACACCAAGATTCTTCTTGACGTGTGATTGAAGAAAGCTTGGACATTGAAATCCAAGAAAAATACTTTGTTTTTTTTCTTAAATAGTGCTCAGAATCCTATCTTTAGAATTAATATATAAAAACACTTTTTATTTAGATATTTTTGCTTGGAGGTATCCATGTGGATAAACTATTGACAATATTAGGAGAAAAAAACCCATGCTTTCTACAATCTCGGTGAGAAAATATTGAGCATATTGTCGAGATATGTCCTCTTTCTAGGAATGTATAGACGTAATCATAGTTTGCATGTCAATAATATTTTCTTGCTTCCTCAACATGGTGAGATACTATTATAGGAAATTTATTATCATTCGCCATTAGCCACTTACTGGACCTTCATTATACAAATTTCATCGAGAATCATATATCTCACCCCATTCACATGATATATATAAACTGAACCAGGATTCTCCTCATTTTTCCTAACCATACATAAAATTTGTAAAATTTAGCTATATACCATTTGATGGGAATCTCCATTTTTTTAATCTTTTGCAACATATGTAACAAAATGTATTTAAAATTAGAGGAAAAATACATAATTTTAAACTTAGACATCATCTTTCTCCAATTCATGGTCTTGTTTTTTAAAATTGCTTGTGATTCAATTCATGGTCTTGTTTTTTAAATTTGAATATCTTGGGGTATATGAAGATTCAATTTAGATGTACGTTATATATTGATTAATGAGTTTTTTTTGTTGTTGTAGCTTATCAGAATGTCAAATAAATATACATGGGAAGAAAACAATAGGAAGTATGCTGAGGCTAAGGCAACATTGGAGGCGAAGGGTGATGGAAAGTGTTATTGCCCTTGCAATGATTGCAGAGGCTTGCAAACTAGAAGAATTTTAAGAACATCAACATAAAAACATTGTAAGGAGAAGGGGCATGCTGAAGGGGGGTATGAATATCATCCGTTGGTAAGACTTTATTCATTACATATCGTACTTCTTGTAATAGTATTGATAATGTATTCACATTTTTTTTTTATCATTTTAAATATATGTGTTGTATATTATACACTAATGTTATTGCATTGTTTGTAAATTTAAAGACAATGCCCCCAAGATGTCGACCGCCAGAGAGCCATTTGCCACATAATAGTAGAAATACTACTTTACAAGACGACAAGCATGGGGATCACGATATTGAAGATCGAGTTCTTAATGATCCTATGAACGAAGATGACGTTATCGATACTAATGGTGAAGATGAAATAAATAGATTGCTGCAAGACACATTTGCTCCATTGGATGAGGACAACCTCCATGATTTTCATGATGTTCCTCTTGTTAAATTTTCTGAATTTACTTCAATATGATCTAGGATATTAACTGAGAGAACAACATGTACAGCATATCTACAGCATATCAATCATGGAGACAATAATGCAAGCACACAAGAGACACAAAGATTTACTTGGGGAAAACCATAAAGGTGAAAAACCCCAATAACTTCCTCAGAGATAGATAGAGCAATGATACAACCAACCAAGAGATAGACATAACCTAGTAGCAGATCCTCCTCCTCCATAAGTGCGCCTCTCCTCCTTGAGAGCATGTGTGAGAAGTGAGTGAGCAAATAGAGTGCCTCCCGCACTCTATTTATACTTGACTTGACTTGCCTTTTTACCTAACTCATGTAGGCTCGAACTTAACCACACATAATATAATGCTGACTGGGCCGACCCCCAATACGGTGGTCTAATAACCCTTTGACCCACATGGCTGACCCCCAATAGGGTGGTCTAATAACCCTTCGACCCACATGACTTATACAGGGCCGACCCCAACAAGGTGGTCTAATAACCCATCAAGTATAAGTTACGACACTTACAATATAAATGACGACACTTCCTTATAGAGGAATAATACCATCTCTATAGGAATACAATATACATATATGTGAAATACATTCCGAAGTTACATATACATCAACACTCCCTCTTAACTAGGAAGGTATTTCTCAGCACAGTTCTTCTAGCACAAGTCATCTTCTCTGGATCATCGTCACTAGATAATCGTCATCGAGTCATCATCATCGTCACTGCTGCTGCTATCTCAATCAATCTTTGAATCTACTCGTCATAGGAAGTTCTACAGAGCCAGTCCTTTTTCATACTGGATGTTGGCCCACCACCTGCAGGTCTTCATCATCACTGGCCATACTGTGGAATCCTCAGGACTTTTACGTGCGTCACAAAACCTCGCAAGAGCATCCCAGGCTGTTACGAGCACACAGCTCTACCTATAGGATCTCCCAGGGCAACGAATTACATGTGACCTCACCATAAAACCTCGCAAGAGCATCCCAGGCTGTTACGAGCACACAGCTCTACCTATAGGATCTCCCAGGGCAACGAATTACATGTGGTCATGGCAAAACCTCGCAAGAGCATCCCAGGACTGATTACGGGCACACAGCCCAACCTATTGGATCTCCCAGGGAAACGAATTACATGCCATAGGACAAAACCTCGCAAGAGCATCTGCCAGATATCCCAGGGCAACGAATTACATGCCATAGGCAAAACCTCGCAAGACTATCTGCAGATCTCCCAGGGCAACGAATTACATGTCCTCCCAGAGCAAAACCTCGAAAGAGCATTTGCCAGATGTCCCAGGGCAACGAATTACATGCCATAGGCAAAACCTCGCAAGACCATCTACAAATCTCCCAGGGCAACGAATTACATGCTCATCTGCACAACCTGATCCACGGCCACAGAGTATCAACTTGATACTCACCATACATCATCCTGATGTATCCATGATCATCCTGATCATCATCACTGCAACGTCCTACTGCATGTCATCTGGAGCAACATCCTGAAGCTCGTCATCTATGATCATCCTGATCATTACTGCAACATCCTGCTGCATGTCATCTGGAGCAACATCCTGAAGCTCGTCATCTATGATCATCCTGATCATCACTGCAACATCTTGCTGCATGTCATCTGGAGCAACATCCTGAAGCTCGTCATCTACGATCATCCTGATCATCACTGCAACATCCTGCTGCATGTCATCTGGAGCAACATCCTGAAGCTCGTCATCTATGATCATCCTGATCATCACTGCAACATCCTGCTGCATGTCATCTGGAGCAACATCCTGAAGCTCGTCATTTATGATCATCCTGATCATCACTGCAACATCCTGCTGCATGATCCACCTGATCATCAATGCATCTACCTGATGCATACCAAGTATCTACCTGATACATAT
Organism: Larix kaempferi; assembly: GCA_027924585.1. Lineage (NCBI taxonomy): Eukaryota > Viridiplantae > Streptophyta > Pinopsida > Pinales > Pinaceae > Larix > Larix kaempferi. Next base: position 15,031,217 of record BSBM01000738.1, read on the forward strand.
CATAATACATGATCCTCCTGATCATCAATGTATCCACCTGATACAAATACATGATACATATCATCATACATGATCCTCCTGATCATCAATGCATCTACCTAATGCATACCAAGTATCTACCTGATACATATCATCATACATGACCCTCCTGATCATCAATGTATCCACCTGATACAAATACATGATACATATCATCATACATGATCCTCCTGATCATACAATGTATCCACCTGATACATATACAGATACATGGTCCAAGCATCCAACATGATGCATATACAAAATACGTACACATGATCCAACTGATCATATCTAGCATCCAACATGATGCATACATACATAAATGATCCAACTGATCATATCAAGCAGAAACCAGTACATCATCCTGATGCTCATCATCCAGCGCTTACATCCACAGTCATGTGAAGGATCCTCCTTCCAACATGCTTGGAATGGCTTCAGCAAATGTGTCCATCACTTCTTCCTCGAAGTATCCTCGATCTGAAGCATGCCAAGCCTCTCTCTGAAGTACTCGAACTTCACCCTGGGTAGTGGCTTCGTCAGCACATCTTCAATCTGCTCGTCCGTCGCAACATACAGGAGCTTCACAGCTCCTCTCTGCACCATATCCCTGATATAGTGATATTTGATCTCTATGTGTTTCGACCTGTCATGAAACAATGGGTTCTCGGACAACTTCACACAACTCTGGTTATCACAGAAGATACCAGTAGCCTCCAACGGGAGATCAAATAACTCAGACAGTAGCTTCCGTAGCCATACTGCCTCGCAACTAGCTGAGCAGGCTGCAACATACTCTGCCTCAGCTGTACTCAGTGCTACGCAGGACTGCTTCCTGCTAAACCAAGAGATCACACCTGATCCCATACTGAAGCAGCACCCAGATGTGCTCTTCCTATCTGTAGCACTGCCAACCCAATCTGAATAAACATAACCCTGTAGGTTAAACTTTTGATTTGCCTCATACCTGAGCCCATAATCCACTGTACCCTTCAGGTACCTCAGAACATGCTTTACAGCAACCAGGTGAACACTCCTCGGATCTGTCAGGAGCTAACTCAATGTGTTCAAAACAAAGCAAATGTCTGGTCTCATGTTCGTCAGGTACATCAAGGACCCAATCATCTAACGATACAAAGTGATATCAACTGGCTCAGATGAAGCATCACAAAGAAGCTTCAGATTCGATACCATCGATGTGGCCATGGCCTTGCAATCCATCATCCCAAATCTCTTCAGGATATCTATTGTGTACTTCCCTTGACCAAGGAAGATCCCACCTGCACTCTGCCACACCTCCATACATAGGAAATAGTGCATCATTCTCAAATCTTTCATCTCGAACTTGGCAGCAAGCTTCCGCTGCGTGTTGGCAATCAATCTATCTTCACCAAGTTCTGCACACATATAAGACTGCACCATGCTGTCTTGAAATCCATCTGGTGCATCTTCTATTTCATCACTTTTATATTTCTTAATGCTGCCATCTGCAACATGCTTGATCTGATAGTTCCATTTGGAAGTCATAACAAACTTCCCTTCACATCTTGGGACCACATCCCAAACATCGTTCTTCATGATCGACGGATCATGGCATTCTTCCCGTATCCTGGGAACTTCAATATCTTCAATAGATAATTTGTTGCTGAACAAATGTTGTAGTTCTTCTTTTGTAGGAGATGGCATACGATCTTTCCTACACAACAAGTTAAATTGCATGATTAGAAAACATCTCATAGTTTTCAGAACAAATTCTTACACATAAAGAAATATGCCATACAGTCATGCAATTATCCTAGCCAATGCTTCAATACAACATTTATCCATATTCCGTAACTTTCTAGATGCCTTCCAATCTCTACCAGAACATTGTTAAGAGTGTGCACAACTCCAACATGTCAGCAAAGAGGTTTCATTCTTAGATAAGTAGCAATGGAATGTTGTACAGTGCCATAGGCCACTTACCCATGTATATTGTTCATCAATGCAATTATTCTAATATGCATAATACACAACCTAATTCTAGGAACATCAGTATATACATTATTGAACAGTATTATTTAAGAAATGACAATTCAAATACTTATCTTTGTTTGTTCGTTGGGTGGACTCCCTCTGAGTCTTCGCTTCCTTGCAGGAGCTGCTGGAGTCCTAATCTGAAGTAGCTTCTTCTACACCTTTCTGTTGTGGGATGTAGAGAGATGGTCAACTCCCTCTGAATATCTGCATCCTTGCATAAACCACTGGAGTGTACTCCCTCTTGATCTTTGCTTCCTGGATTACCTGTTCTTGAATCTCATATTCATCCTTGGTCCCTATGCATGCTTATTAGTATCATGAATGTGTTATCCTTGTGATCTCATATAAAATCATACATTCATTAGTATACTATTAAAACACAATAATCTCAAGCATGTATAGTCATGATCATTTCAAACAGAAATAATAAGCATTAGCATTCAAGGATTCTTATGGTTAGTCAAATCATAAGAAACATAACATGTCTAAACCTGTAATTACTCAAACCTATGACTCTTCAGGTTAGTTGAATCATCAATCAAGATAAGAGATATAAAATGCATAAAACCTGTGATTATTCAAACCTATACCATCATGATTCTTCTGGTTAGTCATATCATCAATTATGGTAAGAAACATAAAATGCATACAATCAGGATTATTCAAACCTATGACTTCATGAATAATCATTATCAGCAACACAACAGTATAAGATCCTAAATCAAGGTAGGATTCTAGCTTGATATAGGAAAAACATACCTGGATTAGCATGCTAGCTAGTTTATGTCTAACATACCCGCATAATGTCTTCTGGTTCTCTTCAGTGACTTGTGCTAGTAACTTGCATGTCTCATATGTTAACCATTACAAAACCAAGTTATACATACCTCGTAAATGAATCTTCTATGAGATCCATGACAATGGATGAATCTTTATCCTCATGTCATCATGATCATATGTTCTTGAACTGGAACATGATTTGTCTTTCTTGGTGTACCTTTCATGTTAGTAGGCAACATAAACCTCATACAACACCATAATGCATTAGTACAATCATAAGTGTCAACACCCTAACCAATGAATATCTTCTATCATGCATTCATAATTTTGTTAAGGTAATACAACAAATCAAAATTGTACTAATCGTAATAACATGAAGACAAACATACCATAAAATTAATCATGAACAAATCTCGAAACATACCTCAATGAGTCATACATGTCGAGATCGCTTGTAATCTTCTTATGTAAGGCCTTATCCTCATCTCCCTCTGAGACAGGAACTTCTTCACTTATGTAGGTGACCAATCCATCTTCTTCTAGGATTAACCCAATCCACTTGATTTGCAAGAACTGGACCTAGAGCTGGATATGGGTTTGTCAGAGAAACCCCAAAAATTCAAACTTTGAATTTCAAACTTCCAAAAGGATAGAAATATGCGCCTTGATGAGTTGATCAAACTGGTATATTCAGAATTTGAAAACTGCAAAGTTTTACTCCTCAATTTTGCCTTTGAAACTTTCGGATTCACTGGACGTGACCTTGAACTGGGGTTTGATGAAGCCCACTCTTCTACCCAATCAAAATGTTTGATCCAAATCTCTAAGCTTCTATTTTTCTGAGGAGCTTCCAGCCGTGGTCACAGATTTCAAAAATTCCCATTTTTACAGAAGCCCTAATTTTCCATTTTTCTGATCAAAGTCCCGAACTAGGGTCTGATCAAACCCGGCCTTCTACCCAGCCAAAAATTCTGATCTTGGTCTCTAAATTTCTATTTTGATGAGTAGCATCCAGCCGTGGTCTCCGATTACAAAAATTCCAACTTTCTTCAAAGCCCTAAATTCCGGAAGCCATGAATGAAGGTACCAAAAAAATAATTCTGTTTTGACAGAAATATGTACCTGATTGTTTCTGGTGTAACTCCGAAATTTTTGATCCACAGGGTCTGAAAAAGTTTTCTGACATAGCCTGACCTGTTAGCTTTCCATCCTGACAGGTCTGACCTCAATTGGATGTTCTGAGAGAGAGTTATGCCAAATGTCGCAACGTGACCTGTTTTGGGAAAATACAGGAGAGCGAACTTGTACGGCGTGCCACGTGTCATTGTTTGACCTTCGGCCTCTGAAAACGTTTTCTGAGATAGCTCGGCCTGTTATCTTTCCATCCTGATAGTTCTGACCTCAATTGGATTCTCTGAGAGAGAGATATGCCAAGTGTCGCAACGTGACCTGTTTATGGTTTAATACAGGAGAGTGAACTTGTATGGCGTGCCACGTGTCACTGTTTGACCTTCGGCCTCTGAAAAAGTTTTCTGAGATAGCTCGGCGTGTGTACTACCTGTCACTTTTCACGAAATTTCATTTGGATCTTCCTAGCCCAAGTTATGACCTTTTTCCCAAGGTCACCTGATGTTTACTCAGATCTGGAAGAGGCAGAAACCCTATATTGTACAGATCATAAATCACAAAGTACAACGAATTAGAGGTTGTCCTTTGGACACAAGATACCTGGAGATCTTAGCTTCGGCCTGTAACAATTTCAGATCCGAAAACTTCACCAAAACGGATTTATAGCGAAAGTGCTACGATGACTGGTTTTTGCTATATCAAGCCCTAGCATCGTAAGTGCAACAAGTGTCATACATGCCATATCATGCCTTCTTTCAGGCTAGCTCTGATACCATGTTAAATTTTCTGAATTTACTTCAATATGATCTAGGATATTAACTGAGAGAACAACATGTACAGCATATCTACAGCATATCAATCATGGAGACAATAATGCAAGCACACAAGAGACACAAAGATTTACTTGGGGAAAACCATAAAGGTGAAAAACCCCAATAACTTCCTCAGAGATAGATAGAGCAATGATACAACCAACCAAGAGATAGACATAACCTAGTAGCAGATCCTCCTCCTCCATAAGTGCGCCTCTCCTCCTTGAGAGCATGTGTGAGAAGTGAGTGAGCAAATAGAGTGCCTCCCACACTCTATTTATACTTGACTTGACTTGCCTTTTTACCTAACTCATGTAGGCTCGAACTTAACCACACATAATATAATGCTGACTGGGCCGACCCCCAATAGGGTGGTCTAATAACCCTTTGACCCACATGGCCGACCCCCAATAGGGTGGTCTAATAACCCTTCGACCCACATGACTTATACAGGGCCGACCCCAACAAGGTGGTCTAATAACCCATCAAGTATAAGTTACGACACTTACAATATAAATGACGACACTTCCTTATAGAGGAATAATACCATCTCTATAGGAATACAATATACATATATGTGAAATACATTCCGAAGTTACATATACATCAACACCTCTTTTCGAGAAGTCCCAAGAACCTCTTTATGAAGACTCAACAACCAATATTCTATCTGCTATATTTTTGTTGGTGAACTTGAAGGTTTTGAATGGTTTATCAAACACTTGTTTCACACAGCTCCTAAGGTATGTAAAGTTGATTATTTTCCTATTTTTTTATTGTTATTCAGTTCGTAAATTAGGGATATGAAATATTTATGACATATATTGTTTACATTTCACTTTTTGTCAACGTTGCAGATTGTTGGGTGATTTTCTATTACCACCATCAAACAATTTACCATGCACAAGTCGAGAGGTATTCTTGATTATGAAATAAATTGGAGTGGAGTATCAATCTATTGATGCATGTCCTAATGATCATATTATATATTATGGACAGTATGAATCAAAAAAAAAATGCCCACAATGTGAAATTAGTATCTATCGAACTGATCAATTAACAAAAGAGGTCCCTCGCAAAGTTCTCCGTTATATTCCCATAATTCCACATTTCCAATGACTATTCAGGTGCCAAAGTATAGCACAATTTATGGATTACCATGCGAAGAACAGAAGTGAAGATGGTGTTCTTCGAATGCCTGCAGATGGTTCTGCATTGAAGAACATCGAAGAAAAATGGCCAATTTTTAAAGACGAACCTCGTAATGTTAGACTTTCATTGGCATCTGATGGTTTCAATCCATTTGGTGAGCTTCGTTGTACTTACTCAGTGTGGCTTGTTTTCGTCATAAACAATAACCTACCTCCTTGGATGACAATTAAGAGAGAGCACACAATGTTGGCAATGATTATTCCAGGTATTTTTTTGAAAGCTATAATTATATTATTCCATAAAGTTATTTGTTTAATTGCTGCATGAGAACAGCTTTTAAATATTTGGATGGATTACTAAATAGCAATATTGTATGTTTATTGATTAATTAGGTAAATACCAAGTTAAAGATATGAATGTATATATTGAGCCTCTTATCGATGAGCTATTGAAGTTATGGGCTGGAATCACTATGTATGACATCTCTAGACCAATAGGGCAGAAACAATTTCAGTTCCATGGAATTCTTGCATGGACAATTCATGACGCTCCTAGGTTAACACATTTTTGTGGCATGTAACTTTATGTTGCAGTTCGTTAAAATTATATGTTTTTAAGGTAAAAACATGCATTTTTTGTTTGAATTAATAATCTTTTGATGCTATAACATTAATACATATATCTCGCAGGTATTCAAACAAAGGGAAAAATTGCACGTCCAGTATGTGGTCCTAGGATAAAATATCGTCATTCAAAAAGTTTAGCAAAGGAAGTGTTTGATGAATACAGGCACTTCCTCCCTCAGAACCATAGGTACTGAACTATCGAAAAAACAAAATTCAATGGTAAAGAAGAGAATGCAAAGAAACCACGAAGAATGATACCTCACCTATGGAAGTTGGAATATAACAGAAATCGTTGAGGTATGCAAATTGTATATGCAACAATATACAATATGTTCACATTATAATATTATGATTTTTATATTTTTACTAAATTTTCTCTACCATGGGTGTCATGAATTATTGTTAATGTGTTTTCGTTTATGTTTAATGACTGTATTTAAGGCATGAATGGGATTCCACAAGGAATGAAGAGTTATCCCATACAATTCAGTAGGTTGCCTTACTATGAGCACCTACAAATAGCTCATTTGTTTGATACAATGCATATCGGGAAGAATGTAATAGAAATGGTGTGGCGGACATTAGATGGAAGGTCAGACAAAGATAAAATTGAAAAAATTTGTAGTGACATTGTAGAATCCAATCACGCATTGCAAAGTGTAATTATTTCCAATGCCGGAAATGGGAACCGGAATATTAGTCTTCCATGGTTATTGACAGAGCAAAAAAGCAATGCTATAAAAGAGGTCATTCAGAAAATAAGGTTTCCTACGGGGTTTGTGTCGAACATACAAAATATCTTAACTAAAAAAGGTGATTTTGGCAGTGTTAAAACTCATGACTGGCATACATTCATTAAGGTAATTATTTACGTATTTAATATCCATTAAGTAAATATTTTTAGTAATAGTTCTCTCCTATTTGGAAACATTAGATAATGATTTGCTTTTTTCTACAGTATGTTCTACCTCTGGCTCTCCCAGATAGCTTTGACGAAAACATAAAACAAGTTATATATGATCTTGGTAAATACATGAGGTAAGTAACAATTTTATATGCATGAAAAATGTTCATTCTTTTCGTTGCATTGCTTATTGACATGATATTGTGTTTTACAGCTTGGAACTTTATTATATATTATATGCCTCAATCCGGTTGATCATTCATGTTATTTTATTGCATCTTTTGTAGGTGGCTTTCATCTAAAGAAATCCATAAAGAAGATATTAGGTATTGGAAGAGAGAAATTCCTCGTCTAATGTGTGAAATGCAGAAGTATTTACCTCCGACATTTTTCAATGCACAAGAACACTATCTCATACACCAAGTTGAGATTGAATTGTGTGGACCTGTAAACTCAAGGTCAATGTGGATGGTGGAAAGGCATTTGAAGGCATTGAAGGCTTTTGTTAGACAAAGAGAACGCCCTGAGGATTCTATGGTGCAGGTCTATATGCTATATCAATCCATGGTGTACATTGGTCAGTATCTTCCAAATTTATCAAAAAATATCAATCTGCCTCGCATTTGGCATGTTGAATCCATCAACAAATTTGAACGGGAGGTCCTGTTGGGGAAAGGTAGAAAGAGGAAAGTGAAAGGTAATTGAATGGTCATGTACATTTTATTTATTATACAATTAAGTTTTCAATTTATATAATTTTTATTATTCCAATAGTGTTTTAATTAAAGGTAAACTTAATTTCCTTTAATGATAGCTGACTTACAATTCTTAATTGTTATTTTTTCATATAGTTGGTCGTGTGTGAGATGCAATACATTTATACATTGCAAACAATCATGATTGGATGGAGGAATGGATTGAATGATTTACATAATACTATGGTACCTTGTCATGGGAAGGGGTTAGTAAAATTATTAAAACAGTGCATCGTCATCGAGAAGAATATCTCGATCTTACGCAAAGTGAAATTTATTTAGCATGTGGTTTAAAAGATAAAAAGGCAAGTATATTTACCCTGCTCATTTTTTCGTTGTTTCGCATTGTATCAAAATATTTATCTCGTTTATGTCTTCTTATATATTTATTTACCGAGTCATGAATGATGCAGCTGATACATCACAATGCTATGTGGTGCAATGGTCGTAAATTTCACATCAAAAAGTTGGATGACAAGAGGAAAACATTTGATTGTGGGATAGCTACAGTTTTTCAAGTCACTAATGTTTCCTCTAGAAGTGACAGGAATCCAAAAGTATCTGAAAATAGGTGCTATGGTTATTTGGAAGATATACTTGAGTGTGACTTTAATTCCTTTAAAGTAGTCCTGTTTGAGGTCAAATGATATAGGCTACGAATGAATGAACGTGATCCTGAAAGAATTGTTATTGAGCATGCCAATGGATTTACCATGGTTAATAAAAGGGCACTCAAACAAGGTATAGAGCCTTATGTTCTTCCAAGTCAATGTGAGCAGGTATTTTACTCAGAGGTTCCAGGTAAAGCAGGTTGGTCATACATTGTTAAATAGGATCCAAGAGGAAGACCGGTCAAGTATAATGCAATAGAGGAAGAAGACAATGTTGAAGAAGAAGGTGATGCAAATCAGGAGTAGTTGGTTTTCAACGTAGATGTGTCAGATGAAGAATCCGATCAAGAAGTTGATCATCCAAATGATGTAGCAGACTATGTCGAAATTGACATTGATGATGAATATCTAACCGAAAATGACATTGATCATGATCCTGATATGAGCGATCTTTTCAATGATAGCGATTCAGAACGAGATGATGATACAGATGTTGCGTTAGATGAAGAAGAATCCGAATGACATTGTAGCAATGTTGGAATCTAGGAGGTATGCTTTTATTGTTATTTACATTTTCCTGTATGTTTAGATAGATGCTTTTTTAGATAGATTTTGTCGGGTTATGGGGAATTGAGAGTGATGTGAGGGGGGGGAGGGGCCATACGAGCTTCCACCTTCATGTGTTTGGCCTTGTTTAGTAGAGAATATTAAATTATTCTTGAAACAGAGAGAAGCTTAGTAAGGAAATGCACAATTATAAAGCATCCCATAAAAAATATATAAACTATTATGTAATATTATAAAGCATCCCGCAAAATTGACTTAGACTATTATGTAATATTACAACGACTCATAGTAGCATCCAGTTGGATTTGAAATTTGGTCTCACCTGGGTAATCTTGGCTAGTTACAAATTCCCCTAGATTTAAAAATAAATAAAAAATATTACAGTGACCCATGAATCCCTACCCCTTGCACACATGTAAATGAATAACAAATAGAAGCTTATCACTTTCTCATAATAATGTCATAATGGGACAATAACATTATAAACATTGTAGAAAGACCTTACATTCTTGATGCTCATGTTAATGGCCTTATCTTGGCAATGATAAGTAAGAAGGATCCTATATGTAAATATATGTATAAATTATAAAATTAATGGTGGCTTGTGGGTTGGTCCAAACAGAATGTTTTTAAAGACCCACGAAAGTTTGCCACGAAATAGTTAAAATTGATGGTTTCGTGGAAATTTTTTTAAAATTTTTGGAAAAATTTGAAGTTCTACTCCTCCAGAGATTTTGATTTTCCAAATGGTATTTATGTTTTTTTGGTGATTGTATTTTCTATTCCATAGTTGAAATCCTAGTTGTTATCTCCTCAAATTTTTTTTTTAAAAGTTTTATTATGTGAGGTGATAGGAGGTCATTTGAAAATGAAAACACATTATTACAGTTTGTGTTTAGGCTCATTTTACTGAGTTCTAACTCATAATACGTCAAGAAACTTTCGAGACAAGTTTTTATTTAAAAAAAAAACTTAAAAAATAGGTTTCGGTAGCTAAGTGCTTATTCAAAATGGCCCCTAAACTACCCAAAGCTCTGCTTTCGGCAGCTTAAACGAAATTTTCGAGGCACTCCTAGCTACCGAAAGGGAAAAATTACAACGTGAGTTGTGGGGCAGTTTTCGGTGGTTTTGGCGAACACGATGGTGTCCATTAGCCACCGAAAGGGTGGATACTTTTCATAGCTTACCATCTAAAGGTTGGGTCGCTTACAACCACCAAAAGCAAAGAGCACTGGTTAAGACAGTTTTCCGGTGGAATACGGTGTCAACAATGGATTATAAGCTACCAAAAGGAGAGGCATTTTCACCACTTTTTCAGCAGCGCTTGTGTTCGAATGCAAATTCATTCCAGCTATCGAAAGAACAAGAGAACTTCACTTGTCATCAAGAAGCTGAGACAAAATACATTTTTTGCCATTTTGGAAGATTAGTTTCAAAACAGAGCTTTCAGTGATTTAGGCAGGCTTTCACATCTATTCTTAGCCACCAAAAGCAGAGCTTTCGGTGGTTTATAGGTTCGAATTTTGGCTCTTTAGCCACCGAAAGTGCAAAACAGGGCAGAGAGGCATTATTTTTTGCCCAGATCAAGGTTTTTGATTCCAAATGGAAAGAGGATGGTTTTTAAGTGAAGGTTTTAATTAATAGGATTTGTTTCAATGGTTGTTCCATTTTTGAAGGTGCCAGCAAGATGGAAATAATGAAGAAATGTGGCGTTTTTTTACTGTCCCGAGTCATCATTTTCAACTGACGATTCTGAGTGTCTGGAGAATCTTTTTGCAAAACGCTCAGAGGTTTTTGTTCCTAACATGTCAGAAAACAATAAACTCTCCCCTTTTTCCCACAGGTGTTGTAGGTTGAGAGAATCGAATCCATCACTGAGCACAAATTTTTCGATTCCAGAACCTGCTTGTTTGACACACGTTTTTGAAATGCAGATCTTGGGAAAAGAAAAATGTGTTTCGAATATCTGAGAGAGGTTTTTTCTCAAAACAGGTCAATTCATAATAACCTCTTTCATTTTATACACAGGTGTCACATATCTAGAGAACCGAACCCATCTCTGAGCCTCTTTTTCAGCAATTTCAGCAAAAGTGGCATTTTTACTATGCAGAGTCATCATTTTCAAATGATGATTCTAAATGACTGGAGAATCATTCTGCAAAACGCTCAGAGGTTTTGCTGCCTAACATGTTAGAGAATAATAACCTCTCCCTTTTTTTCTACAGGTGTCACAGATTGGGATAATCAAAGGCATCTCCGAGCCCTATTATTCAGCAGTCTCGCCAATTAAAAATGATTTTTTCTGTTTTGTTGAAAAACGGTTTTGGGTTTCCCATCTTGACTAAATTTGACCCAGCTTCTTAGGATCTGGGGAGAGGTTGTAAAGGCTATAAATCCAAAAACTCATGAAGAACAAGGGTGGGAATTTGGATATTTTTTCACATGTTGTAAACTCAGACTTCTTATGTTATATCAGAAAAACAAGCTTCTTTCGCCATTAATTATTCAAATTTCCATCTTCTGTCTATTCTATACTTGCATTTGAAAACTATATTCATGCTGTTATGTTTAGTTACACTTGATGGATGTCATATTATCAATGTATTCATAAGCTTAACTCTGCAAGTATTCTGTGATTATTGTAATTTGCCATTCATATATATGTTTTTATGTATGATTTTGTTGGTATGATAGTTACTTCTCCACACACTCATTTATTTACAAACACCTTGAGCATTTGTGGTTGAGAGCCTTGCCCTTTTGAGCGAATTTAGATGAGTTTTGAGTGGATGAGGATTGACCGAGTCATCCAACTTGATCCAACCTTTTTATATTACTGAGATTTTGATTAAGTTACCAGGCTCTTTCAACTGAAACCTAGAAAGACTCTTGGAGTGATAACAAAATGGCGCCGTTGCCGGGGAGAGGAGATTGAAGCTCAGCTTCCCTGGGAGATGACAAAGGCCCAACGTTTATGATAGACAAATTCTGGATACTATTTCGGTTGTAATCATCTATCTGGCGACTCCATGAAGGACGGATATGTTGGCGACTCCATTGGTATGAAATGAATTAGATCTGAGCAAAGAGGTATGCATTTTGCAATTTCTCAAGTATTTCTGGTTTCCCTAATCCAGTGCCTAGTAGAGATGAATGGGAAAATAGCCTTCCCATATTTCGAGGTGAAGAGTGGGAAGTGCCAGCTGAACATTTGCTGGACTTTCATGATTGCATGCATCGGCTGCAAGTTGTGCATGAGGATGTTCAGATTCGGCTCTTCTATTTTTCATTAGAGGGAATTGCTAGTGACTAGTATCGGACTCTTCCAAATGCCATTATTAGTTCTTTGATAGGTTTCCATACAGCTTTCAATTCCTTTTGTAAAAAATATTTTCTAGCTGAATGTCTTTTTGAAGGATGTTGTGAAGAGTTTTCCTTGTATCATGAAGATCTTGCTTGTCACGAAAATCAACTTAGTGAAAAAACTTTTATTATAGAAAAAGACATTCACCTTGAAGATCAAGAGATATTGAATGATTGTAATGACATAGAAACAACTAACATCATATCAGATGTATCTATGGCTTTAGATATTTATGAAGATCAACATGTTTCTTTTAAAAGTTTTGAGGTCAAAGAGTGAATGTATATATCAACAGGAGAAATTGACAAATCAGCAAGTGACAGTTTCAGATCTGCAAAAGATGATGAGGGCAACCTGCAGTTTCAAGATTTGCAGAGACTGGAGGTTTGTAGCAGATACAAAGAGGGAGATGGTGCGCTGAAAAGTTCAAATCAGCAGTCCATCTTATATGACCCTCTGACAGAGGTTGAGCAGTCCATATTTGGCATTAAAGACATTCAACATCATTTCAATTTTCAGTTGGATCTACATTCCAAAGGGATATTTCTTTGTGAATTTGATGACCCTTTTGCTGATTATTTGGAGTCTATGAATAGCATAAATCCATAAATATTTCTGTCAGATGAAGGTTGGTCTTGTCATCTTGTCAAATTGCATTTTCGCATGCTATGGTTTCATATATTGTTCGGGTCAAGATCAAGGATGTTTGCAGTAAATTAGTTTTTGATATGGCTTCATTGGAAGCATGAGTTTACTTGATCAAGCAGCAGTACAAATGGGTTAGGAGTAAGTAGAGAAAATAAGCTCGTCCTATGAGCAAGTAGATTCTTTCAGTTGTTTTCAGTTTTCTTCAATAAATAGGTAGGCTACATGCAGGTTACAGGTTTGCAGGGGATCGTTTCTAAAGACCAAATGACTCCATAGCCCAATGGATGCAAGGCGTTGCTAATAGGTTTACAGTAACATTTGTGGAAAGATTGTAGAAATTTGGTGGCAGTTTAAATGACTCCATAGCCCAATGGTAAAGGCAACTGGAACTACTAGGTTCTTGAAACCTCACAGGGAGGCTTTCATCCCCAATAGGAGCCAGATGTTATCTCCTCAAATATTTTTTTTTTAAGTTTTATTATGTGAGGTGATAGGAGGTCATTTGAAAATGAAAACACATTATTAAGGTTTGTGTTTAGGCTCATTTTACTGAGTTCTAACTCATAATATGTCAAGAAACTTTCGAGACAAGTTTTTATATTAAAAAAAAAAACTTAAGAAACAGGTTTCGGTAGCTAAGTGCTTATTCAAAATGGCCCCTAAGCTACCAAAAGCTCTGCTTTCGGAAGCTTAAATGAAATTTTCGAGGCACTCCTAGCTACTGAAAGGAAAAAATTACAATGTGAGTTGTGGGGCAGTTTTCGGTGGTTTTGGCAAACACAATGGTGTCCATTAGCCACTGAAAGGGTGGATACTTTTTGTAGCTTACCATCTAAAGGTTGGGTCGCTTACAGCCACCAAAAGAAAAGAGCACTGGTTAAGACCGTTTTCTGGTGGCATACGGTGTCAACGGTGGATTATAAGCTACCAAAAGAAGAGGCATTTTCACCACTTTTTCAGCAGCGCTCGTGTTCGAATGCAAATTCATTCCAGCTACCGAAAGAGCAAGAGAACTTCACTTGTCATCAAGAAGCTGAGACAAAATACATTTTTTGCCATTTTGGAAGATTAGTTTCAAAACAAAGCATTCGGTGGTTTAGGCAGGCTTTCACAGCTGTTCTTAGCCACCGAAAGCAGAGCTTTCAGTGGTTTACAGGTTCGAATTTTGGCTCTTTAGCCATTGAAAGTGCAAAACAGGGCAAAGAGGCATTAATTTTTGCCCAGATCACGGTTTTTGCTTCCAAATGGAAAGAGGATGGTTTTTAAGTGAAGGTTTTAATTAATAGGAGCTGTTTCAATGGTTGTTCTAGTTTTGAAGGTGCCAGCAAGATGGAAATAATGAAGAAATGTGGCTTTTTTTACTGTCCCGAGTCATCATTTTCAACTGACGATTCTGAGTGTCTAGAGAATATTTTTGCAAAACGATCAGAGTTTTTGTTCCTAACATTTCAGAGAACAATAACCTCTCCCCGTTTTCCCATAGGTGTTGCAGGTTGAGAGAATCGAATCCGTCACTGAGCACAAATTTTCGGATTCCAGAACCTGCCTATTTGACACACGTTTTTGAAATGCAGATCTCGGGCAAAGAAAAACACGTTTCAAAGATCTGAGAGGGGTTTTTGCTCAAAACAGGTCAATTCAAAATAACCTCTTTCCGTTTATACACAAGTGTCACATAGCTGGAGAACCGAACCCATCTCTGAGCCTCTTTTTCAGTAGTTTCAGCAAAAGTGGCGTTTTTACTATGCAGAGTCATCATTTTCAAATGATGATTCTGAGCGACTGGAGAATCATTCCACAAAACGCTCAAAGGTTTGTCTTCCTAACATGTCGGAGAACAATAGGCTCTCTCTTTTTTCCTACAAGTATCACAGGTTGGGAGAATCGAAGGCATCTCCGAGCCCTATTTTTCAGCAGTCTGGCCAATTAAAAATGATTTTTTCTATTTTGTTGAAAAACGGTTTTGGGTTTCCCATCTTGAGTAAATTTGACCCAGCTTCTTAGAATCTGGGGAGAGGTTGTAAAGGCTATAAAGCCCAGAAATCATGAAGAAAAAGGGTGGGAATTTGGAGAGTTTTTCACATGTTGTAAACTCAGACTTCTTATGTTATATTAGAAAAACAAGCTTCTTTCGCCATTAATTGTTCATATTTCCATCTTCTGTCTATTCTGTACTATATGCATGTTGTTATTTTTAGTTACACTTGATGACTGTCATCTTATCAATGTATTCATAAGCTTAACTCTACAAGTATTCTGTGATTATTGTAATTTGCCATTCATATATATGTTTTTATGTATGATTTTGTTGGTATGATAGTTACTTCTCCACACACTCATTTATTTACAAACCCCCTGAGCATTATTGGTTGAGAGCATTGCCCTTTTGAGCGCATTTAGATGAGTTTTGAGTGGATGAGGATTGACCGAGTCATCCAAATTGATCCAACCTTTTTATATTACTGAGATTTTGATTAAGTTACCAGGCTCTTTCGACTGCAACCTAGAAAGACTCCTGGAGTGATAACACTAGTCTTAGATTCTTAAGTTAAGAAACCCCAGCCTTCTAAGTCATACCAAGACTTGAACCTTTCTTCAATCTTCTTCAACAATTTTTCCTCTTTTTCTATTTTGGCTTGAACCCATCCAATAGTGATTTGTTTAATTCGCTTTAGATTTACTTCAAATTGAAGGAAGGTAGATTCTCATAGATTTTCATTAAAAGGAACTTAATTTAAATTTACTAACTATACAAAGCCTTGTTTTTTTATCTAACAAGGGTTGAATTTGAAAGGGTTAGGAAACCTAGACCCAATTCTAGCCATCTCCAAACATATAAGAGCATGATCAAAATTGCTTCCAATACTGACCTACTACATCATTCTAGGGGAAACAACCATCAAACATTTTTATACTAAACATATGTACAAATACTTGTTTTTTTGATCTAAACCCACTCACTTATTCCTCCATCAAGGTTTGAGTCTAATTGGTTCTACATCACATAAACCCACTTTCTCCATCTTACTCAAGAAGAATCCTAATAAACAATCTACTCGTGCATTAGAACCCCATATCTCATAACAACCCAAGGTAAAATTGAAATCCCCATTTATAATCATATTTCCTTCTTCATAAAATGTTTTGCAAATAAACTCACCTAGAACAAAACCATATCACTGTAAGGCCCATATACATTAAAAACCAACAATGCTTTTCCCAATTCTTGAGAGTAGAGCTAAATCCCCAAACCTAAATCAACCAACCAAGATTTTTTGCATCTAATACACTTGCTACACTAACCTAAGATCAACCCCTCAGACATGCTCTTGGCATCCACAAAATATAATTCCCACTCCCTTAACAATTTTCCTAGTTACCCCACAATCAACACTCCTTCACACATAATCTTATGTAACATTAAAATATATGGCTCATGAACCTCTATCATCCTCTTCAAAGTCAGCTTCTTGGATGTTATCCATCCCTCTACAATTGATATATATCATTGTGAAACCCTCTCAGGGGTGTTTATGTATAGATATTTTGCAAGATGCATACCCAAGGCTTCCATCTCTCCAGGGAAAAGAGAGGAAACTAGCAAACCTCGAGATTGGAAACACTTTCCTATAACTCCTAAAGAAATTAATAAAATGGAAGTATAAATTAATGATGTCTATGATGATGATGATCATCATGTCGACGATGATGATGAAGAGGATGGTAATGATGATGGCAATGATTATAATCATGATGACAATGAGGATGAGGATGAGGATGAGGATGATGATGGCGATGGTGATGATAATCATACTGATGATGAAAATAATGGTGTTGACGATGATGGTGTCGATGATGATGGAAACCATGATGATGATGAAGAAGATGGCGATGATGATGGCAATTGTGATCGTCATGATGATGATGGTGTTGATGACGATGAGAATGAGGATGGGGATGACGATGACAAGCATGATCGTCATCATCATGGTGTTGATGATGATCAAAAGCATGATCGTCAACATCATGTTGACAATGATGATGATAAGGATGGTGATGATGATGATGATGTTGTTATTTATGATTATTATGATGATGATGATGATGATGATTAGTGATGGTGAAAATAATGATGATGGTTAGTGATGACAAAAATGATGATGATGATGATGATGATGCTTATGACGACATGTTAGAATTTTTTTTGTTTATTTGGAGTTAGTCTACTTTTTCGGGCATGCTTATATTTAGAATATATTTGTGGCAAGTACATGTTGTGATGTAATGGGTGCAATTAAGTAATGATGGAGTGGTTTCAAGATTTTGGTGGGTGAAGAATGTATTTGAGCAAAATGATATTTTTCCTATATGTGACATGTGGTATCTAAATGGTGGGTTTCCATTGATATGATCCTTTAAAGTTGTCAAATCCAAAACCCTATATTGAATTCCTAGGATTAGGTGTCCTCCTTGCCAATTGTGGTAAATCCCAAAATCTCATTTGGTTTAGTACAATTATGATTCGGAAAATATGTTATTTGTATCGAGACAAAGTTTTTGTGTGGAAAGAATAATTAATGACCTAATATAAAATATAAATATAAAAAAACAATAATAAAATAGAAATATAAAAAAACAAATAAAAAAAACAAAAACAAAATAGAATATAAAATATATATTAAAACAAAATATTGAAATATAAAGATCTAGTTCGAATATTAAAAAACAAATACAAAATATAAATATAAAAAAACAAAAATAAAATAGAATATAAAATATATATTAAAACAAAATATTGAAATATTAAAAAATATAAAACAAAATATTTTCCTACACAACAACAACCATTCTCATTGTCAACCGCTCCCTGTTGATCCCTTGTCACATTGTCAACCGTGCCTGATCGAGCAAAGCAGAGGAGAGAGTTGAGTGCTTCGACCATAGAGCAAAGGAGACAATTGAGAGGGTGCATTTAGACAACACCGTGATGCGATTCAAGACCACCCAGAGGAATTTTGAGACCACTGTGAGGCCTTTCAATAACACCCTCAGACATTTCAAGCAACATACCCTGTAGCAATTGAAGGAGAATACCCTAGGCATTTCAGGACCACCGTGAGGCATTTCAAGGAGCATATGGCCATGAGGCAATACCACCCTCAGACATTTCAAGCAGCATACCCTAAGGGATTTCGACACCAGAGTACGAGGAGCGAAGGAGCAGAGGAGACCATTCGAGACAAAAAATAGGCACAATGTCTTCAGTAATCCCTACCCTCTTTTGTAAAACTCTAAACATGTCACACAAAACTCCAAAATGAAGAATATTGAATGTCACCTTGTGTTGGTCATGCTTGACCTTATACTTCTCTCGTATTTCTTCTTCCTCCCACACCCCATGAAGAATATGGATTCCCTCCTTTCGCCCACTCCCCACAACACCATTCTTGGTACATGAAGTTGGCATCTTCAATTGCTTATGCAAGTTTAACCTAGATAGATAAGCCCCCATCACCATTCCTTCAACCAATGATGGAGCAACAAAAGAGGGAGGGGATCTACTCATGGTTTAGATGCTTTAAGACCCAATAATAGGAGTAGTTATAGTAGAATCACCATCGGTACAGACATAGGCGGTTTAAGAAGCATCGTTCGCAATTCAAGTACCAACAACTGAATAAACCTTACATTTCTATTTTAAGCACCAAAAAACTTAGGGAGGAAGAATAATAAAATTCCTCGATATAGGTTGTCATGGAGACATGGGAGACAACCGAATGCACTAAAGATCTAGATGCAACGGTTCACTAGCTATTATTTTATTCTATTAGAGACAACAGTAATTTTGGGTAAGTATCATGTAGCTCATCAATATCAACAACAACACACATCGACATAATTATAACATTCATATTCATATTTGTTGTTTCCATGGTTGTCATGTTGTTTGTATTTCCTTCCAGTTTTGCGAGCATCTCCTAATAAAGAATTTTCTATGTATTGGAAGACAGAAACCAATGAAACACATGCAATAGCACATACCAGATATCCTCGAAACATGGTCTGAATCTTGAGTGTTTCCCATTTTTAGTATGCTTCCATTGAGAGTGGAGGGTCCATTGCTTGTCAATAGGACCCCAGAATCTATCGCATGTGCAATGACCATAGTTGCATCAGCTGCAGTTGCTGTAGAAGCATGAATGGCTATTGCATGCATATGCTCTATAATATGTACTCAATGTTTTTGCCAATGTACATCTACAATTTGTTTTGTTTCGTACAAAAGCCATATGTCAACTTTGTTCACTAATGTGGTGGATTTGTATCAAAATAGACATGAATGGCATTAAGCAAGTGTAACATAGATTCATATTTATGAATGTTCTCAAATGATGTGGTGTTTCCACCACTGTCAAATATTGCCATGAAATCAAATTCCTTTTTTGGGAGGTCATGCAATGCCCTTGCAGGTCCAATGCAATATATGGGGAAAATTCATAAAAAACATATAAAAAATAAAATGTGTCTTTACATAGAGAATATTCCCATGCCCTCCTCCTTTATCAAAACCATTGATAAAGAAAATTTCCTCTTTGCCAATACTCAAGGTTCAACCTAGTGAGAAGTCCTGCTTAAACATTTCACCATTTAGAGTAGAGAACCCATCTAGATTCTATCCCACAAACCATTACTAATTTGGGTTTTACCAATTGTGACTAAATCCACATTTAGATTTTTAGATAATGAAAAAAACAAAACGCACCTAATCTAATATGTGAAATAAAAAATACATGATAATTCTAGTCTACATGCAAAATGAAAATCTAATCTAGAGTTCCAAGCTAAGAACAAGTAACTTAAGACAATTTTGTAGTGAACAAGGATTAAGAGAAGCTGCACACAAATACAGGAATTAGGTAGTCATTATGAAATAAAATAAGCATTTTAAATTGTGTATTAACTCTGTTACGTAGAAAAATAGAGGACATAAACCAATGAAACACATGCAATAGCACATACCAGATATCTTCGAAACATGGTCTGAATATTGAGTGTTTCCCATTTTTCTATGCTTCCATTGAGAGTGGAGGGTCCATTGCTTGTCAATAGGACCCCAGAATCTACGACATGTGCAACAACCATAGTTGCATCAACTGCAGTGGCTGTAGCAGCATGAATGGCTATTGCATGCATATGCTATATAATATGTACCTAATTTCTTTGTACATCTCTACATCATGTCAAGAGATTTTCATGATTTGAAATTTTGGTTGAAGTCCCATATAAATCTAGCATGCACCTCTCCCTTGGTAAATACATCCTCTGGTCCATATGGCCATCTGAGTCCATCTGGAAAATGGCCTTGATACCAACAATTTTTTAATCACAATTTTTTTGCCGCTTCATATGTATTTTTGGGGACAGTCATGCACAAAAATGGTAACCCAACTTAGTATACAAATGTTCTTTCCAACGAGCTAAAGAAGACCCAAAATGAGCATAGAGTGATTATTTTTATTTTTTATTTTTTATTTTTTATCTTGATAAGGGTCCTCTCTTTTTTTATATATATCAAGTTCATCTAGTGTATACAAGATCAAGTTACAAGGAGTTGGGCCTTGAACTAATCGATCTTCGTGAGGTCTTTCTCAAGTACCCAAGTGGCCTGCTTTGAGGACATGATGTTGCTCAAAAAATTCCCAGAGTGATAGATGAATGATATGACACATTATTTCACCGAGATCCTTTGCAAACTCCCAAAAATGATGAAGGCGCCTTTGAGAAGAATTCACTTCGGAGGAATGGTAGCCTTTAAGGTAGAACTTAATTTTGATGTTCCTTTATTTTGAGGAATCAAACATAAACAGATTTTCTATCCCTCTTCATTGGGAGTTAGTTATTGTTATGTCGTCAAGTTTGAGGAGATTTTTTGATAGAATGGTAAGAGGAGTTTGGGGCTGGAGATTAGTGGTAACACAAGAAGGGGAAAAGATTCTCTAACTCTTAGAGAAAAGAACAAAGTAAATATAACCTCTAACTCTTATAACAAAGAGAAAAGTAAATATAACCAACTCAAGGAAACTTAAGGCCTAATTAAACTCTTCTCTTTTTGGGAAACAAAACTTCTCCAGTATGTTGACCTGATTGCTAAAAGATAAATGGTTTTAAAATACAAATATCCAAATCCTAAATGCAACCATAATTCGAACAGTAAAATGTGGTCATATACTAATCACTTAGCTAGGCCCCATTCTAAAATTGTATGACCTAGTTATAGCCATCTGAAAGATATATATCCATTACTAGGGAAAGAAAGTTGCATGATTGCATTTCAAGTATTGAAACCATGCTTGCTAGAAACCATGAGACATGAATGATGTTTTCGGTATTAAAAATTCAATTACAACACATTGTATCATTTCAATGATTGTAGGTACCACCAAATAGGTACTTGTCATATCTATCTTCATCAAGTGAGGAAGATAGACTAGAAGAGGTTGAAAGCGAGACGTCTAATACAACATCTAACAAGTCAAGATCAACTAGAGGTGAAAAGGTAAGGAGAAAATTTCGTAGACGCATGGAACTTTTTGTTTCTAAAGGAGGATCATGTGGTTATGATAACGAGTGCATAGGTGACATTGAGTTGCCCCTGAGGTATAGAAATCTTGTCAAACGATGCCTACCCAAGGAGCTACCCCAAGTGGACACTGATTTCTTCCTCAATGGGAGGACTTATCGCATTGCTCCATCCTCTTTACATGGACTGGGGCTATTTTCCATGGATGGAATAAAGGTGTCATATGACAGTGAAACTAAATTGATGGAGTATGTCAGTCTATGCTACAAATACAATGACTAGTTGTTGTTGGTCCGATATACAAGAAGTATGCGGACATACAGAGTGGCAGCCAATTATTGTCAACTATTGGACAACAGTTTGCACAAAGGAGAAACTGTGTATATTGATGGAAGGCCAAAAGCTCCAAGGAATATCGCAGGGTTTATAAATAGCACACGACCAGGGTCAACACATAAGCTACCCAATTGCTTATTTGAGGGGCGTGAAGGAAATCGTGTATTCGTATGTGCAACAAAGTCAATAGCTGCAAGTGAAGAGTTGTTGATCGATTACGGTTTGAATTGAACAGATGCGGTGGTTTCTATTATGGGGGTAAGTTTCTGATACAACATTTAACTCAACCTTTGATTGATGACTTGTTATTTTTCTCTTGCATCAAGTTTATTTATGTCATGCTTTTTATAATATACACATGGTTAATTATATGTCATTTTTTTATAATATACACATGGTTAATTATATGTCATTCTTTTCATTAATCACGTTTAACATATTGTTATATATGTAATTTTCATTTTTAATATGTCTTAATTCTTATATTGTGGCAGGGTGATAGTGGCCATATGCCACAAACTGGCCGTGGAAAGTCACCAATGGTGATGGATGAGGTAAATGTTAGTTTAATAGTACCTAATAGCATCAATGTAATAGTAACCACAACTCATGATTATATTACATTTGTTAACATTTGACATTTTTTTTTATATTGAGCTCAAAATTTCAATATGATATCATTCTTATTGTATTGTGGCAGGGGGTCGTACTATGACCACACCTAGAGCTTCAGGACAAGTAAAGTTGACTCTCATAGTAACAATAAAGTTTTTTTTATATTAAAAAATCTTATTATACATGGTTCAATTTTTAGTTATTGATATTAATATGTCTTGCTTATTGTATTGTGGCAGGGTGACTGTGGGAAGGCACCAATGTCGTCACATCAGGTACATGATAGCGTAATAATACTTTTTTTTTATTATTATATGCATTATATATTTTTTACGTGATTTTTTTATTGACGTTTGCAGAGCACACCACATAAAGGTGATGAAGTAGGGATACGTTATTCAACCGACCCAATGCTTACTGTGAAAATGGCTTTGAATAAATGCAATGACGAACTTCTTGAACTGATTTTAATTGATCCAATGACTGAAGAAATACAAGAAAAAATTGATGAATTGGAGAGAAAGATAAAAAAATACGTGGTAAGTAGCATCGTTGAAATTTTTTACGAACTACATATATTCATTTATGATATTTTAGTTCTCTTTTTTTATATGTTCTAATCAATTGAAGTTGGATTCCTTAGAGTTATTTGGAGCCAAAAAACGTGTGTGGAAAACATACTGCAGAGGGCGGTATAGTTAGTAGCGAAGCTTCAACGCTTCGTAGATCTACCATACCAACGAGGCTGTTTTCCACTACTACAGAAGAGCACACTTTAGATGCAACGCCCTCAACGGATGTTGGAGGTGAAGAGGGCCCTTCATACACTGCTACTCCACATGATGATAGAGAGGATCATAGCACCGATTGTGATAGTTTCTATCCTGGCTCAATGCATGTGGTTAGCAAGGGATCATTGCCAGTTAGCTTCTTGGTGGATGATAAGTGTATTTCAATCAAGATACCGAAGATTGCAGGTATTATTTAATTTATTATGTGTTTTTTATTCATGTAATTCTAAGCCACATTACTCAACCTAGTTTTAATTAATTATCATATTTTTTTTGCAGGAAATAATGTCTTTTATAAGAGCCTGCATGAAAAGGCCTTAGATATTTTTGGGCCCACCATTCGTACACGGTGGAATGCCCAAAATGACAAATTGAAAGATGATTTGTTGAACCACATGGTCAGCTTGTTTGGTGAAACCTTCAACAAAAAAGGTGTCACTGCAACAACTGGCTTAAATTTGAAATATGTCAGGGCAGATTATAGGGACAATCTGCAAACTAACCACAAGTATGAGCATCCTCTGATGGTTCCAGAAAAGGAGTGGAAGGCGCTCATGGAGGATGCAAAGGAACAGGTAGTGAGAAAACAAGGAAAGACTAAGCCAATTGGTTCAAGAAGGTATGGCACATATCATATTTTTTTTAAACTTCCAAATATATTTAAGTTGCAATATCTAATGTATTTGCAACCTTTCATAGGCTCCCCGACACATCTAAAGCAACACAGGAAAGAATGGAAAAACATGGGTCGTACAAATTGGTCCAGGGTGGATATCAAAAGCTAAGGGCACGAATTGTAAGAATCATTTGATCATTATATGTAGCCAACAATTAATTGATTTTTCTAACAAGCACTTTACATGGTGTTATGCATTGCAGGGAAATGCTTTTTTTTATGAAGCCACTAAGGAAGACTTGAAGATCAGCTTCAAGTACGGTTATCAACATGTGCTGGAACGTCGAAAAAGCATGGGGCAAACCCCAATTTCCCCATCGATTGACTCTCAGGTAAATAAAATCAATAAGGACATCATTAAAATGAACTTGCGTAATCTATCCATGAATGATTACATCGAAAAATGAATGTCTTTTTTTTTCTTCATTGTGAGACCAACAAAAGCAGTGAGGCTAGCGGTACCGAACTGGTACCAAAAGATGGTGAGCTTCCTAGCCATTTAGGTATGTATGCTATAAAACAAATGTATTCAATATGATTTTAAATACATAATTGATGACATTTACTAATTGAAATTTTTCTATGAATGGAAGAGCATGTACCTTCTCATGCTCGTTCGAGAGAGGAACAAATGGGAGAGGTAATGAACACTCCAATTGACTCGGCTAGTCAGCCAGCAGGTAAAGATAATTGTAATGAAATTTAAAATAATGAAAAATGTATACCAATAATAACTACGCACTTATATCTATATAACTGTAATGGTTTTGCAGATGATGCTCCTGTCCATCCGCCTCCACCCCCTACTAATCGACGTACCAGAAGTATGGTGCGGGAGTGATTATCCACACAATCAATGGAAAAAGAGGGCACAACAACTACAATGGGGCAAGACCCAGAAGATGAAGCCACCCTCTTACAATTTATGAGAAAAAAAAATGTAGTTGTAAACTTTTAAGGTTTTTATTTAACTAAGTGAAGCCATGAACTCTTTTCAGTTTTGTAACAAGTTTTTTGATCTAGTCAAGGCCACTCAGTTTTTTATCAGTTTTGTACCTTCTGAAGAGCAAATTCGTGTATATAGAGACTGAGACCTCTCCAAATTCAACATTGATTTTGTTATAAGGCCAATAGATTTGGCTATTTGAATTTTAATAAATATGGCCCTAAATTTCCTCTTGGTTCTCTATAGTTTGCTTTCTATTGTTTATGTCCGCTATGTGCTTTCATTGCGAGCCATTACTTTGCATTGAAAATTGCCACTCAACATACAAAAGAGCTAATAAAATAAGGTCTAGCTTTCCAGCACATAGAACAAGAGTCACAAAACATCAAGATCCACAAATCAAGTCACTGATGAAATGAGCCCTATATTAGTGGGGTGTCATGATGATCATTGGGTGTGGGTGATGGTATGCTTTTTCCAAATGTTCATTGAGAGAAGGTACTTAGACTTCTTAGTGTGGACTGTAGCATCGACTATGTTTAGGAAACAATGAGTTTTTATAGTGTTTGCAATGGAAACGGAAGGGAATTTAAAGCATGATGTAATCTTTATTGTTGTTAACAGATGAAAAAAGACAGAAGAAGTCTGTGTTGCTGATCACTGCCCACCCAGACGATGAATCCATGTAAGTCATTCAAAAGATACCACATTATTTGGCATTAAAAATATTATAAAATCCCTCAGCTTCATTCCACCAGTAAATTCCGCATTTTGTGAAAATTAAAGGTCAATGACATTTAATCAAATTACACAGGCTCATTGGATTGTGTGATAACAGCTTAAATGTTTTCATGCACTTGGAGGGATCTTTTTTCTGATATTCCTGTCATTATCTCCCTTGATGACCGAAATCATAAGTCCCTAGTGATTGCTAGAGTGACATGCTTTCTTCTTTTAATGTCAAGTGGTATTCTCAAAAGCAGGGACTTATCAACTCTTTTTCTGACTATCACCCAAAACTATGCTTGCCGATAATGGCCTGAAAGATGCATTTTGCTGCTTATAGTTTCTGGTCATTGTCTAGGATCTTTTACAAAACTGACAGTACTTGATAGTACTCCTATCCTATGCTATTGTCACATGCTCTTAAAAAGTTGGAGATGCCAAATAAATGGTGTCTTGGAATGGCTTTTACCACCATAAAAATCCTTTCATAACGTGACAAACACCGACCATCAATTTTGAAAGAAATACCAATGATGTAGTTGGGAAAAGTTGTCATACCGGGAAAGATTTGTCATGCAAGTAGTATTTTCTCTAAATGATACAATTATATTGGTTTTCTGTTCACTGGGATCTGTTTGCGACCTTACTCCTGTCCCCAGATTGTCACAAGGTTGCAGTGAAAGGAATACAGATCTTAGTTTTACCAATTGTTAGTGTTCCTGTGGATGCATTAATAGACGACATATGCCCAAGGGTAGATTTTCAAATGGTAGTACCAATTCTTGCTAGCGAGGGGGTGACTTGTCATATATACTGTTTTTCTATTTTGATATTTTGCTTCTTGAGATATTTTTGTTGATGCTTGGCTATTTGTATTTCTGCATGTTGCAATGAAAAACAAAAATTAATTTTGATCTTCCTATGCTTTTTGTGCGTTAATGAATTCACCTTGTAGCACAATTCATCTAAAGTTCCAGTCAATTCTTCGAATTGAATTAATGCATTATTTGATTTTCCACAATTACTGTATAATGAAGATTCATTTTCTCAGTATTATGTTTCTTTTATGAAGTCAGCCTATTTTTTACTGTCCTATATTGCAACATCTTAACTTGATCATACAAAGCCCTTCTTTCTTAAACATGTTCTTTGTTCCCACTATTTTTTACCTGACATCAACGGGCCAGCTTGATGTTCATATTCTTTGCATATCAACTGGTATGATATTCTGTGAGACACTTCAAAACAACGCCAGGAAGTAAAGTAAATTTTTCATACACCCATTCTATGTAGCGTGTTGGCATAAATAAATGCAATGCACAGATATGCATGAAGTTTCTATGTTCAATGGCTTTAATATGTTGTATTGTTTGGAGTGGTTTTCTCAAGTGGATTGGGAGTATGTACTATGAAGATTGATAACAAATTGTCTGTGCTAGCACCATTACAAAGCCACATGTGCATATATATTTTCTTTTATAGCATGGAATACGTTTTTAAATGGATCAAAGGGTTCTTAAGTATTTAGAATGATAACATTAGTTTTATCCTTTTGTGGTTTTTCTGGCCGAATATGGTTACATATATGAATATGAGACCTGAGGTAATTAACGATCATGGCAACTGAATTTTGTAAGTATCATGCTCTGACAAAAACAAGTCTTGGTGTAAATAAGCATAAAATGTCAAGAAATCAATAAGAAACTGTGCAATCTTATCCTTGAGTTGATTACAACAGCCATTGGGACTACTCTAAGATCAAAACACCTAGATGCCCATCAGAAGGTAGAGATTGGGGACTCAGTTGTGTCCAATCAACAAATAAAATGCATGACAGGCACATGTAGGTCATCGAGGGAAGTAGTTGGCCTATAGAGAAGTGAGGAGTACAATTTGCAAAAGGTTGTGTAAACAAGACATGTCGAGCACTCCATTGGTTATTATCTTCTATAATATTTTCCTAATAGGGGATATATAGCTTTTAAGTACCCCTGTCATCTCCATTGGGAACCCTCATTTCCAATGGGTGAGTAGAATTGTTTATGCCAGTTAGACAAGGAGACCTTGTCTTTCCTGTGCAATGTATTATGCTTTCTATGCTTCCAACTCTAACTAGTACTTAAGTTGTTAGGAAGCATGTTAAACTCCCTAAGTAGTTTTTCCATATTATGGTATGCAATTAATGTTGGTGTACTATGTGTAATCTTGACTTGTGACCAGTGCTCTTATGAGGGCTATGTTTGGGCAATTAATGTACACCACATTGGTTGTTAGTGAATGACCCTACTGGTCCCACCTATTATGTTTAGGGATAGTTTCTATAGGTGTAACACTCAGATATAAGAGGTTTTCACCTCTTGTGAAATATTCGTTCTTGATATTCATTGCATATTTGGGTAGCAAGGCTCCCTACCTAAACACTTGCATCAAAGGTTTTCTTATGCAATCATACATGGAGTTTATTTTAATCCTCAATGTCTCATTTCTAATTTCAACATGGTATTGAGTTAAGAATATTTGCATGTCACCTCTCTCCACAAACCTGACCTGACCCCAAAAGTACAACTATTGTTTCTGGAAATACCAAATCCACTCATCACCATCGATTGTAATAGCATGATTGGGGTGCATCGGTACTCCTCTTAGTTGTCTTCAGCATGCACACATTGAAGATATAGACAGCAGATCAAATCAAAGGTCATCAAGGTGCATGAAACTACTGTTTGGCTTGGTATAATTGTCATGTATGTTGGAAACAACCCTGAAACAGAGCACCCTTTCTCACAATCAATGGTGCTTCTGAAAATAAGGCTCAGATCTGCTTAGAAGAACACATTACAGTAATGTCCCATCAAGGGTACTTTGCTCGAAATACTATTGTTTGCTAAAGACAAATGCCCTAGTCTATTAGTAGACTATCCCTTTGGCGCACTGTACTCTATGGATGTGGCTCAATAATAGGAAAATCCTACTAGCTATACTTATCACAGCACTCCTTGCCAAGTTTTACTTCTTTCCACTCACTGTGTTTGCAGTACTTCACTGCCAGCGAGATAAACAGTACTCTAATCCACTGTAAATAGATCACTACAACACTTTCCTTTCAAGAATACACTACTACACTACTGCCTATTATTCTCTTGTCCTTAGCTTCATACACCCATTCTGTGTAGCATGTTGGCATAAATAAATGCAATGCGCAGATATGAATGAAGTTTCTTTGTTCAATCGCTTTAATATGTTGTATTGTTTGGAGTGGTTTTCTCAAGTGGATTGGGAGTATGTACTATGAATATTGATAACAAATTGTCTATGCTAGCACCATTACCAAGCCACATGTTCATATATATTTTCTTTTATAGCATGTAATACGTTTTTAAATGGATCAAAGGGTTCTTAAGTATTTAGAATGATAACATTAGACTCTGCCCAGAATTTGCAAATACACCAAAATATTTGGACTCTTAAGTATTTGGGAGTATGTACTATGAAGATTGATCTAAAATTTTGGTATTCAATATGAAATTTTATGTGCCAATGTTCTTTAGACTTGCAGCTTTCTCGTACAAGTGATTTTAGTTTGTATGCAACACCCTGGTTTTTACCCTTGGAATGCACTGGATCGGAATATGTATGAATTGTTGATGCGTGGTTATAATGATGGGATTCTAGCCATATGAGCTTAAATAAATGAACCTCTGTTGTAAATATGCTTGTATGGATTCCTAGTGCCAGGCTCAAGGCGAAGGATCGACCTTGGAATGTCTAGGCATTTAGATGCTTTAATCATACTCTTTATGGACTTTGTGGTAGACTTATCATAGTGCATTTAAAGCTATCTAATATTTAAATGTTAATGTTGAAATATAATATCATAATGGTCCAACATGGCTGCAGAGAGCATGCACGGGGTTATGATTCCACAAGAGGGGAGAGAAAATGTGATGCAGGGGCATCGGGACCTAGGCAGATCAGTCGAAGTTGATCAACCGAAGGAAACCGACCAGAGGGAGTGCCGATGACCACTGGTGCGGGGAGCAGGTTGACTTGTCGAAGTCAACAAGTCGAGCAAAAGCAGTCGGAGTGTGACCGACTGAAGGATCAGCAGATGCCACGAGAAATCGAGGTTTGACAGGAAAGGGGGTCGACAGATGATAAGCGATGTACGAGGTCAAGTAGTCGACAAGTGGTCGAACTACGACACGACAGGGTGGCAAGACCAAGCATATTGGGAAGGAATGAACCGACAGGACAGTCGAGATGTGACTGACTGCTATAGTAGGGTCTGAAGGACAGGAAAGTCAATGAACTGTACTTAGTAGCTGTTCGGGGTTGCTGAGGAATTTATGACAGTTATTGCGAGTTGGTGAAGGACGTGACAGAGGCCGTCATGGATAGAGGCTGTACAGCACATCTGGAAGCTGACAGTGCAGATTCGCAGGATTTGGACAGGATAGGTGAATGGAGGGAACGCATGTCTCAGGATTGTAATAATCTTGGAAACATCATCCATAGAGTATAAGAGGAGGAGAAGGCTTTCAATCTAGGGACACTATTCAGCAGAGCAGAGGAGAGCAGAGCGCAGAGCCGAGAGAGTTGTGAAGAGTCACACAGGCCGAGTGCAAAGAGTTGAGATCGAACCATAGCTCAGAGTTCTGTGGTGAACCAGGAGAGGGTGAGGTCAAAACACAGGGAGAACACACCACAGTTACTTCGTTGTTGTAATGGCTGACGCCGATTGTAGTTAGTTATTTGCTTATAGTTATTTTGACATTGTAACCGATTTCAGAGAAGTAATATAAGCCATTCCAGGCATCTTGTTCTACACCTTGTTTGTGTGAGCATTATGGTTTGTGTCGTGTGTATTATTAAGCAAGAACCTTATTTCCGTAGGGTGACTTGCGTCAATTGGTATCAGAGCATGGAGGCGAGTCCGGTTGGAGAAGAGAAGATCATACCAACCTAACTTGCGTTAGTTGGTATTCGTGTTCAAGGTGTGAGAATTTTCACCAAAGGTTGAAGATGGCTCACAGAGGCGTTAATGTCTGAGGACGAAGAGTGTATGGCGCAACAGTCATCACAGTGGATCGTGAGATGTTCGACAAATGCGTCCGAACGATGTGAAATTTGACAAATGAAGTCACAGCGATCAAAGAAAACCAAAGACGTGGTTGCATTCCTGAAGCGCTAGACCACAGCAACAAGGAAGTCAAGGAAGTGGAAGCTCAGGAAGCCGCAGCAGAAGAACCAGAGGAAAAACTCATCAAGCTTCTAATAGAGATGAGAGGTCAGGCGAAGATAGATGTGAGTACATATTTGGGAAGCCTAGACCCAGAAGACTTGATCAACTGGTACAGAGAGATGGAGAAATATTTCGATGTAGAGCAGATCGAGGATCCTAAGCGGGTTAAGACTGCGTGTCTAAGGTTGAAGGGTCATGTCTCGTTTTGGTGGGACAATGTACAGGCTAACAGACTCAAGAAAGGCAAGGAGAAAATCAAATCTTGGGACATAATGGTTACCAAGCTGAAGGGGAAGTTCTTGCCGAATGACTATGTGATTTCCTTGTTCCGAAAGCTACAGAACTTTCGACAGAAAGAGATGACCGTGAAGGAGTACATGGAGGAGTTCTACCGATTGTCGATTCGGTCAGGACAAACTGATGAAGGAGAAGAAGCTGTCTCTAGGTATGTAAACGGCCTGAAGTATGCTATTCAGGATGAACTCAGCATGTCGAGATTCAGAACAGTCGAAGAATCCTATCAGTTCACTCTGAAGGCGAAAAAGAAAATATTGAGGGATTCAACAACAACCATAGGTAGGATGACTAGTCGGGGTGGAAAGACTGTCTCCATCAAAGATCAAGGTAGCAGCTACAAGAAAGAAGGTGTCGAAAATAGTCGATGCATGGTAGGGACAATGACGAAGGAAAGAGCGCAAGAGAACCGACGCAATGGTCGTGAGAACCGCGGTCGAGGTGTGTAAAGTTGAAGTGGTCCATCCGACAAGAAAGGAGCTAACAAACCAGCTATAATCTATTACAAATGTCGAGGAACAGGTCATAAGGCATATGAATGCCCAGAAAACCTACATGCTGCAGAAGAGTCGAAACCCAGACGTCGAAAGGATGAGCAAGTCGACGAGAGGGAAGAATCGGCATCGGATAGCAGTGGAGGTGAGAAAAAGAAGAACCAAAATCTGACGGTTCAGAGAGCTTTGATCCAAGAAGATCAACACGACCCGACAGAACCAGCACAACAGAAGGCTATCTTTCGAACAAAGGTGCGGATCGAAGAATGGCGTTGTAAGACCATATATGATGGTGGAAGCACAGAGAATCTTGTGTCGATAGAAGTCATCGACAAGATCGGGTTGATATGTCGAGAACACCCACACCCTTACAAGATCTCGCGGTTGCAGAAAGGACACCATTGTAAGGTGACCAGACAGTGCCTGATCAACATCAGAATTGAAGGATTAGAGGACAGCGTACTGTGTGATGTAGTTCCCATGGATGCATGCCATCTGTTGTTAGGAAGACCATGGCAGTATGATCATAAGATGATCTATGACGGTCTAGCTAACACAGTCACAGTGTGGAAGAATGGCGTGAAAAGAACTCTTAAGCCGAGGCGAGGAGAGTCAGCCAACAGTAAGGACGGCAAGAGAAATATTTTGGAAAAGCGAGTGTTGATGAGCACCGCCAAGGAATTCCTCGTAGAGGAGGAAAAGCAGTCGGGATGTTATGCAATCATTCCAAAAGGACCATATGTTGAAGGGATGACCAACAGGGGGAACATTCCGGTCGAAGTCGAGGAGTTGCTCGAGGAGTGTAAGGACATAATGGCTGATGAGAAACCGACGGGATTGCCACCAACAAGGAGCATATCCCATCAGATCGACTTGATTCCAGGGTCGAGTCTGCCAAAAAAAGCACCATATAGGATGAGTCCAGCAGAAGGATAGGAACTCAACCGACAGGTCCAAGAGTTGTTGGACAGGGGATTGATCCGAGAAAGCTTGAGCCCGTGTGTAGTACCAGCAGTATTGACACCAAAGAAAGGCAGAGAATGGAGGATGTGTACTGACTCCAGAGCCATCAATAGGATCATGATCAAGTATAGATTTCCATTGCCAAGGATGGATGACTTGATGGACCGCCTAAGTGGAGCGACATAATTCACGAAGTTATACCTGAAGAGTGGATATCACCAGATCAGGGTCAGAGAAGGAGATGAATGGAAGACAACATTCAAAACAAGAGAAGGGTTATATGAGTGGTTAGTCATGCCATTCGGATTGACTAATGAACCCAGTACATTCATGAGATTAATGAATGAGGTACTGAAACCATTCTTGGGAAAGTTTGTCGTAGTCTATCTAAACGACATTCTGATTTTCAGTCGGACCAAGTCAGAACATTTGGAGCACGTTCGACAAGTATTGCAGAAATTGCAGGAAGAGAAGCTAATGATTAACCTACAAAAGTGTTTCTTCATGAAGAAGGAATTAGTGTACTTGGGATTGGTACTTTCAGGTAAAGGGTTGGAGATGGACCCCGAGAAGGTGAAGGCAATAGTAGATTGGCCGGAACCGACAAGTACGACTGCAGTGAGAAGTTTCCATGGACTTTCTAGTTTCTACCGTAAGTTCATTTGGGGATTCAGTCGAATTTGTGCACCATTGACAGAATGCATGAAAAAGGGCGAGTTCAAGTGGACGGATAAGGCCCAGGAAGCTTTCAACAAATTGAAGGAAAAGGTCACAAAGAGCCCAGTGTTGGCACTCCAAGACTTTGACAAAGTTTTCCAGGTCGATTGTGATGCCAGGGAAATAGCAATTAGAGCAATGTTGAGCCAGGAAGGTCGACCAATTGCATTCTTCAGTGAAAAACTGAACGGGGCGAAGCGGAGGTATTCGTTCTATGACCAAGAGTTTTATGCTATCATACAAGCATTGAAGAAATGGAGGCATTATTTGTTTCCACAGGAATTAGTGTTATACACAGGTCACCAAGCACTGAGGTATCTTAATACTCAGTCGAAGTTGGATCAGAGACACATGAAGTGGGTGGAGCTACTCCAGATATATGCGTTCGTGTTGCGACATAGGTCGGGCAAGTCGAACAAAGTTGCAGACGCGTTGAGCAGGAGAGTTGCGCTGTTGAGCACAATAACTATTCAGGAAACAAAAATAGAGTCAATAAACACAGAGTATGAAGCTGACGAAGATTTTGAAAAAGCATGGAAGGCGTGTCGTGAGCCTTGGAGCACCAACAACACTCCATATTTGATTTATCTCATTCAGGAAGGTTACCTGTTCAGGGGAAGTCAACTATGCATTCCTAGAGGATCAGTGAGAGAGAACCTAATCTGAGAATTTCATAATGGAGGGTTAGCAGGACACTTTGAGATCGACAAGACCAAAGCACCGATCGACGAAAAATATTTCTGGCCAAGGATGTTGACAGATGTCAGAAAATGGGTTCGACAATGTCAAGTTTTCCAGTTGGAAAAAAGAAGGAGCCAGAACACAGGGTTGTATACACCATTGCCGGTACCAGAAAACACATGGGAGCATCTTAGCATCGATTTTGTGTTAGGATTGCTAAGGACGCAGCAGGGGAACAACTCAATATTTGTTGTAGTCGACAGATTTTCGAAGATGGCACATTTCATGCCATGTAAGAAAACAAGTGATGCCACAGGGATCGCTGTGCTATTCTTTAAGGAAATAGTCAGGTTGCATGGGTTTCCAAAGAGTATCACGTCGGATAGGGATACGAAATTCATGGGGAATTTTTGGAGGACCTTATGGAAGAAACTCGACACGAAGTTAGAGTTTAGTTCGGCATATCATCCGCAGATAGACGGACAGACCAAGGTTGTAAACAGAAGTTTGGGAAACCTTCTGAAATGTTTAACAGCCGACAAACCCAAGCAGTGGGAGAATGTGTTGGCACAAGCAAATTTTGCATATAACAATTCTGTGAATCGGTCGACAGGACTAAGCCCATTCCAGATTGTTCAGGGAAGGAGCCCACATGTAGTGGCGGATTTGGTCGAATTGCCGATAGAAACCAGGAAGAGCGCGGATGCAGAATCATTCGCAGAGCATATGCATGAAGTTCATGAGAATGTGCGAAAGCGTATCGAGAAAAGTAACGTGGCCTACAAGTTGAGAGCTGACCGAAGGAAGAGGCTATTGTCATTCCAAGAAGGGGACTTAGTCTATGCATATTTGCGGAAGGAGCGATTTCCAACAGGAACATACAACGAGTTGAAGCTAAAGAAGATAGGACCATTGCAGAATTCTGAAGAAGATCTCAGACAATGCCTATGTGTTGGAATTGCCAGAGGGCTTGAACATTTCAGCAACGTTCAATGTCTCAAACTTGTATAAATTTGAAGAAGGGTCGAGCAGCAGTAAGGGAGAAGAAACAAGTATCGACTGGACAGAACAACTTCCAAACCGACATAAAGAAGGAATCATAGAAGTAATCGATGAGCGTGAAGTGGGGCATACTCGTAGATCGCGCATGAAGGAATACTTGGTGCGATGGACAAATGATGTGTTGCAGGAGGCAATGTGGATTTCCATAGAGGATTTCAGGAGACTCATAGAGCAGTCAAATTCTTTTTCACCTGGGGAAACTTATGCAGGGGCATCGGGACCTAGGTAGATCAGTCAAAGTTGATTGACTGAAGGAAACCGACTAGTGGGAGTGCCGATGACCACTAGTGCAGGGAGCAGGTTGACTTGTCGAAGTCAACAAGTCAAGTAGAAGCAGTCGAAGTGTGACCGACTGAAGGATCAGCAAATGTCGCAAGAAGTCGAGGTTCGACAGGAAAGGGGGTAGACAGATGATGAGCAATGTACGAGGTCGGGTAGTCGACAAGTGGTCGAACTACAACACGACAGGGTAGCGAGACCAAGCATATTGGGAAGGAATGAACCGACAGGACAGTCGAGATGTGACTGACTACTGTAGCAGGGTCGAAAGGATAGGAAATTCAATGAACTGTACTTAGTAGCTGTTCGGCGTTGCTGAGGAAGTTATGACAGTTATTGGGAGTTGGTGAAGGACGTGACAGAGGCCGTCATGGACAAAGGCTGTACAACACATCTAGAAGCTAACAGTGCAGATTCGTAGGATTTGGATAGGATCGACGAATGGAGGGAATGTGTTTCTCGGGATTGTAATAATCTTAGAAACAGCACCCACAGAGTAGAAGAGGAGGAGAAAGCTTTCAGTCTAGGGACACTGTTCAGCAGAGCAGAGGAGAGCAGAGATCAGAGTCGTAAGAGTTGTGAAGAGTCACATAGGCCGAGTGCAGAGAGTTGAGATCGAACCATAGCTTAGAGTTCTATGGTGAACTAGGAGAGGGTGAGGTCGACACACAGGGAGAACACACCACAGTTACTTCGTTGTTGTAATGGTTGAGGCCGATTGTAGTTAGTTATTTGCTTACAGTTATTTTACATTGTAACCGATTTCAGAGAAGTAATATAAGCCATTTCAGGCATCTTGTTCTACACCTTGTTTGTGTGAGCATTGTGGTTTGTGTCGTGTGTATTGTTAAGAAAGAACCTTATTTCCGTAGGGCGACTTGCGTCAAAATGGGGCCTATGAGAAACCATCCCTTTATTGCCAAGTGTCAACCTAAAAACTCACATTTTTTCCATCACGTTCCTTAAATGAAGCTTATCTAGATCCTTCGAGTTAGAAAGCCAATTGTGAATGCACGTAGAGGTTGGTGAGGACGTCTACCTCAAGTAGTTATGAAAGTATGGGCATAGTACAATCAATTTAGAAAAGTGTGAAGAGTCCTTCATTCTCCTACCTCGTGGGAAATCATTCTCTCATCTTTATTCTCATTCTCACAATTCTTGTGTTGATTCTCTCCACAAAACTCCATGCTACATTCTCCATTGGTTACTCAATGATCCAAATCTGAAAATGACCAAAATGAGCACTATGATGAGTAATTTGTAGAGCTTGGATGAAAGATAGGTAGGTTGTAGATAAGCATAGAGGCTGGGAAGTTAGGAAGCTTCCCCCCACTACATATTACTGCTCATTGGCTGCTTGAGAGCGCAATTCTTACTCCCAGGGTATTTAGAGAAGGCAATCAATGGATTAGGCTCATTTGTCTACACTGAAGAGCACTTGAGGGGAAGGAGATTTTGAGGCACTGTTGAGTAGAGAAGGAAAGATCTTCCCTTGTGTTGTGCAAGGTAGTGGAAACAGCTGAGACCCTTGTTCCTTTTAAATTTTGAGGGTTGGTTGTTTGTAGAGGTGAAACAAACAACATTTGAAGGAATCTTGAGTTCACCTTGGCAACACCACATTTTTTTATTGGTGTAAAGAATTATAAATGTGTGGTATTTTTTAGGTGCATATGAACATTTTGTTTTAAAATTGAATAAAATCATCACAACATCATTCAATGATCATTGGCTTGAAATTTGTTGGAAAATGAATAAAGAAATAGATATCCAATCCTTATGTTTCATGGAAATCACTCATTTGAATTGGGGGCTAAAATAAGCAATTGATTAAAATATTCAAATGTCATTGTTGGTTTATTCGAGAAAAACTTTGAAAAAATTATTGATGATTTAGGGCTACCTACATAAGGAAGTTTTTGATGCAGATTTGGAGCAGCCTGGTTTGCCCTCTCCTAGGGTAGATTTGGGCCATCATTTTCAATCGCTTTCCCTCAAACATTGTTGCAGGTTTGGAACAGCAAGAAGATAATTTGTTTACAGGTTCAGAATAGCAGGGTTTTCCCTCTTCAAGTGAAAATTTGGAGCAACTCTATTTTCCCTCTCCTAGGGAAAATGCGAGCCATCATTCCTGGCCAATTCATCCAGAATCCCTTGTTATTGTTGATGATGTTTTGGAGCAGCAAAGTTGATTGGATGGACAATTCTATGATGAGGGCATTTTCACAAGCCCTACCCAATCTTAGAGAGAGGAAGCTTGTGACAGTACTTGGCAAGGGATTGAGGGTTTTGGTACTCATGATCTGATATATATTTCCAACCCTACTTCCATGAAGCCAATTTCATATATTCAGTTTGTAATAAATGTTGTCTTGTCTTGGTTCATCGCTAACGACAAAGGAAAAAGCCCAAGACTAGATGATATGCTAAGATGGCGTCACTGGTTGTATGATCTCACCTAACATGCTTACTTTCTACTAATAAGCTCTTGCATGAGCATTAGGTTGATGTGTTGTTGTGGAAAAAGAATGATGTGGTGTGTGGTGTTTTGCTTTCCTTACTTTGGTGATCATTGCTAACAAGTACATGCAGAGATTATGGGGTTCTCATACACTCCCAAGAAGAGTACATGTCCTGTAGCTACAGCCAGATGTTACCCCCTTATTTGCTTATGGGTTTTCACTTTAGTTATTTTAATTTATGGGCTGACCTGGGCATAAAAGAAGCATTTTGGGCTAGTTTTGTGGTTGAGAATGGTGATGAGCAACAACAAATCCAAGTCTGTGTATTTTCTGGGCACTTCTCCAACCCCAAACAACATTGGGAAGTAATTCTGGGCCTGTTTTTAACTTTTTTGTTGCAGTAGCAACACCAATCAAGCTATTTCGAGGACGATTCCTGGGCAGATTTCTGTGTAAGGATGCATTTATGGGTCATCCTTTAAGAAACTTTACAGTACATTGGACAATGGCTTCCCACCATAAGATCAAACCTTCCACGTTTTTTTTCTCAAAACAACAGTTTTGGGCACTTTAATCAAGTGCGTAACTCTATTCTTTTGAAGTCTGGGACAGGATCTGTGGGTTAAAGCAGCCATAAATCTTTATTTTCTGGGCTAAAGCAGCAATAAAATTCTAATTCTGGGCATCATTTCACCTAATATCACCAGTAGATCTGCTTTGAATGAGCATTCTGGGCACATTGCAAAGTAGTAAATAACTTAACTTCCAGTTCTGGGTGAAATAGGCAGCATAATCATTATTTAACCTGGACTGTTCTGATCATTTCCACCCAGCAATGAAGAAATTTTTGAAGAGGGTTTGCTATGTAGTGGAGTTGTAGACCTGAAAATTACACTTTTTTCCCATCCAAGTGAAGAAAATTGTCCTAATTCTAGCAGCCAATTCAAGGAAGCCTTTGCTATGACAACTATGCATTTAGAACAGAGATTAAAGGAGTCAATGGAATCTATGGAAGAGGGCTTCATTGTCTCTAAACAGGCCGTCACTAATTCATGGATTTTGCTTCACTAACTTTCCACTCTTGGAAGCTTTGGCTCCTTCGCCTTGGTGGCCTCACAGCCTGGCTTGGGTGGCATATACACTGGATGCTTATGGTTGGATGGAAAATTGCTCATGCATAGCCAATCTCTTGGACAATCTTTAGTTAAAATCTAAGTGTTCAATCTCTATTTATAAATAACTTGAATTGGAAATATATGTATTGTGCATGCTGTGTGCATGAAAGTGCTTAATTCTGAATATAGGCATGGCTTCCATGAATTTCCGTTAGCACATCTTTGATTATTCCATTGAATTTTTTATTTGCACCCATGCATGCATTTGAATCGTTTTGGGTCTCTATGGAAAACTATCTTTGTTATGTTATCGTGGATTGGTCTCTTAATGGCCCAGAATTTTTAATGGGTTGTAAGTGGCTTCTTGTTCCATGGCTGGTAATGGATGGAAAGGTATGGTACGTTGTGGCTTAAAGGGATTTTAGGTTTTTTTAGAATTGAGCTTTGTTATGCACACCAATTTCCCTTTCCTAGTCAACAAAAGTAAAAATCAAATAAAATATGAGAAATAAATAGCAATGTTGCACATACACTTAGACCACTTCTTTTCTTTTTTCTATTACAAGTTCCTTAGTCACCACGTATGGTGATTTTTTTTTCAAAAATAATCGAATTTGATCCAATCTCAAGCACTGGTTTATTGATTGGTGAATCTCATTGGCCATGCATAATTTTGTAAAGTTTCAAAAATAAATGTTAAGATTTGTATTTTTTGTATGTATTTATATAATTGAGTTTTGACATTAATTTGACAAGTTTTTGGGTCAAATTTGAAGTTATAACTTAAAAGATATTTGTATTTGTTTTTTATTTGAAGATATGAAGTTATAATGTAATTCACTTAGTTGTCTTTATTGAACTTAATGGTTAAATTTTATCATATCTTTTTGCATGAGTGAACTTTTTTAGCATTTAAGTGTCCCTAATTTGAACATGAACAGGAACCAAGTGATTTAGAATCTAGATTACAACATTACAAGTTATACATGGTTCTGATTGGAGTTCCTAGGGCCAACAATCATAGAAGCTAGAAGGCCAAATTCCATGTTTACTTGGATTCTTCTCCTGCACTTGTGCCCCTGGTTTTTTTATACTCTATCATGTAGTCTTATGGCCTTCATATTGTCATGGTACTCTAGTTTCCGCAAATGTGCATTGCAGCTTCTATGCCCTCGCAATGTTGAGTTTTCAGTCTTATAATTATGTAGTATGAATATTCATCTTTCCAACTTGGGTTGTTGGTTTGTGGGTTTCTCTTTTTGCTTGTGCATTAAGTGTGTCAACTTTGCAACCTTGGATTGCAATCCCAAACAACACTGGAACTTGACTCTTCATCTCTTCAATAACCTTGGGGTTCTTGGTGTTGCATTCTTCATATGATCTGCAACTTCATCTTGTGATGCTTCACACACCCTGTTGCCTGGGGTGGTGTCTTTTCAGCTTCTGCACACTTGTGTGATTCTTTGGTCAGATTTGATTATCTAACTCAGACCATCATAGCAACATGATATTCCCAGAAGAGTCGTATTTGGTGGAGCATGTATAATTTATAATGGATGGATATCTATGGTCGTAAATTAGTAATAGCAACCACCTTTTCTTTTGTGTTGTTTTTTTCCTTTTTTAATGGCAGTATCCATTGATAACTGTGGATTTTTTATTAGACTTTTCAGCTCCTACACACTTATGTGATTCTTTGGTTAGATTTGATTATCTGACTCAGACCATCATAGCAACATGATATTCCCAGAAGAGTTGTATTTGGTTGAGCATGTATAATGGATGGATATCTATGGTAGTCATAGCAACCATCTTTTTTTTTGTATTGTTTTTTTCCTTTTATAATGGTAGTATCCATTGATGACTGGATTTTTTATTAGACTGATAGAACCAAGAAAGAATATTGTTTTCTCCTCTTTTCTCTAGCACAGTCCAGGTCCTTCCCTAGTTCTTCCAATTGGCATTCTATAGACTCTATACTGAGTTTTCTCCATTTGGCCTTGGATGTTATGAGAGATGGATCTTGTTGTCCTTGACTTACATCATTATTTATATTCCAGTTCATGGATCCATCCCCACTGCTCTTCTCCAGGAGCAGCAGCCTGCTATCAGAGTTTATGTTTTTTCAAACTTAAACTTAGATTGATACTTCACTTTATGTATCTTGTTTGCTTTTTATAGGAACCGTTTTGAGGCTTCTACTTTGGAGTGACATCATTGTATCTGGTAGTTGATAAATATTAAAATACACCTAAAAATTGGATGATTCTAAGCAAGATATGTTTGAATACATATTTCAAGTTTGTTGAAGTGCTTTTAGCTTTTCACTGCTTCCTTATGAACCATTTTGTGGGCATTAATGATAAGATGGGCATAAGGAAAAACGATGTGGATATGGACCTGGACCCACAATTTACAACTTGGGAAGCAGGATCAGTGGAGGGTTTCCAAGCCTGCATGTCTAAATGTTGGCTGGCAGCTTCCTTTAGGGATCAGGAATCCTCATAGTGTCTTGCTGAGTCAATGCAGAAAGTGCACCCTTATTCTGGCTGCAAGTTTTGCAGTGGAGCAGTAAAGTAGGTGGCTAGACTGTTGTGGAATGGAAAATTCCACAGCAATCCAAGGTGATCTTCATTGGGGATATCAAGCTTGGATACAGTTTGGACAACTGTGCTTCACTTCTTCCTATTATGCAAGCAGTAAGTGGAAAG
Source organism: Larix kaempferi (assembly GCA_027924585.1). Classification (NCBI taxonomy): domain Eukaryota; kingdom Viridiplantae; phylum Streptophyta; class Pinopsida; order Pinales; family Pinaceae; genus Larix; species Larix kaempferi. The sequence goes on from BSBM01000738.1 coordinate 15,073,292, forward strand.
AATACAACTTCCGCAGAAAACTTGTACGTTCAATAAAATAGAGTTGTAGATGATACAAGAGGAAAACTCTTAACCCGTGGAAGAGATGAAGATCAGGGTCAAAATAAAATGGTGTAATGAGTTAGAAATTCTGGGAAAAGGATCCAACATATTTTGGTGTATTTTCAGATTCTGGGCAGAGTCTAATGTTATCATTCTAAATACTTAAGAACCCTTTGATCCATTTAAAAACGTATTCCATGCTATAAAAGAAAAAATATATGCACATGTGGATTTGTAATGGTGCTAGCAGAGACAAATTGTTATCAATCTTCATAGTACATACTCCTAATCCTAGGGTTCTTAAGTATTTTCACTCTAAAGCTATGGTACAAGTTTAAAAAACCAAAAGAAAAAGAATCAACTATAAGCTAACGCTTCTAATAATGGGGGTATATAGCCTCCCTAGGATTTGAATTAGTTTTTGTACCTCCTGAAAGATGGATAAAAACAGTTTACACTATATAGGGAAGGCAATTTCTTTCCTTGGTCAAACCAATAAGCATTACATCAAATCTAAAAAAAATCGAAATCTAAATAATTCCCTGAATAATTTGAGTCTGTAGCAATCTTTTTCTCACTAGTAGCAGTAGCTGTCGGCACCTTCTTTGCAGGAAATTCAATCTCAAAGGGCTTTGGAATGTCAGGGGGTGTGGTACAACAAATAAGAGCCCAGTTTACACCTTCAAAGAAAGGGTGCTATTTGATTTCAGTTGCTCCTCGCTTGACTGCCAAGCGATGTTGAGGTTCTTTTACCAGCAATCCTCTAATCAAATCCCTGGCTGCAAAACTTGCAATGGGTGATTCGGGAAACCTTAGAGGTTTCCCAACTACATTAAAAAGAGTAGCACGATTACCTGATCCTTTGAATGGCATCTTTCCAAAGATAAGTTCATGCAGAAATATCCCAAAGGTCCACCAATCTACATCACTACCATGCCCTTCTCCTTTAATAAGTTATGGTGCCAAATACTCATGAGTTCCCACAAATGACATGGAGCGGGCACTTGTTGGCTCTAAAATGAGCTCAAGAAGAGGAGTCACTTGATTACCAACTTCCAATTTGTGTTTTCTTCCCTTCTTTGATCTCCGAGGGAAGAATCGAGGTACAAAACATGACGGCTATACACAAGAAGGCTGAACACATACTGGTTGAGCACAAGATGGTTCAATGCAGGCTGGCTGAATGCAATATGCCAGAACTCTCTTGGATGGATCAAGATCAATAGATGATGATTTCACTAAAGTAGGATTGACAGCACACCGCAGAGACAAATCAAAATCAGAAAGCATGATATGTCCATCTTCCCTTACTAAAACATTTCCAGGTTTAAGATCCCTATACACAACACCAAGCATATGTAGATACTCCAAAGAAAGAAGAACTTCTGCTCATAAAACCTGTCACATAAATGATATCAGTTAAAACCAAAGCAGTAACTTTATTATAGAAACGACTACTGGGATTTTATATTCTTTTAAACATGCAATCAATCAATGTTTATCATTATTTTCAGGTTAAAACAGACTGCAAATAGACAACCCCCTGTGCAAGGAAGTTAAAGAGAAGATTTTCTTTGACAAAGATGAATATTGAATAAGCTTAGTTAAATATGTAGTAGCTCATAGGCATTCAAGTCAACCAATTTTTAAATTTTTAGTTTTTAAATTTTGGTTGGAGATGTTAAGTTTAGTCACTTGACATTATGCATATACCTGTATATTACTCAATTCTTGACGATTTTCACAATCCCTTGTGTAGCGTCCCCTCCCATCATCCCAATGCAGGGGAGAGAACACTACCAAACATACAGGCTTCGTTCCAGAATATCATCCCCATACGTTACTCAATAATGGTTAATAATTAAAAACTTCTTGTGTGCAGACTCATACTTCAAATAAACACAGCGGAATAAACATACTAGCAAGCACACAAACAGTAATGCCTAACATATATACATATATCACAGCAGAGGATGATTCAGCATATAGAGACTCAATCTCGTTCCAATGACATACATAGATTCCAAATTAAGATAATCAATTCATTTCATTAAACATGGACAATTTAACATATTGCAGAACACACATGCAAATAATTTATAATACAGAGAACACTTATCTTGAAGATGAAGCTGTCCAAACAACTGGCTATGTGAGAGCAGTGTTCCACCCAACCATAGATCTCTATCCAGCTTGTATTCTTTCAACTGAGAGATCACCCCCGAGCTGGGTTGTGTATCCACTAAGGAGTAACTAGTTGGGCTCACTCACAGCCATGGTTTCACTTAACAGCTATGCTAAGCCAACACCCAGTTGGGTTTATCAAGCATACAAGAAGATAGAGGAGGGTAATGCTAAGCCAGTGAGCTCAACAACAAAACTACATGCATCTCAAATGAACTCAACAGTCAGGCACCCACATTACCTACCACATCCAACACAAGGAAGGTCCCCTTCTCTGCTACATAGTCCCTCAGGAAACTCTTCCCTCCAGTGCTCTTCAAGATGGGCATAGAAAGGTCCAGCTTCTAGCTTCCTAAGATTTCAGCCTTCACTAGGTTTATCAAGCAAACCCATCCTCTGCTCAATCATTTACACTTAGATGTCTCAGAATTCTGTCACAAATAACTCAAATCCGTCACTAGTTTTCTGGGCTGCAAAAACTGAATTTTCCTATGGATTTTGGGGTAGCTAATACTCCCAATTTCGCCCCAAGGTTCATATCTATGGATCCCCCATTGGTTTTCACTGTCCAATACCAAATCTGGGCATTTTTGGCTCTTCAAAACGTGGGTTTTTGCAAAGTTGCGATTTATGGTTTTTTCACTGCTGGCAATTCGTTTTTGGGTGAAGAATGATGCTGGGTTGTTCCACAATGGATTGGGGATGAGGAAGAAGCAATCCCCATTAGGTAGAGTGACTTGTGGTACAAGAAAATAGAGCCCATACTGGCAAATACGAATATTTGGGCTGCCCATGCTCCATTGAAGCCATGGTCTGAAATTTTCAACTACTTCCTTACAATAGAAATAAATGTCATCAAGGAAAGTCAAAATGGGTTCTCCAAATGACATTTGGCAATATATGGCTCATCCCCACAGCCCCCTCACCACTCCCTAGTGGATACACATGGCCCCTTCTCATTGGTTGCTCCCATAGCCAGTTTTGGTATTTTATTGCAATATTAATATTTACATCAATTTCCAATATTCCATGGCTTAATAGCACATGGGTATCAAAATATCACATACTTGCTTGTTTTAAATAAAATCCGAACATACACTAGCGAGGCCTTGGCCTTGAGCTCCACGCTAGGGAAACATGCAACGCATGTATACAATATTTACATAAGCCAATATTTCATAAGGGTCAAAATTGGGGTATTACACCTTGTAGACTTTTGTATAACTTCTCTCTTTCAAACCTAGTACAAAAAGATATAGTGTTGTGTTTGTTGAAGTATGTAAACCTGACTTATCAAGGTTTTGGACGACATTGGTGGTTAATTGGATGGACTTGTGGTCCCACAGTTGAGGGTTTAGGGGTAACTAACTAAGACACTAACAAATATATCCTCAATAGTTGTACAAGTTCTTCTCTTGTGCCCTTGCACAATTTAGGTAAGCCATTGAAATGGATTCCATAGGTAAGCCTACAATTGGAAGTCTTGGACTGGTTGCACAATGAGCACTTTTGGAATTCACCTTGGACTTGAAACTGTCCTCCTCCACTTCCCTAATATTAACATGGGCCAAACATAGGGGAGCAGGCCTAGTGGTGTCTAAACTAGGTTCATCATCACGGTGAGCTCTCTGCCTTACTACTAGACCATGGTCCACTGGATGAGAGATTGTCATTTTCTTACTGTTTTGAAAAACATCCAAAGGTGGACTCCGTGAGTAAGTGGCCTGAATGATTATCAAGAATATGTATTTATTTCCTTTTTCATACTTGGAAAACAACCCTAGAGGTTGAGAATTTTTTTCCTTAAATTATTTGTGAAGAATGCTCTTCTTCATGGTTGGTATGTGATTTTTTAGTACCATCCATTGCTCATGATTTTAGTTTCTTTTGGTGTATTGTCATTTTGAAAGGCAACCTACTCTTGGCACAAAAACAGGGCCTTCCTCTGATCATGGCTTTGGTTGTTTTTTTTTCACTGTATATTTGCTCAGTATCCATAAAAATTCTATCATGCATTTACATCTGGATGTGTCTGTACTTAATTTTAAAATTATTAAACTTTGGTTGTAGTTTGATTACAAAATCCTTTTTGAGATTGAAAATTTTAGGGAAATAGAAATTCTAATATAGATTAAAAACATGAAGATTAAAGGAGAATTCTCTAGTATATGAGTATTTGGTTTTCATCTGACTAGGATGTTTAACTTTTCTTTCCTTTAGAGTTGTTCTTAAAGGAGAATTCTCCATTATATGAAAATTTGGTTTTCGTCTGACTAGGATACCGATATCTATCTTCTTTTGATTTTAATGTTCTTTTGAATAATATGTGGGTTTCACATGCTTGCTTGATAACATGAGAAGTTAGGAGGTTGGATTACTAGCAATATCATCCATTCATTAATATGCTTGTTTTAAGTTTAACAAATTCCAACTATTGGATGCTAGGTTGGATGCGGTGCTGGAAATACTATCTTTCCCCTTCTATCAACATATCTTGATGTGTTTATGTATGCATGTGATTTCTCTCCACGTGCCATCAACTTGGTTATTACAAAGTAAATAATATACTAAACCTAGGGTAAGGAAATGAAACCTTGATATATTCATCCCCAATAGAATAGATCTAGCATGGAATTTGACAAAGAAATGAAACAGAAAAATACTACATACCTCACTTGGAATTTTCATTTATTATTATTTTTTTTAAATAGAGATGGCTGTCCCTATAGCGACAGATGGCCTAGCAAATGGCGACAAATTTGCTATACTAGCGACGGAGATGCTCCGTCGCTAGTATAGCAAATTCATCGCCATTTGCTAGGCCATCTGCCGCTATAGCAACACCGCATTGTTAGGTTGTGTGTCGCTATAGAGACCCTTCCTTAGCAACACAATGAAACAAGCAACTATATGTTCGTGGCTATAGCAACACTTACTCATTGCTATAGAGACATATATTCGTGGCTATAGCGACACACACCTTAGCAATACCACGGAACATGTTGAAACACGCAATTCTCTTTTCATGGCTAGAGCGACACTTGGTCGTGGCTATAGCAACACATGTTCGTGGCTATAGTGACACTTGTTCGTGGCTATAGCGACACCTACCTTAGCAATATCACGGAAAAAGCAGAAGTATGTGCGTCGCTAGAGAGATAGGAACGCGTCGCTAAAGCGACAGATTTGAGTCTTATGAAAGCACATCTGCAACCAACACTTGTCCTCCATATCCCGTCATTGTAGCGACGGATGTTTTGAAGTGTCATTGTAGAGACAAAATTAGTGCGACGAAAAAATGGGAGTCTTGTTCGTTGCTATAGAGACAAAAATGTGTTGCAATAGCAAGGAAGTTGCGTGGCAAAAATGGTCACATGTACTAGTGTAAGATTCCAATGCACCCCCTAGTGTATGCTCAAGTCCTGTTGGATGTGGTAGAAGAGTATCATATTTTAGCACCTCAATTTTAACCACTGTGCATCCTTTATTTACCATCCTTTCATGCACCTTATAGCAAATATTTATATTGAATATGGTGCCCTCACCCACCTTCATTCCACATTGCAAAAGATATACCTTGTCTGCAATAGAAAATGCAGAAGAGACATTTGCACCTGTACACCAAATTAAAGGATCTTAGTATTTGCTAAAAAAACATTCAGTGTAAAATCATTAACACTTAACACATGCTTCAAGATTTTGATTTACCTCTGTTATGCCTCAAATCCATGATCTTCCATGGATGTGTGTACCCTTCATCAACATCTTCCACAATCAAATGTGGTTGAGTGACATCAATTATCAAAATGGTAATATAGCCTACATTAACCCTTTCTCTTCCATAATTGGTTCTAGCCTCTGTAGATTCAACCCTTCTTAGCCCAATAACTTGACCATTAATTAAGAGGTCAACATAGTCCCTGCTTGTCAAAATTATATTTTCCATTGTAACTCCTTCCAATTCGGTAACACACAATTGAATTGTAATTTATAAATAAGGTTAAACCATGTAAACTGTGCTCTTATATCTTATCAAAAATACAACTTTCAAAAAGTAATATGGTTGCAACAATTCAAAACATTATGGTAGTCGTTTTGTTTGCAATGACGCATTGTTCCCCACCATCTAATGCATGCTATCAAAATGGACTTTACATATAAATTACAAAAAATATATATATGAAGAGCTGACAATTTTAGATTCAAGTAGTATGAGAGAATGACATATATCAACTCATATATAACCACCAAGTTCTTGGCACATGGGAAAATGGAAATATCCTAATGAACAAAAGAACATGTATGCTCGTTGATGTTTTTCATTGCATGTAATTAGTTCAAGAAACCTAATTATGTCACATGAGTATAAGGATTGCTGGAGGGAATTTCATTGCAAGAGGAATCTATGGGTCGATGTGAAGGAATAATGATTGGTTTATAGTGTTTAAAGAGATCAGGTAGCTTGAAAACCCAATACCCACTTGATTGAGAAATATATTCACTACAAATGAGACAAGGTGTATGAATGTTAGGTGTTTTGGAGAGATCGGTGACTCATACTCTTTGTTAGCACCTACTTATTTGCAGCTTAAATGCCAAAATATGAAGGGTGGAGAGTTAGAAAGTTACTTGGTGGGAGCTTGAAATCCTCTTCATTCTCCATGGCTAGGTGCTAGGGTATAAGAGACTTGGTGTAGAAGTGTTGAATATAGTGCCTTTGAAGAAATTGCAAAGGAAAGCATCAAAACACAATTAAAAATGACCAAAATAACCCTAAAAGCTATAGTCCGACACCCAAATTATTCAAAGGTTAACTACTGCGTAGGTTTGCACTGTAGGATCAACGGCCGCCGTTGATCGTCACATGGCGGAGTTGCAAGGGAATATAAAGGGAATAGGCGGTTGCAATGGGTTCTACTACCGGATAGGTGGCGGATGGAGAGGGCGTCGCAAGGAGGAAAAGCGGTAGACAAAACCGCCTCAAGAGCTTGCGACACCACTTAGGCAAGAAAAAGCGTGCTAGTGATGAACGGTCGAGATTCCTTGTCAGAGATTATGCAATTCAGGATGGAGGTCTCATTCCATCATGTAGATTTCAAGTGATCAATGACGCAGGTTGCAAAAAGGGGTGAAACCAACGGCGATGGGGGGTTGAAGCTGCGCAGGAGATAAGTAGCATGGTCCCCACTAGCAGGAAGATTTGGAGAGTTAACGTGTTGCTAATCCCCGCCATGGATGCAAAGCAGAAGGAGAACAACGGTCCTAGAGGGTTGACGCATCGGGAAGTTGCATGTTGGATAAGGAAAATAGTGGTTGCAATAGGTAAAACCATTTGATAGGTATCAACTCCATATTTTGTCACGAGGAGGATGGGTGATAAGTGAAACCACTCCTGGGTGCGTGCGACACCACTTTGCTGGGGTACGGTGTTGATAACTAGATGGTGCAAATTAGAGCTTGAGGGATGATCCGGCGACAAAGAAGGAGGGATAGTCAAATCAATTATTAGATTGGGAGCAGATCTAATGGCGGAGATCAATGTCCAAGAGATCAATGGATGGAAAAGGTAGACAGCTGGAAAAGAAGGATGAAGTTTAAAGAAAAAGGGTTTATATATAAGAGTTTGCGTGTGAAGTTGACATTTGTTCTCACACCTATCAAAGTTAGAAGCTTCTCGGCGTGTGGGAGACGACGAAGGCGACAGGGCTTTTTGACAGGGCATTTTCAGAGCTTGAGATTAACAGGTAGGTCCTTCCAACTAAATTAATCAATGATATAAATGTGTTCACCATAGGAAAATGGAAGAAGGTACGAATGTCGACACAGTTAGGTCCAGGAGTGCCCTGGAAGACAGAGACTTCAATATATTTGAAACAGAGATTCAGTTTCCTGTTGCTGAAATTAAGACAAGACTGAATCTTTTGCGTGCTCAAGGCATAGATATGCATAGGGTGTTTCAGTCGTCGTTTATTTCGTTCTTCCATGAACAAATTATGTCGTTTCCCAAGTTCGTGTCCTGGTGTGCGTCAAATTATGAGGGAACCTAGAAGGTTATCATGGATGCTCAAAAGAGTAAAATTGTTTGTCCTATAGAGTCGTCCGTTGTAAATAGTTATTTTGAAATCCCCAATTCACAAACCCTTGAGTCTAAGGGCTTTTTTGAGGAGTCAATCGTAGCCTTGTATCGTCAAATTTCTCTGGAAAGTCGGCAAGCCTTTTTTACTACTTTCCTTAAACCGGACTTGGAGATTGAAGACACTCCTTACCCTTTAGATGTCATTCTTTTCAATGATAACACCTAGTTAGTTCTTTTGTTACTTGCCCAATTTTTAGGTCTAGATACTAATACATTGGTAACAGAGTTACAGTTAAGTCTGCTATTTAGAATAGGTGTCGGTGTGCCCGAAGTTGAATATGCGTCACTGCAGAGCCTTAGGTTTGAAGAATTTGTGCCAGAAGCTATTCATTCTTAGTTAGCCATTTTTCCCAACACAAGATGTTTTGGGTTTCAAGCGCATCTGATGAAAATGGTCATGGTTAGTAGTCAAGAAGAATTACATTTTACACTAGATGTTTATGCAGGCACCTTGGAGGATAACATGTTCAACTACATGAATTCTATTTTATCTGAGTTGTATAAATTGCTTTTCGGGGAAGAATTGTCGAGGGTCTTACCTGAAATGAAGACCTTGATGCAGTTGAAGAAAGAGGTAGCAGTAAAAGACTTGATTTTATTAAAGGATTCTACAGTAATTAGGTTGTATGGTTTCGTACATGAGCCTTACATACTACCTGCCTTTTTAACTTTGAGAGTTTTTAATTTGGAGTTTGTTAGTTGATCTTAGAAGATGAACATTTTTTGAAGTTCAAGAAGGGAGTTGATTTAAAGTATCCTTGGATAGTAGGTCCATTTATTGTGAAAAGTAAGGAGGCCATTTCAGATCTATAGAAATTGTTGGAGGTTATGGAATTCGAGAAGGGTATAGCAATGGAATATGATCCTTTTCATATTATTTCTGAAAGGAGGAAAATGAATATCCTTAAGGGTTTTGAACACATAGAAGTGGAAGGGTCATTAAGGGGAAGGAATTAGTTGCAGTTTGAACCGGAGGTGGAGACAGTGTCAAACTTACAGGGGGAATATCTCAGTTTGATAGAGGCGGCCATAGAGGTTGATGTTATGCCAAAATTTGCAGAAGTTGGAGAAAAGAGGAGTCTTCAGGAAATAATAGACGAACATGATGAGGAAAGAGAGGGAGAAAAGAGATCTAAGGTTGAGGCTCAAGAATTGGTCGTGACACAGCCAGATTCGCCAATTTTGATAAATAATGAATTTGGTAAGGAGGGAGAAATTTCGATCCCAGATTTACAGATATAGGAGTATAGTTTTTAGGAGGCTATAGAAAGTGGAGACACAAGCAGATTCCCATCCAGGGATGGAATTTTTGAATAGTATGGTTGGAAAAAAAAAAATCTGCTCAGTTTGTTTATAGTTTGTTACCCAAAGTTAGAGACTTATCAAAGTCATATGTCACTTTGGTGACTAGAAGGAGGATCAAAGAAAGCACTTTGAATCTGGCAGTGGCTACTACAGATAAATTGACTGAGGTGAAATTCAACTTGAAAAAGATATCTGCGCCAGACAAAATCCAACTACATCAACAAATAGGAGAAGTTATGCATGGAGATTTTGTACATGCAATTTTGAGGGTTGAAAAATTGGAAGATATTGTAAGAAAATTGGACAGTCAGCTAAGACAAGAGAGACTGGAAAATAAAGCCTACCAGCAGAAAGTCAAGAAATTACAATATGACTTGGTCTCAAGTGATGGCCAAGGCAAAGCTAGCAAGAAATTGTTGACAGAAAAGGACAATTTGATTCAAACATTGCAGAAGAGAATAAAAGTCCCAAATGCTCAATTAATTCAGGCTCCTGAGGAGTCAAAGTTAGAGTAGGAGAAAGAGGATTTAGCCAAAGAAGTCAGTGAAACCAAAGCAAAATTATTGAATTTGATTGAGAAGAGAGCAAAGTTGGAAAGGGACAAGATGAGTTTGGAGAAACAGATTAATAATTTAAAGAGTAAGTTGCCCAATTGGGGCATGTGGCAGTCAAATGTAAGTCAAAATGCAGATTAAAGTGGTGTTGATAGCCTTTCACAGGCTATGTACCAGGTCAGCTTAAAGGACGTGGAAATTAAATAATTGAAAGAAAGGGATCAGGAATTGGAGGAGCCGAACCATAAAAAGGATGAAGAGATAAAGGGATTGCAGACAAAAAATAAAGGATTGGTGGATACTAATCAAAGGTTTATTCCCCAAGTGATCGGATAGATCCCAAAGCAAGGTTGCAAGCATCTAATTTGGGATAATATTATTGAGACGACCACTAATCTCAGACCTTGTTTAATATGCATAAGAGTGAGAGAGAAAGCAATAAAGGAAGCTTTGAAAAGCTATACAACAACAAGGGAAAATCTAAGCATAAGGTCAAAAGATACAGATTAGAATACCATAGATTTTCTAAGAGGCTTATCAGAAGATGATGTGAGTACAATGGACATCAAGAATAGAATTTCAGTGATCGCTTGGGCCAGAATGACACAAGGGAAGTACACTCATGTGGAAAGCATCAAAGCTCGTTGTGCAGGGATGAAAGAACAAATTACCGGTGTCAAGGAAAGGTTTAAAAAGGTTTTCCAAAAAGGATTACCTTCCTTTTGGAATGAAGATGATGATCTAATTCTTCACAACGATTACAAAAATTTGTTGTTCGCGATAAGGATGGATCATGAAAAGTTCCAGAAGCTAAGTCATGTTCTTACAGGTAAGATATTATTAGAAAAGATGGCAGGAGATTTTGAGATCATTAACTTGCTGAAGGACCTGAGCGAGGAAATCCCTACTATGTCAAGTGAAGAAAATGTGGAGCTAAAGGTCTTGGTGTAGGAAATGGCATTGCATGAGAGCATCACGGCCGACCAATGGAGTTATGTGGAGAAATATGGGAGAATGAAGTATTCACTTCATGCTCCACAATAGTTGTTGGTTTTTTATTTCAAATCGAAGACTTATGAAACATTTTCATTTTAAAGAGATTTGTAATATTTTTTTAGGCGGCTAAGGGAAATAGCCAGTTGGAACAACTACTTCACTATATTTTGTATTTTACTTAAAGTAAATGTAATTTAGTAAAATTACCAGTGGATGTAAAAAATAGTTAGGCTAGTTCTACCTATTTTCTGTTTGATAATGATAGTGGCAAATGAATCCTGATTAGGTGTCATTTTGTTGTAACGGTTTTTTGGTCTAAATGAGTCGAGCATGAGACTCAAGACACCTATAAATTCAGTGTAATCAATGAGTAAAAGGTTGAAAATTTTGGAAGTTAGCATATTTCTCTGTGTTGTCTATATTGAACTGTGTTAATAAAGTTAACAGATCCAAGCAAGCGTTTTTCAAGGATTCATGTGTGATCGGTCTTGCAGTCTGTTTCTTCTATTTTCCCATGTGATATGTGTTTCCTTTCATTGTTAATCCATTATGTAATGTTCTTTCATTCTTGGTTCAGTGTAGTGCTTGAATAAAATTCATAATCTGTATGCTCTATTTCTTTCCACACCAAGTATTTCACAATTATTTTCTGCTAAAATCAATATAGAATTCATGTTTCACTGCTTTATATTGGTGGATTGTTTCATCTTTCTTCTAAATCACCCAACTAAAAGCTCTTTGACTGTGAGCTAGTGTCTACCTTTCCCCAGTGTGAATGTATTTGCAAAGCATTTGTCAACGATATTCATGTGTTTTTTAATTTGACTCCATTGCCCAATAAAGATCCCCAATGCTTTCAACCATGCAATTTAAAACAAATCTATCCTAACAAAAGTCTGACCTTCTGAGAATGTGCTTGATTGAATATTTTGAGTAATGAAGGCTGATGTGTTTGTTCATTGCTAACAACTTTGAGTATTTCGAGTCTTTCATAAGTTTAAGAGATATCCCTCTTTGACTATGCTGGGTCAGTAGCACTAGTCTAAAGTGGTTAGTGGTTACCGTGATTCTGCCTCTCCACAACCTTGGGGTACATTTTGGGTGTTAAAAAATTGGCATTGTTTCCGAGGAAAGAGTATTCTATCATCCCTCGGAGAACAACAAAGAAGTTTGAGTTTCAGAGAAGGAGAAATTTCTGTGGGAAAACAGAGATTTCAAGACTTTTGAGAAGGTTGTGTGTTTTTGCCCTGGCGACTCCACTCGTTGAGAATTGTATTCAAGGAAGACTCCACTGAGGAAGACCAACAAGCCAAAGTCCATTTCTAAACAAGTTTCGAATGGCATCCTAGCCCCTAAAAAGATCCATACCAGAGGTAACCCTTTTTCTAAAATTCTGCTAGGAGTGGATAATCTAGAGATTTTGCTTAGACATAAAACCGAGAAGGATAAGGCTAGTGCCGCTAGCAATGAAAGAATTGTGTCTAAAGAAGAATCATATGTTTTTCATGAATTAAATATAGAGATAGAAATTGGAAGGCCTCTGCTAAGGACAAAATCTAAATCATATCTAAACTTAGGCGAAGAAGGTTTGAATGCTCCTGAGTCGTATCTATTAGATCCCATATGGTGTAAATCATGGGAAATTGCCAAAGTCGAAAGAACTAAACCTTGTTCTCAGAATATCCCCAGAATACCCCTCCCCTTGCGCAAAAGCCACCATTACCCATGGCTTCCAAATTTTCCCCTTTAGCTCTACTGGCTATCCTAAATGACCTCCCTCAAAACTATTCCCAGAGGATCGTCTCTTATGATGGAGAGGGAGAATTTTTAGGCAAGCAACATGTAGACAGATTTGAAGATTTTGTTGATTTCGAGGAAGTAGATTATGATGATGCAAAGATGAGGCTCTTTGCCCAGAGTTTGTTTGGAGAACCCAAGATATGTTTCAGGCAGCTTCCAAATGCTTCTATACCTAATTTTGCAGCTTTTAAAGTATTGTTCTTAGAGAGGTGGGAAACGATAAGAAGTCCCTCGCTAGTGCTGTCTCAGTATAACGATTTGAAGAAGGGGGGTTTTGATTCCATCCATGAGTTTTCTACTAGGTTTATGAAGGCGTACAACTCTATCCCAAATGATCTGAGACCATCAGTGGGTGCCGCAAAGATTCATTATGCAGATACCTTTGAGGTATATTTCTCATGCACGTTGAGAGAAAGGAAGTCACCCACCCTGCCTTCTATGTTGAAGAATGCCATAGAGGTGGAAGCAAACACGATGGCTTCATGGAATATGAAAGGTAAAGCATAAGCAGATAAGAATAAAATATAAATCCACACCTCTACTTCCACCTCCTCCTCTACCAATGATGCTAAGTTCAAGACAATCTTGAAGACTATGGAAAAACTGATGGATAGGCTAACCCAGATAACAAGCGTCCTAGTAGGGAGCAGCCTGAAAACCAAGTAAGGAATCCCAAATTTAGGAGGCCACCACCCCCTCAAAGAAATAAGAGGAACCCTGATGACCAACATATAAGGCCTACTTTCCCTGAAAATCTAGTTGATCAAGAAGGGCATGAAGATCCCATCGATGATCATATCCACCACTTTGACAGCCTAGACCATGAAGTATATTTGACCGAAAGGGAGCATGATTTCTTCACCAAGGAAAGCACCAGCCAAATACCTGAGTTAGATTCTGAGCAGTACCAAATGGGTTACAAAAATGTTGTAGATGACATTCAAAGGAAGCTAAAGTTGAGGAATTGGGATGTGACCATAAACAAAAAACAGCCTGGCAAAACTCAGCCCCCCAATACTCAGCACAATGTAGAAAAACCAAAGGAGAAGCAGCAGGAGGTTGTTGCATAGAAGCAGCAAGAGATTGCTACACATAAGACAAAAGAGTATAGGGGGCAGCATTCCAAAGAAGTTAAGAAACTAGAGATCATGGAGGCAGCGAAGCCCGTTTCAGCTTTCAATCTAAAAGTTGAGTTGTCTAAGGTAAAGATTTATATCCCCCTAAATGAGCTGCTAAAGAACAATGAATATAGAGAAGAGATAACTAAGTTGATAAAAGGGAAGATTGATTGTTTGCATGATATATTGGAGGTGACAGATGATGCTCCTACCATAATATTTGGGTCTAAGCTTGAAGAGTCAGATGATGAAGAGGTTCCCCCTTTTTATTTAAGTTTGAATCTCCATGGAAAAATCTTACATAATGCACTAATAGACTCTTGGGAATCCAATAATCTAATGCCTAAATCAGTTGTAGATCAGTTGGGATTGGAAGTCACTAGGACATACAAAGACCTTTATTCGTTTGACTCTAGGAAGGTAAAATGTCTAGGGTTAATTAAAGACATGGTAGTGACCCTTTCCCAACTGCTTGCTAAGAGTATTATGATGGATGTTGTAGTGGATGATGTGCCTGCGAAGTTTGGGATTCTTTTGTCAAGGTCTCAGGATTTGAAATTGAGAGGAACTATGCAGATGGACTTATCTTATGCCCACTATACCTCTTTTCAAGAGTAATAGAAGATTGTATAGTGAAAAAAGGATGGCTTATGTAGTTACCAGCGCAGACAAGCCTGAAAATCACCCTATATATGCTGTAGACACAGACATGGGATCCTCTATCTTCTTCAATGATGGCCCGCGTATTGATCCTGAGCCTCCTACATATATTGAAGTTAATGAAAATAAAGTTTGCAGTGAGGTATGAAGCCTCAGAGAGGGTGAAAAATGAAGAAGGTTTGTGGTCAATGTATTTTGATGGGTCCTTGAGCAAAAATGGTGCTGGAGCAGGGGTCTAGATAATACCTCCTGATAGGGAGTCCAGAGGTTTATCATACAAGTTAAATTTTGAATGCACTAACAATGTGGCCGAATTTGAAGCTCTGCTCCTAGGACTATGAGCCGTGAAAGATCCGAGAGCAAAAAGGATATAGGTGTTTGGAGATTCAGAGTTGGTGGTTAACCAGGTGAATGAAAACTATCAAACCAAACATCCCAAGACGAGGGCCTATATAAATGAAGTCTGAGATATGTTTGGGAACTTCTTCATAGAACACAAACTCAAAGTGATACCTAGGAGTGAGAATCAGGTAGCTGATTCTCTGGCCACCACTGTTGGTGGTTTTAAGGCACCTAACTTTTTTCAGGAAAAGTATGAAGTGGAGGTGGTGAACTAACGTTCTATTCCTCACAATTCCAATTACTGGCAGGTATTTGATGATGATTTACAAATTAAAAGGTTCTTCGAGCTTTCTGATGAATTTGCAAATGTACAAGTTGATACAGAGAATGAAAACTTGGAGGGTTTAGTTGACGAAGAACAGTTAGGGGATGAAGAGACTGAAAGAAAAGGGTGTAAAAGCATGCTGGGTGGAAAGGACATTATTTAGCTGAAGAGTAATTACATCCCTAAAGGTTTGATACCTCTGGAAACGTTGTTTGACTAGAACGATGTGGCTAAAAACCCCAAAGTTGAACCTGCTAGCGACGTTCTAGAAGACCAAAATTTAAGCACTGAAGAAGAGCCTCGAATGGTGAAGCTGTCCAAGAAGCTGTTGGCTAAGAAAAAGGAGCGATATGTAGAATTAATGAAGAAATATGTTGATGCTTTCACCTGGAATTATGAGTACTTAAAAGGATATGACACTTCCATAATACAACATTATATTCCAATCAAGCCGGGGGAGAAGCCTTTCAAGCAAAAGCTGAGAAGGATAAACCCAAAATTGTTTCCCACAATAGAAAAAGAAATCATAAGATTGTTCAATGCAAAGATCATTGCCACCTTGAGGTTTTCCCAATGGATAACAAATCTGATTCCTGTGAGGAAGAAGAATGGTGAGATCAGAATTTGCATAGATTTTAGGAACCTTAACAGGGCTTCGCTAAAAGATAACTACCCTTTGCCTAAGATGGAACATATCTTTTAGAAAGTAGTAGGGGCAGAAAGGATTTTTACCATGGATGGTTTTTCATGATATAATCAAATCAAGGTATGCCCAGAAGACCAAGAAAAAATTGCCTTTACCACTTCCTGGGGCACTTTCATGTATGCCAAAATGCCTTTTGGGATAATGAATGCAGGAGCCACTTTCCAGCGTGCAATGGACATAGCATTTGTTGAGGAGAAAGACAAGTTTGTGGTGGTGTATATGGATGATATAATAGTATATTCTAGATCTGATGAGGAACACTTAAAGCACCTGGAGCAGGTTTTCATTAAATGCAGAAAGTATGGTATTTCTCTTAACCCCAAAAAGTCTCATTTTGCATTAGAGGAGGCCAAGCTCCTAGGGCATATCATTTCTAAAGAAGGTATCAGAATTGACCCTGAAAGGGTTAGTGCTATTCAGAAAGTTGGGGAGCCAAGGAGTAAGAAATAGGTGTAGTCCTTCATCGGGCAAGTGGATTTCCTATGGAGGTTTATCCCAAGTTTTGCAAAATGAATGAGGAATATCACCAACATGTTGAAAAAAGAGAACCAAATAAAATGGACTGAGGAAGCCAAGGATTCATTCAATGGTATTAAGAAAGATATCACCGAAGCCCCAGTATTGGCAAGCCCATATCTTTCCAAATATTTCTTGATTTTTTCCTATACGTCTAAGCATATGGTAGAATGAATGTTATTGCAAAATAATGCCCAGAATGTTGAGCAACCCATTGCATTTTTCAGCAGGGTGCTGAGAGATGGAGAGCTGAAGTATGATATCATGGAAAAACAGGCGTATGCCTTGATAAAGTCACTAAAGGATTTTAGGGTCTACATCCTCCATTCGCACATTATTTCCCATGTCCCAAACAATGTTGTAAAGAGCATCCTCACCCAAGCAGATCCCGAAGGAAGAAGGGCCAAGTGGATTGCTGTACTTCTGGAGTATGACCTGGATATAAATCCCACCAAGCTAATAAAGGGGCAGAGTTTGGAAAAATTGATGACCAAGGGAAACTGTGATTCTTTACAGTTGAATTTATGAGAATATTATCCAAACCAGGCGGACGCAGAACCGCAAGTTAGGCCAGAATTCTCTGCATCCCCATGGTATGCTGACATTATTTATACATTGCAAAATTTGCAAGCTCTTGCAGGGTTGAGAAAAACTAGGGCCAGGTCTGTGAAGCTGAAAGCGGCCAAATTTTGTATTATGAATCAGTTTTTGTATTGGAAGGACCCAGGGGGCGTGCTGCTGCATTGCTTATTAGAATATGAATCCCAACAGACCAAGAAAGAGTTCCACAAAGGAAATTGTGGTGGGCACCATTCCTGGAAAGTGACAGTCAACAAGATTTTGAGGGCGGGGTTTTATTGGCCTACCATGTTCACTAATGTGTAGAAAGAGATCGTTACCTGTCACCAGTGCCAGATCTTTGAAGGTAAGAGGAAGGTTGTTTCACTTCCTCTCCATCCAATCATAGTAGAGGCACCTTTCCAACAGTGGGGGTTAGACTTTATTGGAGAAATAAATCCTAACTCCTCTGGCCAACATAGATGGATTTTGACAACTACAGATTATTTCACCAAGTGGATCGAAGCCATCCCCACTAGGAATGCAACTAAGGGTGTCATCATGGATTTTTTGGAAGATAAAATCCTGTCCATATCTAGTTGGCCCAAGAGGATAGTGACATACAATGCACCAACGTTTAAGTCCAACAAAATGATAAGCTTCTGCCACAAATACCATATTAGTCTGAACCATTCCACAACATACTACCCTTAGGGAAATGGACTAGCAAAGTCCTCTAACAAAAGCCCAGTAAGGATCATCAAGAAGTTGTTGGAAGAAAATAAGAGGGCCTGACACACAAAATTGAAATATGCTCTGTGGGAGGATAGAATCAATACAAAGAGGGCCATTGGAATGTCGCCCTTTCAACTGGTATACGGAGCTGAGGTGGTGTTTCTGACATCCCTAGGTTACCAGTTATGAGGTTATTGCATAGAATGGAAGAAGAGCCGAATCACATAAAGAAGAGCTCCCTCAAGCTATGGAGTTGTGCCAAATTGGCACCACGATTTTGCGGGCCCTTCCAAATACTGGAAAGGATTTGACCCGTGGCATATAAGTTGTCTCTTCCAGCTCATTTAAAAATTCATAATGTTTTTCATATTTCATTATTGAAAAGGTATATTCATGACTCCGCTCACATCATTGATTGGAATTTGGTACAGGTGGCTCCAGAAGGCGAATTTCAAGTGGAACCTTTACGCATTCTGGATAGGAAAGAAACAACACTTCGAAACCGAGTCATCGCTCAGGTAAAGGTGCAATGGAAGCACTTTAGTCCTGAGGAGGCGACCTGGGAAATAGAAGGTGAGATATGAGAAAAGTATCCATAATTATTCCTAGAACCAATAGAAGAGGATTAAAACACTTGGGACAGTGTTCACCATAAGGGAGAGAGGATGTGACATCCCCCAAATAATGAAACATTATGCTAAATTTTAACTATTTTAATTATTGTCGAAACTGATTTTTAAATAAAGGGGCTAGATGTGAAATCTGCCGAATAAGTCCTAGGAGGACTAATGTAATGAACATTATGATTAAAATGTTTAATAAAGGAATGAAGAGGAACAACCATGTTAAATGAGGATATCATGCATGGAAAAGTAAGGGACAAGTTGGAGTTAACCTTAGGGAGAACGGAACAAGTGTCAGAAGTGTACTTATGACACTAGACACACCCTAAAAATCGGGGATTTACTTAGCTGCGAAAATTCCATGAGGAATTGGCTGCTAATCGTAAGACCTAGGCAAAACCAAAAATATATAAAGAAAGCATATGGGGGAGGCAAGACGTTGCTTAGCATGCTGAAAGGAGAAACTCTTGTTGTCCGAGCACTCTGTGTTAGGCAAGTTGTGTTCTGAAAGTGTGATTGAGATCTGGAAACTGAGGTTGACTGTCCCTGCTTTATACATCCATGATTTAGCTCGGGGGTGATTGAGGACAGACTTTGCAGCTGAGACTAATCTATGGTTGGGTGGAACGTGGTTGTTCCTATTACATTCAGATCATATATTCCAGGTTTTCCGTAGTGTTGAATTGTTATAGTTTTATGTAGTGTTGATTATATAATCCAAAATCGTTCTATATTTATTTTAGATTATTAGATGGTTGATAAATGATAAATTTTCAATCCTTATTTTAGATTATTAGATGGTTGATAAATGATAAATTTTCAATCAATACCATGAATGGAAAGAATATATAGATACATGCTAAACTACAAGAATAGATGAGGATGATTCATATTATACTATATATGTTAATTATTCATAGTTAAGTGGTCAAAGCAGATCTTGTTGACATAATAGTATCACAAAAGATAGCGTATAGCGATCTTTGAGTTTAATATATTGCAGTAAATTACAGAACATCATGAGTTTGGTATTCGAAATACTTGTGTTTTATAGTAATGGTTAACCCTAGATTATTTTATACAAACTCTGGAAAGAAAATCTATATAGGTTTCCGCTGATCCTTCTACTGCAGGACACGAATCTGTGTACAACAAACTGTATAAAAATCAAAATGTGGGTCTTAAACTGGGTTATTAATATTTCTAGGAATCATGTAGCAAGAAAAACAAAAATACTTCCTGCCTTTGGAATCCCTACAATGTTATAGTTGGGGTTATTCTGATCTTCGATAAAACCTAGGAATTAAAATACAGGTAAAGTTATTATGGTCGTTGAATAAAAACTGAAGTTGTTAACCTAAAGAAAAGAGATGACCCCTCAATCTAGGTTGGAGTTGGGTTTTATTCCTAGGTATTGACAATAACGTCACTCTGCTTTTCTTACGGTCGATTTTACGAGGTAAACCCCTCAGTTTATTTTGTATATTTATTTAAGAACTTAATTGCGAAAGATAACCACCAATAAAATTGGATTATGGCCTCGCAAACAGCCCTGAAATTGTGATTTTTCACCTGTAAGTAAAGTACAGTAAATAAAATCGACTTACCCTTCTTATCGTGGAAATATAAAGAATTAAAATAGCCATTTTTCCGAGCAAAGTGTGTTAAGTGAACTAATTAACCAATTGTTGTACTGATATGGTTGAGTATGAATTTATTCAATGGAAATTATCATAATGTAGAATTTACTGGCGCGATTATTATGCACCTGGTAAGAGAACGAGATATACCTTGCCTTCGTTCACCCTTCACGAAATTATAGACACAGGGGTATCGAAACCCTCAACGCCATATCTCGAAAACTCAATTTGGGTATACATCAAAGGAAAATATTTTAACCGTTTCACTTCGAAATTAAAGAAAAGATAAATGATGTAACTAATTACCCTTGAAAGTAAAGATCCGTAAGACTGGCTGCAGACAGTATTATTTTTTTGACAGAACGAATTTTCAAGACGAAGCCCTCTTCAAAGAAAAACTCTTTATTCTTGTTCTTACCCTATGCGCATATTCTTGAAGACAAGAATTACAACTTCCACTCTTACTTTTTCTACAAGTATAAAATTGGTAATAAAGCTACAGATGAAGATAGATAAAAATCTTTGACCAAACCATGCATTTACGTAGAAGAAGAGTAAGCAGTATGTAACTTGTAGTTCAGTCTAAAGTTCAGTAGCGTGTAAAGGAAAAACTGTAGCCGATTTCATAGTCCTATGGAAGACGACATGGCATTTTCTCAATTTATCTTATTCCACAGGAATTGGGGCACCCCTTTATTAACAAAACCTTGCTAGAACCAAGTGTTCTTTCTATTACAAGCTGAAGAGAGGCGTTTTGTTTCCATAGCTTGTAAGGCTAGGAAACTCTGTTTAACTAGTTAAATACTAATATGACTTTATTAAAAAAACTTTCAGTGGCCACGACCTCCCATCGCAGACCACAATCAAGGTTACCCATTTGGGTTTTCCTTCCAACCAGCGAAGAAACTAAGTTTGAGTCGATCTATTGATTACCGTAGTATGGAGGTTGTCTGTTACGGGTTGAATACCTCCAAGGTGACCTGCCATTACAGTTAAGTCAAAGTTAGGCTGTATACATTTTAAACAACTAAATTACAAGACAAATTTTAGGTACTGTAAAACAGCTCACCAGTTTAATGGTTGAAATCGCACGATACCAGAGGTATGAGGTTGCACCATTGGGTTAAAATTCAGAACCCGAAGACCTAAATTGGGCTTACACTGAAAAATTGACGATTTTCGGCTAAACGAACCGTCCCTCCTTCTTTCCTAAGTCTGTCTCTAGTTCCGACCGGTTTACAACTGAAGGGGTGATCAAAGCCGAGGCTCTCTGCATTCTTTTTGCTAGAGAGACTAGATTCCAACTTTGCACCATAAAAACTTCTGTACGATGAGTCTTTTCGCAGAACCAAAGGGACAAGTTGGTACAGAGAATTCTGTCAGTACCTTTATTGCCGCAGTAAACCACTTGAGAGAAGCTGGTGAATCACTTTATTCCACGTGCCTCTTGGTTTTAGAGCTCCTTAATTCTTTTGCACGGATACACCCTTCCTTTATGTTGTTAAGGCAAGTCCATTATCAAGCTATTGATTTTGTTTTTAGAGGATTATGCCAAGGTCTTTTGGAGTAAACCCTTGTTTTTGGAAAAGGGGTTTTTGAGACTTTACTTGCGAATAACTTTGCATATAATCCCTTGATCCTGTTGAAATGATGCCTACACCAAGGTCGAATCATTAGTATGAAACCTTTAACACTTCATTACTAATGAAAACTATATGTCTTATAAGTGGCATGAACCCTTGCTTGGTGCTAACTTCGGATCCAAGTCCTGTGTGATGCACCTATCAAGATAGTTATAAAGGGGTTAGCCAAGGCTACGTAAACAATAGATCAACTAATGTTATCCACCGCTAGTCGAAAGAACCCTGTGTACCTTAGTGTTTATGTTTTAGAGACTTAGTTTCTTTTAAGTACTTTCTGATTAACTTATGAAGAAAACGTTATATCTCATAGGCTTGAAAAGAAACCATTATGAATTGAAAAGAATGAGAATTTTTTTGTTTTAGTGAGTATTTTACATATGGTATCAGAGCTTATAGGTTCAACCCTGTCCCCTTGGAAACATCTAGTTTCCGTTGAAATATGAAAATACTAAACTGACAATAAATTCTGAATGTTTGTATACATGCATCAGTTTTTGTTTCTAGGATATAGCAACAATGACTTCCCAAGAGGAAAATGAGGGGCTACATGGAGAAGAAGAAGAGGCCCAACATACCACCAAAAGGGAAAAATATGAAGCTAGTCAAGTACTGGAAACAATGAGGAGCCTGATCATAGAAATAAAGGGCTTCAAAGCTAATAATGATAATCTAAAGAAGGCCCAGGAGAAGCAACAAGAAATTAATGAAATACTATTACAGAGTTTGCATGAAAGGAATAATGGTAAAGAACACCGAACAAAGATCAAGAAAGACCAATAAAAGTAAGTAGGAAATGAGGGAAAAGACAGCTCTTCCAATGAAACTCAAAAATCAGAGAATCAGGTCAAGATTGTCGGACAGAGAAAAGTTGACCACCTGGAGGGAGAATTCAAAAAAATAAAACCCATCAGTTTTGATGGGGAGTCAAACACCAGGGAGGAAGCAGAAGCTTGGTTTCTGGACATCAAGAAATACTTTCAAATCTACAACTATTCCAACAACATGAAGGCTCGAATGGCAGTTTATAATCTAAAAGGGAAGGCTAGTATTCGGTGGCAAGATGTCAATATTTCACAAGGATTGAAAGAAAAGATTCTGGAATGGTCTGAATTCAAGAAATTATTCAAAAAATAATATTTGTCAGAAAGCTATTATGAGAGGAAGAAGAAAGAGTTCTACGAATTATGACTTGGTCAAATGACCATGGCGGATCTCATAAATAAATTTCTGGACTTGTTGCGATTTGTTCCTTACATTAAGGAGGAAAAGTTGAAAGTAAAAAGATTCTTAAGCTGTCTGCCACAGTCCTATAAAGATGGGATCAAATTTGATAATCCAAAAACTTTGGATGAAGTACTCAGAAAGGAAAGATTGTGTTTTGAACAGTATAAACTGAGGAATGACATCTCCAAAGTATGGAAGGACAAAAAGCAAGAAAATTTTAACCAGCGAAAGAAAGGCTTTCAACCACCGCCCTTCATGAATATGCCAAGGAATTTCCAAGGAAATTCGTTTATGAGAAATGAACAGGTACAATAGAGAGGTGTGAAACCCACTAACCTGGGAATGAAAGGGGGTGTTGGTACCCCTAAAGTGTTAGGAATGGGGAGAAGCCCATTTATGAAGAAATTTCCCATGCTACAATGAAACAAACAGATTGATACACAACATGAAAGAAGCATCCACCATTGGGGAGATTGGAAAGAATTACCATAGAATTAACGCAACCCTGGAAGACCGACAGGAAGACCATCAATCTGCAATTGTGGAAATTGAAGGTACATTTTCTAATAAAACTCTTGCTATTTTAATTTATCCATGGGCCACCCTGAGCTACATCACTCCCAAGATGATGGAGCACTGTTAACTCACCAAGGTAAAACATCCAAAACCCTGGTTAGTTCAATTGGCCACTGGCGCTAAACGAAAGGTAATAGATTACATTGTTGAATGTGCAACTGAAATACAAGGTCACAAGACCAAAATTAATTTGAATGTATTTGATTTAGGGTCATATGATATGATAGTGGGTATGGACTAGTTAGAAAAGTACGAAGTAGTGTTAAATTGTTTTACAAAGACTTTTACTTATATTAGTGAAGACCAGATTCTGAGAATAGTAAATGGAAAACTTAAACCTGTCTCTATAAGGTAGATTTCTGCTATGCAGTTAAAGAAATGTGTAAGAAAGGGATGTAATATGTATGCGGTACGGGTTTCTTACCTACTCCTTAACGAAATTCAAACAACTATAGGAGAATACCTTGTCTTAAGAGATTTCTTATATGTATTTCTGGAGGAGATACCAGGATTAACCCCTCAACGAGAAATCAACTTCTCCATCGAACTTATACCTGGGTCTGCATCGGTATCTAAAATACCTTATAGGATGATCATCCCAGAGCTGACTAAGTTAAAGATTCAAATACAAGAACTGCTAGATAAAGGTTATATAAGACCTAGTGTTTCTCCCTAGGGTGCGCCAGTTCTGTTTGTTAAGAAAAAGGATGGGAATTTAAGACTTTGTATTGACTATAGGCAATTAAACAAGGTACCATTAAGAATAAGTATCCCCTACCACGAATTAACAATCTGTTTGACCAGGTAGGGGTAGCCAAAGTTTTTTCAAAACTAGACCTTCGGTCTGGATATCACCAGATCAGAATTAAGAATGAAGACATAAACAAAACAACGTTAAGAACTCGTTATGGACACTACGAGTTTGTAGTGATTCCTTTCGGTTTAACTAACGCTTATGCCACATTCATGTGTCTAATGAATGGCATTTTCAATAGGTATCTAGATCAGTTTGTATTGATTTTTATCAATGATATCCTAATATATTCCAAGACAGAAAAGGAGCACGAAGAACATTTGAGAATTGTTCTACAAAATTTGAGGGATCATCAGCTGTACGCTAAATTGGAAAAGTGTAAATTCTTTAAAAAGGAAATTCAGTACTTAGGTCACATTATCTCTCAGGAAGGAATTGCAGTGGACCCACAGAAGATTAAAGCTATATCTGATTGGCTAGTGCCCAAGGATGTAACCGATATCTGATCCTTCATGGGACTCACCGATTACTACCGAAGGTTTATCGAGGGATTTTCAAAGCTTTCCTATCCGATTACCTTGCTACAGTAAAAAGGAATAACATTTGTTTGGTCCTCAAAATGCCAAGAAAGTTTTGAAAGCCTCAAAGAATTATTAACCAAGGAACCTATCCTAAGAGTAGCAAATCCTTGTAAAGACTATACAGCCTGTACGTATGCTAGCAAAGAAGGGATAGGAGGGGTATTGTCTCAAGATGGAGATGTTGTGTGTTATGAATCCAATAAACTAAAGGAACATGAATGAAATTATGTTGTACATGACATGGAGTTGACGGCAGTAGTACACGCATTGAAAATGTGGCATCACTATCTGCTAGGAAAGAAATTCCTCTTGTTAACGGATAATACTTGCGTAAAGAATTTATTTACTCAGCTAGAGTTGAATGCCAGGCAAGCAAGATGTATGGCCTTTTTAAGTGAATTTGACATTGATGTAAAACACATTAAGGGTAAGGAAAATACGGTGGCAGATACACTTAGTCGAAGGACTGAGGAAGTTTATGAAATAATAATGAGTTAGCCTGAGAGTGATCTCATGCATAAAATAAAAACAGCAAGTGAGCAAGATGCTGAATATATAAATCTGCTAAGTAAGGTACATAACAGTGAGGTAAATTTAAATGGGACAGATTTCAGGATTGATCAAAAAGGTCTTATTTGGTTCAAGGACATATTATATATTCCTAATGTTATGGAAATTAAACTTTTTTATCTTGAATAAGATGCATAAACCTCGTTTTGTAGGTCATCCTGGATACCAGAAAATGGTAATTGCTCTCAGCAAGCAATTCTTCATAGAAATATAGGGCTTCAAGGCTGATAATGATAATCTAAAGGAGGCCCAAGAGAAGCAACGAGAAATTAATGAAATACTATTACAGAGTTTGCATGAAAGGAATAATGGTAAAGAACAACGAACAGAGATCAAGAAAGACCAATAAAAGTTAGTAGGAAATGAGGGAAAGGACAGCTCTTCTAATGAAACTCAATAATCAGAGAATCAGGTCAAGATTGTCGGACAGAGAAAAGTTGACCACCTAGAGGGAGAATTCAAAAAAATAAAACCCACCAGTTTTAATGGGGAGTCAAAGACCGGGGAGGAAGCAGAAGCTTGGTTTCTGGACATCAAGAAATACTTTCAAATCTACAACTATTCCAACAACATGAAGGTTCGAATGGCAGTTTATAATCTAAAAGGGAAGGCTAGTATCTGGTGGCAGGATGTCAAGATTTCACAAGGATTGAAAGAAAAGAATATGGAATGGTCTAAATTCAAGAAATTATTCAAAAAATAATATTTGTCAGAAAGCTATTATGAGAGGAAGAAGAAAGAGTTCTATGAATTATGTCTTGGTCAAATGACCATGGAGGATCTCATAAATAAATTTCTGGACTTGTTGCGATTTGTTCCTTACATTAAGGAGGAAAAGTCGAAAGTACAAAGATTCTTAAGATGTCTTCCACAGTCCTATAAAGATGGGATCAAATTTGATAATCCAAAAACTTTGGATGAAGTACTCAGAAAGGAAAGATTGTGTTTTGAACAGTATAAACTGAGGAATGACATCTCCAAAGTATGGAAGGACAAAAAGCAAGAAAAGTTTAACCAGCGAAAGAAAGGCTTCCAACCACCGCCCTTCAGGAATATGCCAACAAATTTCCAAGGAAATTTGTTTCCGAGAAATGAACAGGTACAATAGAGAGGTGTGAAACCCACTAACCTGGGAATGAAAGGGAGTGTTGGCACCCCTAAAGAACCCCTAAAGTGTTGGGAATGTGGAGAATCCCATTTATGAAGAAATTGCCCATGCTACAATGAAACAAACAGATTGATACACAACATGCAACAAGCATCCACCATTGGGGAGATTGGAAAGAATTACCATAGAATTAACGCAACCCTGGAAGACCAACAGGAAGACCATCAATCTGCAATTGTGGAAATTGAAGGTAGAGTTTCTAATAAAAATCTTGCTATTTTAATTGATCCAGGGGCCACCTTGAGCTACATCACTCCCAAGATGATGGAGCACTGTTAACTCACCAAGGTAAAACATCCAAAACCCTGGTTAGTTCAATTAGCCACTGGCACTAAATGAAAGGTAATAGATTACATTGTTGAATGTGCAATTGAAATACAAGGTCACAGGACCAAAATTAATTTGAATGTATTTGCTTTAGGGTCATACGATATGATAGTGGGTATGGACTGGTTAGAAAAGTACGAAGTAGTGTTAAATTGTTTTACAAAGACTTTTACTTATATTGCTGAAGACCAGATTCTGACAATAGTAAATGGAAAACTTAAACCTGTCTCTGTAAGGTAGATTTTTGCTATGCAGTTAAAGAAATGTGTAAGTAAGGGATGTAATATGTATGCAGTACGGGTTTCTTACCTACTCCTTAACGAAATTCAAACAACTATAGGAGAATACCTTGTCTTAAGAGATTTCTTATATGTATTTCCGGAGGAGATCCCACGATTATCCCCTCAACGAGAAATCAACTTCTCCATCTAACTTATACCTGTGTCTGCATTGGTATCCAAAATACCTTATAGGATGATCATCCCAGAACTGACTAAGTTAAAGATTCAAATACAAGAACTGCTAGATAAAGGTTATATAAGACCTAGTGTTTCTCCCTGGGGTGCGCTAGTTCTGTTTGTTAAGAAAAAGGACAGTAATTTAAGACTTTGTACTGACTATAGGCAATTAAACAAGGTACCATTAAGAATAAGTATCCCCTACCAGGAATTAACAATCTGTTTGACCAGGTAGGGGTAGCCAAAGTTTTTTCAAAACTAGACCTTCGGTGTGGATATCACCAGATCCGAATTAAGAATGAAGACATAAACAAAGCAACGTTAGGAACTCGTTACGGACACTACGAGTTTGTAGTGATTCCTTTCGGTTTAACTAACGCTTATGCCACATTCATGTGTCTAATGAATGGCATTTTCAACAGGTATCTAGATCAGTTTGTATTGATTTTTATCAATGATATCCTAATATATTCCAAGACATAAAAGGAGCATGAAGAACATTTGAGAATTGTTCTACAAAATTTGAGGGATCATCAGCTGTACGCTAAATTGGAAAAGTGTGAATTCTTTAAAAAGGAAATTCAATACTTAGGTCACATTATCTCTCAAGAAGGAATTGCAGTGGACCCACAGAAGATAAAAGCTTTATCTGATTGGCCAGTGCCCAAGGATGTAACCGATAATTGATCTTTCATGGGACTCACCGGTTACTACCGAAGGTTTATCGAGGGATTTTCAAAGCTTTCCTATCCGATTACCTCGCTACAGAAAAAAAAAAAGGAATAACATTTGTTTGGTCCTCAAAATGCCAAGAATGTTTTGAAAGGCTCAAAGAATTATTAACCAAGGAACCTATCCTAAGAGTAGCAAATCCTTGTAAAGACTATACAATCTGTACATATGCTAGCAAAGAAAGGATAGGAGGGGTATTGTCTCAAGATGGAGATGTTGTGTGTTATGAATCCATTAAACTAAAGGAACATGAATGAAATTATGTTGCACATGACATGGAGTTGACGGCAGTAGTACACGCATTGAAAATGTGGCATCACTATCTGCTAGGAAAGAAATTCCTCTTGTTAACGGATAATACTTGCGTAAAGAATTTATTTACTCAGCCAGAGTTGAATGCCAGGCAAGCAAGATGTATGGCCTTTTTAAGTGAATTTGACATTGATGTAAAACACATTAAGGGTAAGGAAAATACGGTGGCAGATACACTTAGTCGAAGGACTGAGGAAGTTTATGAAATAATAATGAGTTAGGCTGAGAGTGATCTCATGCATAAAATAAAAACAACAAGTGAAGATGCTAAATATATAAATCTGCTAAGTAAGGTACATAACAGTGAGGAAAAATTAAATTTGACAGATTTCAGGATTGATCAAAAAGGTATTATTTCGTTCAAGGACATATTATATATTCCTAATGTTATGGAAATTAAACCTTTTATCTTGAATAAGATGCATAAACCTCGTTTTGTAGGTCATCCCGGATACCAGAAAATGGCAACTGCTCTCAGGAAGCAATTCTTCATAGAAATATAGGGCTTCAAGGCTGATAATGATAATCTAAAGGAGGCCCAAGAGAAGCAACAAGAAATTAATGAAATACTATTACAGAGTTTGCATGAAAGGAATAATGGTAACGAACAACAAACAGAGATCAAGAAAGACCAATAAAAGTAAGTAGGAAATGAGGGAAAGTACAACTCTTCCAATGAAACTCAAAAATCAGAGAATCAGGTCAAGATTGTTGGACAGAGAAAAGTTGACCACCTGGAGGGAGAATTCAAAAAAATAAAACCCACCAGTTTTGATGGGGAGTCAAAGAACGAGGAGGAAGCAGAAGCTTGGTTTCTGGACATCAAGAAATACTTTCAAATCTACAACTATTCCAACAACATCAAGGTCGAATGGCAGTTTATAATCTAAAAGGCAAGGCTAGCATCTGGTGGTAGGATGTCAAGATTTCACACCGATTGAAAGAAAAGAATCTGGAATGGTTTGAATTCAAGAAATTATTCAAAAAATAATATTTGTCAGAAAGCTATCGTGAGAGGAAGAAGAAAGAGTTCTACGAATTATGACTTGGTCAAATGACCATGGAGGATCTCATAAATAAATTTCTGGACTTGTTGTGATTTGTTCCTTACATTAAGGAGGAAAAGTTGAAAGTTCAAAGATTCTTAAGTTGTCTGCCACAGTCCTATAAAGATGGGATCAAATTTGATAATCCAAAAACTTTGGATGAAGTACTCAGAAAGGAAAGATTGTGTTTTGAACAGTATAAACTGAGGAATGACATCTCCAAAGTATAGAAGGACAAAAAGCAAGAAAAGTTTAACCAACGAAAGAAAGGCTTCCAACCACCGCCCTTCAGGAATATGCCAAGGAATTTCCAAGGAAATTCGTTTCCAAGAAATGAACAGGTACAATAGAGAGGTGTGAAACCCACTAACCTGGGAATGAAAGGGGGTTGTTGGTACCCCTAAAGAACCCCTAAAGTGTTGGGAATGTGGAGAAGCCCATTTACGAAGAAATTGCCCATGCTACAATGAAACAAGCAGATTGATACACAACATGCAAGAAGCATCCACCATTGGGGAGATTGGAAAGAATTACCATAGAATTAACGCCACCATGGAAGACCGACAGGAAGACCATCAATCTACAATTGTGGAAATTGAAGGTACATTTTCTAATAAAACTCTTGCTATTTTAATTGATCCAGGGGCCACCTTGAGCTACATCACTCCCAAGATGATGGAGCACTGTTAACTCACCAAGGTAAAACATCCAAAACCCTGGTTAGTTCAATTAGCCACTGGCGCTAAATGAAAGGTAATAGATTACATTGCTGAATGTGCAATTGAAATACAAGGTCACAAGACCAAAATTAATTTGAATGTATTTGCTTCAGGGTCATACGATATGATAGTGGGTATGGACTGGTTAGAAAAGTACAAAGTAGAATTAAATTGTTTTACAAAGACTTTTACTTATATTGCTGAAGACCAGATTCTGAGAATAGTAAATGGAAAAATTAAACCTATCTCTGTAAGGTAGATTTCTGCTATGCAGTTAAAGAAATGTGTAAGAAAGGGATGTAATATGTATGCGGTATGGGTTTCTTACCTACTCCTTAACGAAATTCAAACAACTATAGGAGAATACCTTGTCTTAAGAGATTTCTTATATGTATTTCTGGAGTAGATACCAGGATTAACCCCTCAACGAGAAATCAACTTCTCCATAGAACTTATACCTGGGTTTGCATCTGTATCTAAAATACCTTATAGGATGATCATCCCAGAACTGACTGAGTTAAAGATTCAAATACAAGAACTGCTAGATAAAGGTTATATAAGACCTAGTGTTTCTCCCTGGGGTGCGCCAGTTTTGTTTGTTAAGAAAAAGGACGGGAATTTAAGACTTTGTATTGACTATAGGCAATTAAACAAGGTACCATTAAGAATAAGTATCCCCTACCACGAATTAACAATCTGTTTGACCAGGTAGGGGTAGCCAATTTTTTTTCAAAACTAGACCTTCGGTCTGGATATCACCAGATCAGAATTAAGAATGAAGACATAAACAAAACAACGTTAAGAACTCGTTACGGACACTACAAGTTTGTAGTGATTCCTTTCGGTTTAACTAACGCTTATGCCACATTCATGTGTCTAATGAGTGGCATTTTCAACAGGTATCTAGATCAGTTTGTATTGATTTTTATCAATGATATCCTAATATATTCCAAGACAGAAAAGGAGCACGAAGAACATTTGAGAATTGTTCTACAAAATTTGAGGGATCATCAGCTGTACGCTAAATTGGAAAAGTGTGAATTCTTTAAAAAGGAAATTCAGTACTTAGGTCACAGTATCTCTCAGGAAGGAATTGAAGTGGACCCACAGAAGATAAAAGCTATATCTGATTGGCCAGTGCCCAAGGATGTGATCGATATTTGATCCTTCATGGGACTCACCGGTTACTACCAAAGGTTTATCGAGGGATTTTCAAAGCTTTCCTATCCGATTACCTCGCTACAGAAAAAAGGAATAACATTTGTTTGGTCCTCAAAATGCGAAGAAAGTTTTGAAAGGCTCAAAGAATTATTAACCAAGGAACCTATCCTAAGAGAAGCAAATCCTTGTAAAGGCTATACAGTCTGTACGTATGCTAGCAAAGAAGGGATAGGATGGGTATTGTCTCAAGATGGAGATGTTGTGTGTTATGAAGCCAATAAACTAAGGGAACATGAATGAAATTATGTTGTTCATGACATGGAGTTGACGGCAGTAGTACACGCATTGAAAATGTGGCATCACTATCTGCTAGGATAGAAATTCCTCTTGTTAACGGATAATACTTGCGTAAAGAATTTATTTACTCAACCAGAGCTTAATGCCAGGCAAGCAAGATGTATGGCCTTTTTAAGTGAATTTGACATTGATGTAAAACACATTAAGGGTAAGGAAAATACGGTGGCAGATACACTTAGTCGAAGGACTGAGGAAGTTTATGAAATAATAATGAGTTAGCCTGAGAGTGATCTCATGCATAAAATAAAAACAACAAGTGAGCAAGATGCTAAATATATAAATCTGCTAAGTAAGGTACATAACAGTGAGGTAAATTTAAATGGGACAGGTTTCAGGATTGATAAAAAGGTCTTATTTGGTTCAAGGACATATTATATATGCCTAATGTTATGGAAATTAAACTTTTTATCTTGAATAAGATGCATAAACCTCGTTTTGTAGGTCATCCCAGATACCAGAAAATGGTAACTGCTCTCAGGAAGCAATTCTTCATAGAAATATAGGGCTTCAAGGCTGATAATGATAATCTAAAGGAGGCCCAAGAGAAGCAACAAGAAATTAATGAAATACTATTACAGAGTTTGCATGAAAGGAATAATGGTAAAGAACAACGAACAGAGATCAAGAAAGTCCAATAAAAGTAAGTAGGAAATGAGGGAAAGTACAACTCTTCCAATGAAACTCAAAAATCAGAGAATCAGGTCAAGATTGTCGGACAGAGAAAAGTTGACCACCTGGAGGGAGAATTCAAAAAAATAAAACCCACCAGTTTTGATGGGGAGTCAAAGACCAGGGAGGAAGCAGAAGCTTGGTTTCTGGACATCAAGAAATACTTTCAAATCTACAACTATTCCAACAACATCAAGGTTTGAATGGCAGTTTATAATCTAAAAGGGAAGGCTAGTATCTGGTGGCAGGATGTCAAGATTTCACACGGATTGAAAGAAAAGAATCTAGAATTGTCTGAATTCAAGAAGTTATTCAAAAAATAATATTTGTCAGAAAGCTATTATTAGAGGAAGAAGAAAGAGTTCTACGAATTATGACTTGGTCAAATGACCATGGAGGATCTCATAAATAAATTTCTAGACTTGTTGCGATTTGTTCCTTACATTAAGGAGGAAAAGTTGAAAGTACAAAGATTCTTAAGCTGTATGCCATAGTCCTATAAAGATGGGATCAAATTTGATAATCCAAAAACTTTGGATGAAGTACTCAGAAAGGAAAGATTGTGTTTTGAACAGTATAAACTGAGGAATGACGTCTCCAAAGTATGGAAGGACAAAAAGCAAGAAAAGTTTAACCAGCGAAAGAAAGGCTTCCAACCACCGCCCTTCAAGAATATGCCAAGGAATTTCCAAGGAAATTTGTTTCCGAGAAATGAATAGGTACATTAGAGAGATGTGAAACCCACTAACCTGGGAATGAAAGGGGGTGTTGGTACCCCTAAAGAATCCCTAAAGTGTTGGGAATGTGGAGAAGCCCATTTACGAAGAAATTGCCCATGCTACAATGAAACAAATAGATTGATACACAACATGCAAGAAGCAT
This sequence comes from Larix kaempferi, assembly GCA_027924585.1. Classification (NCBI taxonomy): domain Eukaryota; kingdom Viridiplantae; phylum Streptophyta; class Pinopsida; order Pinales; family Pinaceae; genus Larix; species Larix kaempferi. The sequence continues at coordinate 15,106,711 of BSBM01000738.1, forward strand.
CCACCATTGGGGAGATTGGAAAGAATTACCATAGAATTAACGCAACCATGGAAGACTGACAGGAAGACCATCAATCTGCAATTGTGGAAATTAAAGGTACATTTTCTAATAAAACTCTTGCTATTTTAATTGATCCAGGGGCCACCTTGAGCTACATCACTCCCAAGATGATGGAGCACTGTTAACTCACCAAGGTAAAACATCCAAAACCCTGGTTAGTTCAATTAGACATTGGCGCTAAACGAAAGGTAATAGATTACATTGTTGAATGTGCAATTGAAATACAAGGTCACAAGACCAAAATTAATTTGAATGTATTTGCTTTAGGGTCATACGATATGATAGTGGGTATGGACTGGTTAGAAAAGTACAAAGTAGTGTTAAATTGTTTTACAAAGACTTTTACTTATATTGCTGAAGACCAGATTCTGAGAATAGTAAATGGAAAACTTAAACCTGTCTCTGTAAGGTAGATTTCTGCTATGCAGTTAAAGAAATGTGTAAGAGAGGGATGTAATATGTATGCGGTACGGGTTTCTTACCTACTCCTTAACGAAATTCAAACAACTATAGGAGAATACCTTGTCTTAAGAGATTTCTTATATGTATTTCCGGAGGAGATACCAGGATTAACCCCTCAACGAGAAATCAACTTCTCCATCGAACTTATACCTGGGTCTGCATCGGTATCTAAAATACCTTATAGGATGATCATCCCAGAACTGACTAAGTTAAAGATTCAAATACAAGAACTGCTAGATAAAGGTTATATAAGACGTAGTGTTTCTCCCTGGGGTGCGCCAGTTCTGTTTGTTAAGAAAAAGGATGGGAATTTAAGACTTTGTATTGACTATAGGCAATTAAACAAGGTACCATTAAGAATAAGTATCCCCTACCACGAATTAACAATCTGTTTGACCAGGTAGGGGTAGCCAAAGTTTTTTCAAAACTAGACCTTCGGTCTGGATATCACCAGATCAGAATTAAGAATGAAGACATAAACAAAACAACGTTAAGAACTCGTTACGGACACTACGAGTTTGTAGTGATTCCTTTCGGCTTAACTAACGCTTATGCCACATTCATGTGTCTAATGAATGGCATTTTCAACAGGTATCTAGATCAGTTTGTATTGATTTTTATCAATGATATCCTAATATATTCCAAGATAGAAAAGCAGCACAAAGAACATTTGAGAATTGTTCTACAAAATTTGAGGGATCATCAGCTATACGCTAAATTGGAAAAGTGTGAATTCTTTAAAAAGGAAATTCAGTACTTAGGTCACATTATCTCTCAGGAAGGAATTGTAGTGGACCCACAGAAGATAAAAGCTATATCTGATTGGCCAGTGCCCAAGGATGTAACCGATATTTGATCCTTTATGGGACTCACCGGTTACTACCGAAGGTTTATCAAGGGATTTTCAAAGCTTTCCTCTCCGATTACCTCACTACAGAAAAAAGGAATAACATTTGTTTGGTCCTCAAAATGCCAAGAAAGTTTTGAAAGGCTCAAAGAATTATTAACCAAGGAACGTATCCTAAGAGTAGCAAATCCTTGTATAGACTATACAGCCTTTACGTATGCTAGCAAAGAAGGGATAGGAGGGGTATTGTCTCAAGATGGAGATGTTGTGTGTTATGAATCCAATAAACTAAGGGAACATGAATGAAATTATGTTGTTCATGACATGGAGTTGACGACAGTAGTACACGCATTGAAAATGTGGCATCACTATCTGCTAGGAAAGAAATTCCTCTTGTTAATGGATAATACTTGCGTAAAGAATTTATTTACTCAACCAGAGCTGAATGCCAGGCAAGCAAGATGTATGGCCTTTTTAAGTGAATTTGACATTGATGTAAAACACATTAAGGGTAAGGAAAATACGGTGGCAGATACACTTAGTCGAAGGACTGAGGAAGTTTATGAAATAATAATGAGTTAGCCTGAGAGTGATCTCATGCATAAAATAAAAACAGCAAGTGAGCAAGATGTTGAATATATAAATCTGCTAAGTAAGGTACATAACAGTGAGGTAAATTTAAATGGGACAGATTTCAGGATTGATAAAAAAGGTCTTATTGGTTCAAGGACATATTATATATGCCTAATGTTATGGAAATTAAACTTTTTATCTTGAATAAGATGCATAAACCTCGTTTTGTAGGTCATCCCGGATACCAGAAAATGGTAACTGCTCTCAGCAAGCAATTCTTTTGGCCAAATTTAAGGACTGACCTGGCTGACTATTTATCTAAATGTTTAGAATGCTAGCAAGTGAAAGAAGACCATAGGCATCCTGTCAGGTTATTGCAGCCTCTACCGATTCCTTATTGGAAATGGGAAGTTATTTACCTAGAATTTATCACCGGTTTGCTAAGAACACAGAATCAACATGATTCTATGATGGTGGTGGTGGATAAATCAAGTAAATCAACGCATTTTATTCAGGTAAAATCAACTTACAAGGCAGATAAGGTTGCAGAAATTTTTTCAAAGGAAATTTTTCGGTTACACGGAGTGCCAAAAATGGTAATTTCAGATAGAGATGTTAAATTTACATCAAATTTCTGGAAATCTTTGTTTGTAAGTTTAGAGACCAGATTAAATTTCAGCACCAGTTATCACCCTAACTGAAATTGATGGACAAACCAAACGGACCAACCAAATCATTGAGGATATGTTAAGGATGTACGTTATGGAAAAACCCACTAAATGGGAACATTATTTACATCTGGTAGAATTCGCATACAATAACGGTTATCAAGCCTCATCCAGGATGAGCCCATTCGAAATCCTGTATGGTAAGAAGTGTGCTACCCAAGTTAGCTGGGATAGCCGTGTAGATCGTTTGTTGATAGGGCCTGAAATGTTACAAGATATAGAGTAGACAGTTTGAAAGGTGCAGAAAAATATGAAGGTGGCACAAGACTGCCAAAAGAGCTACGCTGATCTAAAAAGGCAACATAAAGAATTTTCGGTTAGGGACCATGTATATCTTCAGGTAAAACCAAAGAAGAGATCCCTAAAGTTAGGGATTTGTGCCAAGTTGGCACCACTATTTTTTGGGCCCTTCCAAATACAGGAAAGGATTTGACCCGTGGCATATAAGCTGGCTCTTCCAGCTCATTTAAAAATTCATAACATTTTTCATATTTCATTATTGAAAAGGTATATTCATGACTCCTCTCACATCATTGATTGGAATTTGGTACAAGTGGCTCCAGAAGGCGAATTTCAAGTGGAACCTTTACGCATTCTGGACAGGAAAGAAACAACACTTCGGAACTGAGTCATTGCTCAGGTAAAGGTGCAATGGAAGCACTTTAGTCCTGAGGAGGCGACCTAAGAATTGGAAGGTGGGATACGAGAAAAGTATCCAGAATTATTCCCAGAACCGATGGAAGAGGATTAAAACACTGAGGATAGTGTTCACGATAAGGGGGCGAGGATGTGACATCCCCCAAATAATCAAACATTTTATTAAATTTTAACTATTTTAATTATTGTCGAAACTGATTTTTAAATAAAGGGGCTAGATGTGAAATCTGTCAAATAAGTCCTACTAGGACTAATGTAATGACCATTATGATTAAATTTTTTAATAAAGGAATGAAGAGGAACAACCATTTTAAATGAGGAGATCATGCATGGAAAAGTAAGGGACAAGTTGGAGTTAACCTCAAGGAGATCGGAACAAGTGTCAGAAGTGTATTTATGACACTAGACACAACCTGAAAATCAGGGATTTACTTAGCTGGGAAAATTCCATGAGGAATTGGCTGCTAATGGTAAGACCTAGGAAAAAATAAAAAGACATAAAGAAAGCATATGGGGGAGGCAGAACATTGCTTAGCATGTGGAAAGGAGAAACTCTTGTTGTGTGAGCACTCTATGCTAGGCATGCTATGTTCTGAAAGTGTGATTGAGATCTGGAAACTGAGGTTGACTGTCCTTGCTTTACACATGCATGATTTAGCTTAGGGGTGATTGAGGACACAATTTGCAGCTGAGCCTAATCTACGGTTGGGTGGAACGTGGTTGTTCCTATTACATTCGGATCATATATTCCAGGTTTTCCGTAGTGTTGAATTGTTACAGTTTTATGTAGTGTTATTATATAATCCAAAATCATTTTATATTTATTTTAGATTATTAGATGGTTGATAAATGATAAATTTTCAGTCAATACCATGAATGGAAAGAATATATAGATACATGCTAAACTACAAGAATAGATGAGGATGATTCATATTATACTATGTACGTTAATTATTCATAGTTAAGTGGTCAAAGCAGATCTTGTTGACAGAACAGTATGACAGAAGATAGACTATAGTGATCTTTGAGTTTAATATATTGCAGTAAATTACAGAACATCATGAGTTTGGTATTCGAAATACTTGTGTTTTATAGTAATGGTTAACCCTAGATTATTTTATACAAAATCTGGAAAGAAAATCTATATAGGTTTATGTTAATCCTTCTACTGCAAGACGCGAATCTGTGTGCAACAAACTGTATAAAAATCAAAATGTGGGTGTTAACCTGGGTTATTAATATTTCCAGGAATCATGTAGTAATATAAAAAAATACTTCCTGCCTTTGGAATCCCTATAATGCTATAGCTGGGGTTATTCTGATCTTCGATAAAACCTAGGAATTAAAATACAGGTAAAGTTATTCTGGTCATTGAATAAAATTTGATGTTGTTAACCTAAAGAAAAGAGATGGCCCCTCAATCTAGGTTGGAGTGGGGTTTTATTCCTAGGTATTAACAATAACGTCACTCTGCTTTTCTTACGGTCGATTTTGCGAGGTAAACCCCTCAGTTTATTTTGTAGATTTATTTAAGAACTTAATTGCTTAAGATAACCACCAATAAAATTGGATTATGGCCTCGCAAATAGCTCTGAAATTGGGATTTTTCACCTGTAAGTAAAGTACAGTAAAGAAAATCGACTTACCCTTCTTATCGTGGAAATATAAAGAATTAAAATAGCCATTTTTCCGAGCAGAGTGTGTTAAGTGAACTAATTAATCAATTGTTGTACTGATACTGTTGAGTATGAATCTATTCACTGGAAGTTATCATAGTGTAGAATTTACTGGCGCGATGATTAAGCACCTGGTAAGAGAACGAGATATACCTTGCCTTTGTTCACCCTTCAGGAAATTATAGACACGGGTATCGAAACCCTCAGAAGGCCATAATCCAGAAACTCAATTTGGGTATAAGAGTAAGATAGATGAAAATCTTTGACCAAACCATGCATTTACGTAGAAGAAGAGTAAGCAGTATGTAAGTTGTAGTTTAGTCTAAAGTTCAGTAGCGTGTAAAGGAAAAACTGTAGACGATTTCATAGTCCTATGGAAGACGCCATGGAATTTTCTCAATTTGTCTTATTCCACAGGAATTGGGGCACCCCTTTATTAACAAAACCTTGCTAGAACCAAGCGTTCTTTCTATTACAAGCTGAAGAGAGGTGTTTTGTTTCCATAGCTTGTAAGGCCAGGAAAATGTGTTTAACAAGTTAAATACTAATCTGACTTTATTAAAAAAACATTCAAAGGCCACGACCTCCCATCGCAGACCACAATCAAGGTTACCCATTTGGGTTTTCCTTCCAACCAGTGAATATCTATTACGGGTTGAATATCTCCAAGGCTGTCTATTACGGGGTGAATATCTATTGCTTACCGTAGTATGGAGGCTGTCTATTACGGGTTGAATATCTCGAAGGCGACCTGCCATTACAGTTAAGTCAAAGTTAGGCTGTATACATTTTTAACAACTAAATTACAAGACAACTTTTAGGTACTGTAAAATAGCTTACCAGTTTAATGGTTGAAATCGCACGATACCAGAGGTATGAGGTTGCACCATTGGGTTAAAATTCATAACGCGAAGACCTGAATTGGGCTTACACTGAAAAAGTGACGATTTTCACTTAAACGAACCCTCCCTCCTTTCCTAAGTCTGTCTCTAGTTTTGACCAGTTTACAACTGAAGGGGTGATCAGAGCCGAGTCTCTCTGCATTCTTTTTGGAAGAGCGAGTATATTCCAGCTTTGCACCATAAAAAATTCAGTACGATCAGGCTTCAAATTTGAAGCCTTCAGGGCCCTTCAAAGGCCATTTTACACGTCATAGAAGGCCACTTCAAATTTTACCATGCAAAAAAAATTTAATTTCATGGTAAGCCCTTCAATAATTAAATTAACTACTACTATTTAAAATTGCAACAAAAGGGTAGCTTCAAATTTCACCCATCATCGACAGTTTTCAGTGGGAAATTGGGAATGTGGTTACTAGCTAGGTGACTTGGGAGTGGAACTCGGTTACTCTCCAATATCCACGTGTTCGATCATCCATGGATCATGGACCATTGGGCCTCTAATAATATCATTGACCAACTTACGTGGACGCTTACACTGAGCAGCCCATGGCTTGAACGCTTCTAAGTTCTCGTGTTTACAGCGAGCGCTTACATGTTTAACACATTTAATGGAAGCAACAAATTTATTAAACCTGGTTGGTGGCTCATACATGTTTTTGGCAGTGGGCTTACCAAGTTACCAATTATCACATACCAATTCGTGAATTCTGACTCCGTGAGGTAATTGAGTATTCAATGTATAATATATTATGTTAATGTGCCCTGAATTTGGCATTTTAGAAAAAATCCACAATCCAGAAACTTCTTGTAATGTTGCAGGTTGTTGTTCTTGTCCATGGCCCCTACACACAACCCTGCGATTTCTTTGTTGTATCAAGTTAATCCTACCGTCTACGGCTCCCAGCCTCACACCCTATGTTTTCTTTGTTTTATCAAGTCAATCCTGCGACTCCCGAGTCCCACCTTGTGTTTTCTTTGTTGTATCAAGTCAATGCTCGAATTCCATGCTTCCATGGCTCCAACCATCAATATCTAATATTACAGGAATACAAACAAGATTTTTTTTATACCCCTACTTCACTGTGGTTGAGCTACTTCCAAGTACGACCTACCCTATCTCCTCCAGTCCTCCAGGAGAGTTTGCGGAGTGAAGTTGCCAATGCTAGCCTGCCATAAAAATATATAAAGAAATTTGTTTTCTTTGCGGAGCTCAACTTCAAGGCTAACTAGATTGCTGACATCCTATGAATTTACATGTATGTACATCATTTTATCCATTCATGATCCCATCAATTATTTAAAAATTTTGTTATTTGATTAAAATTTTGTAACTTCAAAGTTTAAACACAATATTATTATTTGACTTAAATTTTGTTACTTCAAATGGGCCTTGAAGGCTTCAAATTTGAAGCCTGGACACGAGAGTGGGTTTGTCACAAATCTCCATCAAAGGTTGTTTAGAATGACATTTATCAATTCCCAATTGTAGCAACAACAACAATTGCTTCTTTCTTCATATGTTCTGTGTATACGAACATGATTCCATGTGCTCCTTGCCCTTCCCTATTTTCCATTGTCGCCCGATCGAAGCTCTTGAGAATTTAGCTTCCCTTTTAACTTTCCTGAAATGGAGGTGACAAGGAAGACCATTGTTTTCACTTTGAAACCGAGTGCTTCCCCGTTCAGCTGCCACTGGCCATGGTTGTATCCCTACGGGAAATAAGTGTGCACAATGCACCCCCCAGCTTTACCAAAAAGCTTGGGGATTTGGGGAAGTTCCCACTCTGCCAAACTCCATGCATATAGTTAATGAGTCAGATCAAGAATCCAGACTTTGTATCTAAAATTATATTACATGAGGTATTTTCCCCAATTGCTTAGTCATCAAATCGACACCTTCCTCTAGTACACGGTTTAAGATTCTTGGTATTTATTAATATGAAGACCATTGATGCTACTACACTTACAATTTGCGTTCGACTGTACGAACTGGGACAAAATTGTTTTTGTAATCTTTATTTTTAGAATGATAGTGCTACTTTACCTTTTTATTTTGTTTCCCTTATCGGCTGGTCTGGAATAAAACAGGAACTTTAACCGTCTATGAATGTCCTCTCTACTTGGTCTACCTATGTTTTACTTATGCTTCACAACCCATCCTCTTCTCCATCATATGATAGATTTAATATGTATAACGAGATCTAGGGGGAGGGATATAAAGAAGAAGCATCCAGGGTCCTTAATCAACTATTGAGAACAAAAGTTGCCTGGAGTCGGATAGTTCTCTTTGCTCAAACCATAACATAGCATGTAACATGTAAGGAGTGCTTAAACTTATTCTATCCCAAGTACGTGTGGCATTCATAGTGTTGAATGAAAAATTAAAACATATATTGTTGTCATTGGCATTCAATTATGCCGTAGGGTACACAATTAGAGTGACAAAGAAACTTGCTATTAGTTTTCAATCCAATCCATCTTCTTTGTTGAGCTATTCTCTCTGATATACTTGTGTGAAGGAGGATTATAAATGGCAATGCAGTTGTTTGATAGAGGTGCATGAAAGTGAATTATGGTCCTCAATTCAACAAAGTAAAAAAAAGTTACCATTCAGATTCTTTCTCATTCACCTTTTTTACTGCCTTTCTGCATACATCTCTATTGTTCACTAATTTAGCAACAAATACAGACCAAACTCAACGTCCAATGTTTTTGGCTTATGAAACAATTTATTCCTTTTTCTTGCTTACATTATCATTTTTTCCATTGTTAAGTAGGCTAGATTTTATGTAGGCTAGAATTTATCTTAGTTTGAAGAATGCTAGTGATTTACAAAGATTGAACTTTTCCAAGAATAAGCATCAGATTGCTTTTAGAAGAGTTGAAGAACCCAATTCTTCATCGAGCTTGTAGTGTTCTAAGCAGCCTAGGAACCCATTTTAAGAGGTATTAAATATTATTATACTGGTTAAAAGTTGGATTGGAATTGGGCTAGCAAGCTAACTATAGCTGATGTAGAAAAAAAGATCTATAAAATTAGTTATGGCAATTCACACTGAACATCTGGAAAGTGGATTTTCTACATGTCTCCTAAGTTATGTTTCACTAATAAATTCCTCATGTTCAAGCAGATCATGAAAGAGTAAAATAGAATTAATTTTGGTTGTAAGGATGAAAGTTGGATTGGAATGGGGTAACTAGCAAGATAACTTATACTGGTTAAAATTTTAAGAGGCAAGATCAATTTGGGAAACTGTTAAGATGGAAAAGGTGGCATAGTGGCCTAGAGACCGAGCGCTAGATAAGGGTGAAATATGATTGTGTTATATGACATATATAATGTTCAGTGCTTCTATATCCACTACAAAATAAAACCTCTTGACTTTACTACGTAAGTAAACATTGAAATTTTGATATACTAGTACATTTTCAAATGAAAAAAATGACTTATTTTTACATGGCAGCATTGAAGGGTTCAATATATCATAGCCCTTCAAAGTGAAATGGGACCCCACCCTTCAAATTTGATCCCTGAGTACGATGAGTCTTTTCGTAGAACCAAAAGGACAAGTTGGTAGAGAGAATTATGTCAGTACCTTTATTGCCGCAGTAAACCACCTGACAGAAGATGGTGACTCACCTTATTCCACGTGCCTCTTGGTTTTAGAGCTCCTTAATTCTTTTGCATGGATACATCCTTCCTTTATGCTTTTAAGGTAAGTCCATTATCAAGCTATTGATTTTGTTTTTTAAAGGATTATGCCAAGGTATTTTGGAGTAAACACTTGTTTTTGGAAAATGGGTTTCTTAGACTTTACTTTCGAATAACTTTGTATATAATCCCTTTCTCTTGTTGAAATGATGCGTACATCAAGGTCGAATCATTAGTATGAAACCTTTAACACTTCATTACTAAAGAAAACTGTATGTCTTATAAGTGGCAAGAACCCTTAATTGCTTCTGACCCTTACTTGGTTCTGACTCTGGATCCAAGTCATATGTGATGCACCTGTCAAGACAATTATGAAGGGGTTAGCCAAGGATAAGTAAACAATAGATAAACTAATGTTATCCACAGCTAGTCAAAACAACCCTGTGTGCCTTAGTGTTTATGTTTTAGAGAGTTAGTTTCTTTTAAGTACTTTCTGACTAACTTATGAAGAAAACATTATATCTCATAGGCTTGAAAGGAAACCATTACGAATTGAAAAGAATGAGAATTTTTGTTTTTAGTGAGTATGTTACAGTTGGATCCAGTTGTTAGCACCTAATTATTTGCAGCTTAAATGCTAAAATATGAAGGGTGGAGAGTTAGAAAGTTACCTGGTGGGAGCCTAAAATCCTCTTCATTCTCCAGGGCTAGGTGCTAGGGTATAAGAGACTTGGTGTAGAAGTGTTGAATATAGTGCCTTTGAAGAAATTGCAAAGGGAAGCATCAAAACACAATTAAAAATGACCAAAATAACCCTAAAAGCTATAGTCCGACACCCAAATTATTCAAAGGTTAACTAATGCACAGGTTTGCACCATAGGATGGGTGCGGATGAGAGATCAATGGCCCCCGTTGATCGTCGCATGGCGGAGTTGCACAAAAATATAAACGAGATAGGCAGTCATGATGGGTTCTACCGCCAGACAGGTGGAGGCTGGAGAGGGCGTCGCAAGGAGCAAAAGCACTAAACAAAACCACCTCAGGAGCGTGTGACACCACTTAGGCGGGAAAAAGTGCGCTAGTGATCAACGGTCGAGATTCCTTGTCAGAAATTATGCGATTCGGGATGGAGGTCTCATTCCATCATGTAGATTTCAAGCGATCAATGACGCGGGTTGCAAAAAGGGGTTTTCCAACGGCAATGGGGGGTTGAAGCTGCGCAGGAGATAAGTAGCGTGGCCCCTGCTAGCAGGAAGGTTTGGAGAGTTAACATGTCGCTAATCCCTGCTGTGGATGCAAAGCAGAAGGAGATCAACCGTCCTAGAGGGTTGATGTATTGGAAAGTTGCACATTGGATAAGGAAAATAGTGGCTGCGATAGGTAAAACCATTTGATAGGTGTCAGCTCCAGATTTTGTCGCGAGGAGGATGGGCGGTAAGTGAAACCACTCCTGGGTGCGTGCGACACCACTTTGCTGGGGTACGGTGCGGATTAGATCTTGAGGGATGATCCCACGACAGAGGAGGAGGGATGGTCAAATCAATGATTAGATGGGGAGCAGATCTAACGACAGAGATCAACGTGTGAGAGATCAACGGATGGAAAATGTAGACAACTAGCAAAGAAGGATAAGGTTTAAAGAAAAAGGGTTTATATATATAAGAGTTTCCATGGGAATTTGACATTTTTTCTCGCACCTGTCAAAGTCAGAAGCTTCTCGGCGTGTGGGAGACGACGAAGGTGACAGGGAATTTTCAGAGCTTGCGAGTGACATGTAGGTCCTTCCAACTAAATTCATTAGTGATATAAGTGTGTTCACCATAGGAAAATGGAAGAAGGTACGAATGTTAACACAGTTAGGGTCAGGAGTGCCCTCGAAGACAAAGACTTCAATATATTTGACACAGAGATTCAGTTTCCTGTCGCTGAAATTCAGAGAAGACTGAAGCTTTTGCGTGTTGAAGGCATAGATATGCATAGGGTGTTTCAGTCGTCGTTTATTTCGTTCTGCCCTGAACAAATTATGTCGTTTCCCGATTTCGTGTCCTGGTGTGCGTCAAATTATGAGGGAACCTAGAAGGTTATAATGAATGCTCGAAAGAGTAAAATTCACTAGTACAAAATGAGAAATTAATGACTAAAAAAATGACTAAAATTCGACTATAAACGACTATTTTTGAGTCGGTGACTAAAAGTATCCGATTTCCACTATCTTATTTCTAGTCGTATTAATTGGTTGACTTATTAGTCATTGATTTAGTCATTGATAGTCACTGATTAAGTCATTGAAACTCACTGATTTAGTCACTGAGTTAGTCATTAATTTAGTCATTGATTGTCACAATTAATGACCAAATATACGACTAAATAAACTACTAGATGATAACATATTAATGACTAAGCTAAATATGACTAAACGTTAGTTGCACTATAAGATACTAGAAATTATCTACTAATAGTCATATACATGTGAATTTAGTCATTTTCTTAGTCACTAATTTATGATAGGGTACGGAGGAATCGAACCACCAATCTCCTGCCTATAATTAGGCAAGTGCTCTACCATTGAGCTAGCACCCTTTAAGAAGTTGTTATTGCTTGACAATGATGATATTCAAACAAATTTTGCATGGGAACAAAATGGATGTCAAACATATTCAATAATAATGCTTCAAGTACTAAACGAATTCTAAAATGTCTAAGTTTAGGAACTGAAAATGGAATAATCATTGGCATTGTTGCTCTATGGAGACAAGACATACAAGAAATTGTTTAGGAATAACAAGTAGAGTGTGGGATGTAGTTCTTTAATGCCCCTTTTCAAATGCAATCAATGAGGTTTATCAAATTTGATGTTAAAATATCTGAGTCACTAGAACAGAGACAAGTCATACGTTAATGCTCACACAAGTAAACAAGCAAACAATAATAGAATATAGATGAAGGTTCGATACATATGCAACAAAATTTTCAAATAAATACATGGTAGGCATGAGTATTTATATGCTTGCAAAATACAAACTTCTATATACAATTCACTTGGCCATAAAAATTTGCGAGTTCATCTATAGTGTTGAAATTTCCATTAATGTCTACAAACAACAACACACCATTAAAATAAGCAAACGGTGTTTGGTCTGGTAGATAATTGAGAACGATTATCTTGTATGTAGCTCTTTGGATGGAAGGAAACAGTATATCAGAGTAACTGGTGAAATATTTAAATATGAAAAACTTGACTTGTGAGCATGCATTTGACACTTTGCAGTTTTCTTCTTCAAAGGCATACCTTTATGTTAGGTGTCATTTATATCAACTTTACACAAGTACATGCTAACAATATCAATTGACTGTAGTGTGGGCTTGATACATGCATCTAGTTGTTCCTCATTTTGAATAGAAGTATGTGTACTTATCCACTGTTTGTCCCATGCTCTTTATTTCAAAATCTTTTGGCATCTGCAAGAATTATATAGCTTTTAATCCAAAGGAGGAACAACTCTTGATAACAATGTCCTACCTGCACTCTATTAGAGGGCGGTGCATGAGATGATCAGTTGGGGATTCAGTTTCCAATGTAAGTGCTCCAAGAGTATCCATGATAAGGTTGACCCAAAGATGCTGCAAAAAATTAAGGTGGGGTCCAAGCCATGAAAAAGAAAGGAACAATCTAGGTAAAAAATAAATTCACAATTCTATTGAGACTGAGACTAACCTGAACCTCAGATAATGGAACATCTCCATATGAAATGGAAGCAACAAAATTAATCGCAATTGCTGCAACATTTACAGTGAGTTGAAATTGAATGAATTTCTGAATGTTCACATAAACTGAACGACCCCATCGAACTACCTAAAAACCATGGAGAAACAACTGTAAGGAGTCTTCTGAAAAGAAAACCATGTGGCTTTAAAGGATTAAAACAATATATGCGTCTGCAACAAACCTTCACAATGGAGGCAAAATTATCCTATAGAATAATGATATCTGAGCTTTCCTTGGCAACTTTCATTCCTTGGGTACCCATGGAGAGACCTATTTTTGCCTAAACACCAAATAATATATCAAGAAGTTCCATCAATAACTCTATAGAACTGGAAATATCATTGCAATGGAAAACTTGCCATTGCTTCAATATTGAACGAGTTCAGGCAAAGCACTAGGTGGGGCATGATAATGAGAGAAAGCAAGTAACAACCCATACAATACCAGGCAATAAAGGACCAGTTATGGATGATCTTAGTCAAATGATTCTTTCCAACAAGCTTCAGTTCATCTTATAGCTATAGTATTAACAAAGGAGTTTCCATTAGATACTTGATATAATTGTCTAGTTGTAACTCACCTACAACAGTTACAATTCATTAAGAAAGTTCATAAATTACATTGCATTAGAAATGCCACCGATGCCCTTTACACTGCCTTTCATTACTGTACTTGATTGGTTTTAATCAATCAATGGACATTTATTATTTATATAATTTCCTTCTTTCTCGTGCACATGAAACTTCATGCTTTTCTCATCAAGACATGGAACCTCCATAGTTCCAATAAAACAAGGTAATTACATTCAATGGTTCTGCTTCCACTATCCTTTTATCATCAAGACATAGAACTTCCATAGTTCCAATAAAACAAGGTAATTACATTCTGTTGACGTTGTGGCTTCGGGAGGTCTCACATACAAGTTGGCCCCAACAGAAGATAATAATAAACAATTATTAGTATACCTTAAGCAAGTCGGCCCCAACAAACTCAACAAGTCGGCCCAAAAGAGTGAAAAGGAAAACATGAAAAGTATAAATAGAGGTGACACCTCCCTCATTTTTTCACCAAGCAATCCGCTCCAATCATCTGATCAAGTGCGCAGTTGAGGAAGAGAAGGATGCAGCAGCAGAAGAAGGATATTCTCTGGGTTTACTATCTTTGGATTATTCTAGTTACTTTTATATTTGATTTGATGTATTTTGTATCTTGATCTGAACATCTACATAAGAAAGGTTGTTGGTTTTTTTTCCCTCCAGTAAAAGTGTTTCCCAAAATAAAATTTGTGTTTCTGTGCATGATTGTCTTTCAATGATCCTAGTTTTGTTTCTATTTGCATATAATTGAAGTTATACTACTATATTAAAATTCCAACACATTCAATGGTTCTGCTGCCACTACTTCTTACTCAAAAAGCAACTCTCGGGATGAAATAACGGCCCTAATATGATGATTGCATTTCACCCAATACAATCCATAAATTTGTGTGGCTTTTGTAGTCCCAACAGTGAATAGTTGCTCTGACCAAGTTGCCAATAATTGAAATCTTAAATTGGATAGGTTAAGCATGTATGGGCTCGCACTGACCATTGATAGACAGGGGAGATCAATAACCAAAAATTGATTGGACTAAAATCTAGATATGTTAAAAAATTGACATGTCTAAAAAATTTACAGAATGTAACTTTTGTTGGAAGTTGACCAGTCACGACTAGTGTAGTGTACATTACATAATATTCATTCTTTAATAACAAAATACTTAACGAATGCTAACAAATTACTATCAATCTATTAAGCAATCCAATTTTTCACAACTGAGCCAGTCCTTTCTTGCAACAAGCAAAATGAAAAACAAATTTGACAAGAATGTACAATCTAAGTTGAGCTAACTGATACTAAAGAATAAAGAAGCTTACTACTTGAAGTCTCGTTCGTGGAAATCCATCCAGAATAAATCCTCTATCCCAGGGTAACTCCAAGCTCCAATCGTTTGGATAAGAAGTCCAAGATTATGTTGTCTGGTACGAGCTTCCCTTGGCTTACAGCAGTTGACAGCTACAAGAAACACTCAAAATCAATCAGAAATGCATATAATGAAAAAGAATGCACTAGTCATCATATACTATAGCTTCAATTAACATAAAGCAAGATTAAGTTCACTTGAGTTCCCAAAATAGTGTAACTTACCACAACCTTTGAATGAAACAAGCAAGAACGATCAAAAGAAAAGTAGCAACAATATAAGGCCAAACACCATAATGGACCATATATGCACAGTACTCATGATTTTGTTTAAATTACTCTTTGCTGGGAAGTTATAATCGAGCATGAAATCAACATTTTTAAACTAATAGCTTATAAGGTCTGTGTACTCCCACACTTTTCAGTAGCCACGACACATGATTATTCATAGTGCTCAAACAACCTCTGTGCATCCAAGGACTATTTAACCAACTAACGACTCTTACAACATCCTAAATCCTAAGACAGTCAATTTCTCCTCATCATTGGATGCTCTACACCAGTGAAACCAGAGTCGTCATTTAAAAAGCAATTTTCCAAGTTTGAATCTGATAAGCCTTGAAATGAACCAATAAAAAGCATGCTAATTCAAACTTGCATTGACCAAGGTTGACTCTGTCAACATGAGTCAAGCTCACGATATTGTATTCTTTCAGTTTAAACGTTTTTCTTCCTGTTTGAGCTAGTTTCTTCTCTGTCAGTTGACTGCAAGTGACAATCAGTAACAAACAAAGCTACAGGAGGGCAGGATAAGAACCAAAATTAACGTTAGGAAGAGCCAAAATTAGAGTTGATTCAGTATTTACTATTTAGTGAACTTCTATAAAGTAGATTCTTCCAGAATCCAGTTCTCGGTTTGAACTCATATTATATATGAAATACCTATTTATCCATGAAATTTTGGTCATCTATTGATATTGTGCATTGTATGGACACGGCTTTATTGAATATCAATGAAAAAAGGGTTTTTTTAATTCACAGTGTATACATCTTTATCTTTTGTACTTGTCGAGTTTTTCCTAATTTACTCCCGATCAGATCCAAACTCCTCACTCTTTTGCATTGCTGATTTTTCGCCCATTTTGAGTCTGGTAACATTTCTCTACACAAGCTGTTGAGAGGCAGCAGTTTGAAAACAATTTTCAAATGGTTGATTAACTAGGTATGTGAATGGGCAGCCATTCAGAGTCCCC
This sequence comes from Larix kaempferi, assembly GCA_027924585.1. Taxonomy (NCBI): domain Eukaryota; kingdom Viridiplantae; phylum Streptophyta; class Pinopsida; order Pinales; family Pinaceae; genus Larix; species Larix kaempferi. Next base: position 15,123,249 of record BSBM01000738.1, read on the forward strand.
CATCAAACCAAATGCCTAAACCTTTATTGTTTTACCTAATGCAAATATACAACACTTACTGACAGAAAATATACCATCAATCTCACAATATATTCTGAAAGCACTAGTCTTTTCACATCCAAAAGCAAATCATTGTACTTCCATCACATTAAAAATATATGTTAGATTATCATTGTATGATGTCGTAGTTGTCAGAAACAGCAGAAATACATAAAATCCTCAAATACATTTAGTTTGTCATAAAATGTTCCACTAACAAGACTCAATGAGGAAAACAAAATAATTTATCAAAAGCGAAGTTGCCAAGTCACAAGACCTAAAAAAAGTGAACAATTTTGAAAGTTGGTAGCCTAAACCTGTTTACCATCTTTGTAGTCTTTCAGAAGAACTGGAGGGACCTAGAATTTTTAGAACATTATATAACAACCATGTTTAACTTGTTATTCCACAAAGTATTAAATAAAACCCAAATCTGTAATCTCAATACGCAATTCACAATTCTTTAAGCTTTCTGCAAAAAATCTACAAATCTGAAAAATTCCTCCATCTTCCATCCACTAGAAGATTTCATCTAATAGTAGGTTGTTATCAAACAAAGCAAGTCAGAAATTAACATCAAGTCTTGAGAAGCACGAATGAAAAGCAATGGGAAGGAAAGTCATTAGGATTTTTAAATTCTGCAAGGCTACTTGATGCTGGATAAGGTTTGAAGATACATACCCTAAAGAGGGAGAAGAAGGATAAGGTTTGAAAATACTTAGTTTACTTACCTTTAAACATAGTTTTGAACTCGTGAACAAAAATACTGAAAGGAATATTTCCAATCCTATTTCCAAATTGGTAAAGGCCCTCTTAAGTTATCGAGTAACAGTTACATTGACTTAGTGCATTGCATGCACTTCACATATAAAAGTTGTGTTTATAGGCGATGTGTCTCATGCCCTTGGAGCATAAAATCATCCCAAGCAAAACTCGATGACAAACCCCTGAAACAATCCAAAATTGGGATCTGTACAGTCTAATCCCATGCCCAGTATTCTCATTTTTAAGGAATGATCTGCATCCCATGACGAACCTGATGTAACATCGGATTATTTCCATGCCTTATGATTTGTTACATGAATCTGTTCAAAAGGATATCCTAAGAACCCGAACTGCATACATCATGCTTAGTTAGCTCATAGTATCATACATAGTTTTAATCTATGTCCAGTAGCCATACAAAGGACAGACTTGTGTTTTATATTACCTGGCAAACTATTGTAGAGATCCAATCCATGTGTTTAGTGCCAAAATATACACTAAACACCTAGTAATTTTGCTAAAGATTTGAACTTCCCACAACTGTGTACGCTTCCCCTGATTCTTCAGAGACCCATATAATTTGCAAAGTGGTGTTCTGTTTAATGCAAAGTGTTTAGTTTTACAGTTCAGAAGAAAGGGTTTTATGTTTTAAATGTTTTACATAAATTTTAGTTATATATATATATATATATATATACGCACACACACACACACCCAGACTTTATGCATACACACATACATACATATATAAGTGATGCACCCTGTTTTCAAAAATGGTGTCCCCATACACAGACCCATCCCCACACATGGACCTGCATTAATGAACCCTGGATACTAAGGATACAAGTTAATTGTTTTTACTCAATTACATTGGTAGCAATACAATATGCATTAAAAAGAGCAGTAAATTGATGAAAATGTAATGTGTAAAAACTAATGTCTAGTGGATAAAATGAAACAGAGAATTCCTCATTGAGAAAGTTTAGATATCATAGGTTGAAGAGGGATGGATGAAATAATACATTTGCAAAGATAACAAGAGTTTTCAAACTTTAGCATTCTTTGTGGAGAAAGTTGAAATTTATATTGATGTCCACGAAAGACCAAATAGGTCAAATAGACTCGAAATTACAACATGCACTTCTTCAGCCTCTACCTTGACCACTAACAAGGATGCTTTGATTCCACATACGATTACTTTGAAGGCGCTACCAGTCCTGGCCAGCCACCAGATAAATATTACTCATCAGGCACTTGGTGTTGACATCTAAACTACTGTTTCCAATGATCAGCAACCTTGAATCCCTCCTACCCTAGAGGAGACTGCACCTTACTATCAAGCTATGTTTCTTTGTTGTCTCTTCTTAACTCTCTCGAGTCCACCTTCATATAACTCGATTATATTATATATTTCATACCATTCACATTGTTTTATTTGTGATCTCTTCTTTCCTTTTAAATCATTGAAGGCCAAAGAACTCCTGGTAATAGAGAAGAAGTCAGTAATGGATCTATGGACAGGTCACAGGACCCACCATGCTGACACTCCTAGGTGTATTTAGTCCACCTAAGCACCCTTTGCATGATATGGTCTAGAGCCCAACTGGTATGGGCCAGAGAACACTGACAGATGGTTATAATGTTCTCCAACTGAGTAGATACACGACACTTTACCCACAAATTCCCTAGACTGGGTGAAAGGAGGTATGTAATTATCAATGTATGTATGTAATATTTATAATCAGGTTCATCTATGGGATCTATGCTAACAAGACCTATAGATCAAATTTGAGGCACTTAGTAGATGGCATGAGGAACTGCAAAATATTACACTAGACCTTCCCACGATGCCAATTAATCAGATGCTTAACATGGAGATGGGTTTAAATGTTTGTGAAACTATAGTGGAGACATGTAGGACGATGTCAATGGTGAATTTGCAATTAAGCATACTATGGAAGGAAGTTGTCAGTAAATGTAATTTGCTAGAATTCGAGACATGGGAACATTCTATACCAAAGGATGAAGTGAGTAAAGAAGTGGATGACTACAACGCAAAAAAACAATAGATTCTTTCCATATCCAATGTTAACATCCAAAAAGTTAAATATGTGCATGGAAACTCTAGCCAATAAAATAGGAGATCTCAAAAGCCTTTACTTCAAAATCAAATAAAAATATTTCAAATTCAAAGAAAAAACTTTCCATGCTTAATATTCGAGTTGAACAACATATATTTCCCTATGTCAATATCATTAATGAAACTTTTGAAGCATGGAATCATTATAGAGATATTAATATCCAAGAATAAGAGATATAAATGCACAACTAGAGGAAGAAGAGGAGAATGAATTATAGGAACAAGAGGAAAAAAAGGTACCAAAGGATCAAAGACATCCAATGGAGTGTGAAGGACCTGAAACTCAAGAAATAATGAAACCAATGCATGTATGAAGATATTGAAAATCCTTCAAACATAAAAATGCTCATTGGAGTTGGTCACCTACCTAATCCCTATCCCTCGACTGAGCTTTTGAAAGGTCAATCGATGGCTTAAAATTACCTTGATCGAGCTACTATTTGGGGAAATACACGTTGACGACTTGCCAAAGAGTTTGCAAATATCCTTTTCAGAAGATGAAATTGGTGAACTCGGCCAACAATATGAATTTTTTACAGTTTTAGTAGCTGGCTAATTAGTACCAGATGCCATTAGAGGTATAAAAAGATGAAACCAATTAGAGGATGAGACCTCATTATGTGAATGTGAGGAAGGGAGTTGCGATTGAATGATAATTAAGAGAGCAAAGTTTTAGACTGTTGTTTTGGAGAGAAATAAAATGCTATAAGCAATACAATCGCTTCATGGAAGATCTAAGCAGGTTGGGAATTAATTTTGTATTCTAGACCATGTGTGATTAAATTTGGGCCTTCAAAAATGAGCAATTTATCCAATTCTAGTTTACCTAGGCATGTTGAGCCAATTTTAGCCTTGTTTTGTGCTCAAACAGCTTGATAAGCAACAAGTTTAGGCATACTTCATCCTTTTATCAGTGGTAAACATTAACAACTACTCCAACTAATAATTTTGGGCACTTTTGAGAATTAGTCAGGTTTTACTCACATGTGTTGAGAGGGGAGTGAATGTTAGTCAGTTATCACATCAGTTCATCTCAAAAGAAAGACCCACTTGAAAGGGAGAGATTGATCAAATCTGTTACCATCATTGAGCATATAGATTTTCCCTCCCATATTCCACATTGGCACAACCTAGCTTTATGGCATATTTGGAAAATGAGTGATTGTTTTTCAGTTTTCATGTTCCAAGAAAGGCCCACAAGAGTAGGAGGTACGTTGATGGAATCCATTACCACATTGAATGTACATATTTTTCCCTCCCATATTCCAACACTTTGCTTTATAGCATTCATGGAAAATTAGCAATTACTTTTAGATAATAATCCTCTCTATAATGAATCTTGGAGAAGCGAGAAGCGACTTGTTTCTTGTTGCTTTATATATCAAAAGTTTTGGTTTGAGCTGGTGCAGGAACCCAAACAGGGAAGAAGGAATCCATGAGATAAGAAGAAACAGGATAATTATTCTAAGCTTTAGATTCAGCCTACTCATTCTAGGATATTTCCAAGCCTATTTCCAATTTGGTAAAGGCACTCTTAAGTTACCGAGTAATAGTTGCATTGACCTAGTGCATCGCATGCACTTCACAGATAAAAGATGTGTTTCCAGGCGATGTGTCTCGTTCCCTGAGAGCAGAAAATCCTCCCAAGAAAAACTTGATGACAAACCCCTGAAACAATCCAAAATTGGGATCTGTACAGCCTAATCCCATGCCCAGTATTCTCATTTTTAAGGAATGATCTGCATTCCATGACCAACCTGATGTAACATCTGATTATTTCCATGCCTTATGATCCATTACCTGAATCTGTCCAACAGGCTATCCTAAGAACCTGAACTGCATACGTCATGCTTAGTTATCTCATACATAGTTTTAATCTATGTCCAATAGCCATACAAAGGACAGACTTGTGTTTTATATTACCTGGCAAACTATTGTAGAGATCTAATCCATGTGTGTAGTGCCAAAATATTCACTAAACACCTAGTAATTTTTCTAAAGATTTGAACTTCCCACAACTGTGTACGCATTCCCTGAGTCTTCAGAGACCCATATAATTTGGAAAGTGGTGTCTTGTTCAATGCAAAGTGTTTAGTTTTACAGTTCAGATGAAAGGGTTTTATGTTTTAAATGTTTTACATAAATTTTAGTTATATATATATATATATATACACACCCACACTTTATGCATACACACATACATACATATATAAGTGATGCACCCTGCTTTAAAAAATGGTGTCCCCATACATAGACCCATCCCCACACATGGACCTGCATTAATGAACCCTGGCTACTAAGGATAAAATTTAATTGTTTTTACTCAGTTACATTGGTAGCAATACAATATGCATTAAAAGGAGCACTCTTAGGAAAACAAACAGTAAATTGATGAAAATGTAATGTGTAAAAACTGATGTCTAGTGGATAAAATGAAACAGATAATTCCTTATTGGGAAAGTTCAGATATCATAGGTTGAAGAAGGATGGATGAAATAATAAACTTGCAAAGATAACAAGAGTTTTCAAACTTTAACATTCTTTGTGGAGAAAGTTTAAATTTATATTGATGTCCACGAAAGACCAAATAGGTCAAACAGACTCAAAATTACAACATGCACTTCTTCAGCCTCTACCTTGACCACTAACAAGGATGCTTTGATGCCACATACGATTACTTCGAGGCCCCTACCAGTCTAGGCCAGCCACCATATAAATATTATTCATCAGGCACTCGGTATTGACATTTGAACTACTATTTCCAATGATCAGCAACCCTGAATCCCTCCTACCCTAGAGGAGACTGCACCTTACTCTGAAGCTATGTTTCTTTGTTGTCTCTTCTTCACTCTCTAGAGTCCACCTTCATATAACCCGATTATGTATTTCATACCATTCACGTTGTTTTATTTGTGATCTCTTCTTTCCTTTTAAATCATTGAAGGCCAAAGAACTCCTGGTAATAGAGAAGAAGTCAGTAATGTATCTATGGACAGGACTCGTTGTGCACAGACTTCCAAGTGTATTCAGTCCACCTAAGCACCGTCTGCATGATATGGTCTAGATCCCAACTGGTATGGGCCAGAGAACACTGATAGATGGTTATAATGTTCTCCAACTGAGTAGATACAGGGCACTTTACCCACAAATGCCCTAGACTAGGTGAAAGGAGGTATGTAATTATCAATGTATGTATGTAATATTTATAATCAGTTTCATCTATGGAATCTATGCTAACAAGACCTATAAATCAAATTCTAGGCACCTAGTAGATGGCATGAGGAACTGCAAAACAATACACTAGACCTTCCCACAATACCAATCAATCAAATGCTTAACATGGAGACGGGTTTAAATGTTTGGGAAACTATAGTGGAGACATGTAGGAAGATGTCAATAGTGATATACTTGATGCCAAACATATCGATGGAGTAAAAAAATATACTTGATGCAAAAATGTTTATCAATAGGCATACATAATGTAAGATCATTCTACATGCAAAAATAAAAAATAATGTAGGAGGTGGAAGAGAACACTGCATTAATATGTAAGTAACACAAGACATCATACATGGTCTGTTTACACACCAAATCATTGACAGTGAATATAATGTCCCAAAGTAGCAAAAATTTAAAAATTTTGTCCGTCCCTGTAATAAATATTGTTTGCAATGAAAGAGTCACATGTCACTTTTAATACTAAGAAAGGAAGATGTAAATGCTCATTGTAAATAAAAGAAAGTCTACACTTTCCAAAAATCATAAATTCTAGCTTTCTACATTTCCAAATCTGCGGAAGCAATGTGGATTCAAAAAGATAATGTATCGTGGTTATGAGTTTACATTTACTGACGTAAATATAATAGTGTGCTTTCATACTGTTTTAAATAAATGCATATGAATGTATGATGAAATGTTTGAATGGTACCTTCAGGTGATATGCCCTTTGTTGATGATATGTTGCTCCCAGGGTAGGATCTGTAACACTCCAGGAGAGGTCATTACATACCCCGACAGGGTTGCTGAGAGGTACGGGTACGTTTGGGTGTTTCTGGACTTACTTAGCATTTTGCTAATATCATTCTTTTGCTTTTTTTTTTTGCAGGTGTATCTACTAAGATCGTGCTACCCTAGAGGGTTGGTCCATACTCCACTAATGGATTATGGATTACTAGGTGTAAACTTATGAATGATAATCAATTTGTAGTGGATGCACTACACTACAAAAGTTCATAAAACATAAGGGTTAAAGTTCCACCACTCTACTATAGCCTTTGTACATAAAAATCGAACCTCCACTTAGGGTAGTGTTGGTATGATATTTACTACGTTTTAATACTTAGTGGGTTATAGCCTGTCAATGAGGGTTTGTAATGATTTGCAGGTTTTGCTTTTAGTCCTGTCTTCTGCGTGTTTGCTAGTTTTTTGGCTCTACACTTCATTGTAGTGGTGGCTATGCTTGTATCCTGACCCGAACTATGCTCATGGTAAGTACACTTAGCGTTGTTAAGCTTGGCTAGTGGCATCGTCGATATCTTACTCCTCTCAGGTATGAATGACTCTACGCGGTTGTAACTCAACCTTTTCCTCTTTGATACATAAGTTGTAGGGTTTTGTTGACTGATGATAATTTTTTGTGTCTGGAAGGTGATACATGTCTTCATTGTGTAAGCTGTGATTATCCAGGGTTTATGTTGGAAAGGCCAGGGTATTGGTACGTCCAGCTTACCCACACATTGCCCCGCCTCTCGTATCTCCGATGATGTATGTATGCGTCTTGTCTTATTGGAAGGGAGACTCCCGTAAGCCCTTAGATGACTGATTCACTTTGGGGAGTTCGGCATGGTCTCCTATTGGCTGGATGAGAGAATGTTGGGTTTCAAAATGTAATTTAAAAGATTTGAAATTGCAGATGGAATTATGATGTAATTTTTGTTTATGAAGTTGGGTATTTTGTTGCTCGGCGTTTCAATTTCCTATACAATGAAATTTTTGTTTTGATGAGAAAAGAATGTGTGGTTGTAAAGAAATCTATTTGCAACTTCTTCATACTCTGTGTGTTTATAAATCCGAAATGGAAGTAAAACCTGCGTTGGGGTTTTATTCTTGTGTTGTATCTATATATTGAGAAAAACTCCTATGGATTTACTTTACCCTATGTCTATCCTACGTCGATTCCAAATGCTATGGTACTTCGGTGTGTTTGATGAATTGCTAGGTGAAATATAGAAGATTGATATGATATTCTCTGCGCCTCTATTTCGGAAACGTAGCTAGGGTTTGAGGATGATGGTTTCGATTCACTTGCTGTCGGTGTTTGATAGAATTAACACTTGTTTAAATGGAAGTTTTAACTGTTGAATACTACGTTTTTGGAACACGACTCCTATAGAATGTGTTTGTAAGTCTTGGATAGAGCATACTATGGGATTCAATCCTTAACCTGTGTTTTCGATAGGCTTCTGCATTTGTATTTTACTAGCGTCTATAATCACCGTAGACAAATCTAAAAAGACTGTTGTTGTTATTAGTGCTTTGGTCAGTCATTGTACTAGGGTTTGTATGTTAGAGGTTGCTCTAAGATCCCTCCTCTTACTAAGGTGATGGTTGGTAGCTACAACTACGTATGAGGTGTGTTTTGTAATAAAATATAATAGAACAACAAATTAACGTATCAATGTTGTAAAGATTTCTTCCGACTGCTGTTCTCGTTTAAGTGTGATGTCTGCATGGTTTGGAAAGCAAAGAGCATGCTTCACTTGGATTGGAAAGGAACTATTTAAATTGGAAATAAATCTATCATACTCTGGTTTAGAAATAAAAGCATATACATATATAGACAAGGAAAGATGACTGGACTAAGCCCTAGAAATTTGTTTTATCAAGTCTCTGCAATTGACTGAAATTTTACTATAAATTTTGTGTCACTTGGTTTTCAAATCGTTTTGCATGGTGACAATTGATGTCTGATCTTAACTTCAATATTGATCGTAGTAGATAAAGTAATACATTGCATTTGTAAAAGAATTTAAATGACAGGTAGGAGAAAGAAAAGAAAAAATAAAACAGCTATTTAAAACAAAATTTAGTACATCCCTAACTCTAGCAATTAAAAGTTCGATTGGCTAGCAAAGGCTAGCTGGCTGGACCTGCTAGGCAATGCTACTAGATTCTGGGAAAATATTGAATTAAAACTGATAAAGAGAACAATACTATTTTTCACTTTCATTCTAAAAATAATTAGTTTGAAGGTCTTATAAGTTTTTCATACCTACTTATTTATGTAGCTTGCTCCTGCTTGTAATGACCTGCACAATCAGCCAAACGATTAATGGAAAGCTGCTAAACTTTTAACTGACCTGACAACTAATCTTGGAATGGATGACTTTGGGACTACCACGTTCCTCCCAACCATGATCCTACCACCGTTACCGGTTTAGTATGAATCCCCCCGAGTTGGTTCTGACATGCAAATTGAGAGATAGAGGCCCTAGATTCGTAGTTGGTTCAGATCTAAAAAATTTAGGTGGGAAGACTTCCCTTCTTGGAGTAGAGAGTTTCTCTTTTATTTCATAAGAGAATTGTCTCAAAGAAAAAGGTGATCCCTAACTTTTGGGGTCCGTCCTCTTTAAGTAGGTAAATCTTGAATTAAGACTGTTGGAATTACTGGTTTCTTTAAAATTTAATAACTTTAATTTTAAAAACAAAGAGTACATGTTTAATTTATTACTAGTTCTTTTGGAACTAGGACTTCTCAACTTTGTTTGACTAAATTGTTTTTGATCTTTAATCTTTTTATAATAATAATAATGCAATAATCATAATTCCACCTAAATATTAATAAATAATATTTAGTAAAGTGGCATCCCACTTATGCATAATATATATATATATATATATAAAGAGTATGTATATATATAAAAGAATAAATAATAAGAATATTATTATTAGAAGCTCTTAATAATAATATTTAGCTTTGAGGCCTTTAAGCACTTTGTTCACATGATACTTCTTTTAATTCTTTTTAAGGATAGGGTCCACTTCTTTGGACGGTTTCGGTAAGCTGGTAAAGGCACCTCTAGTCTCTCCATTTGCATGTCAGATTCCCTCGTTTTAATATGGTAGTTCCCGCAGTATTTGATGATAATAATATTTTATTTAATCAAATCGAATTGTTGTGATAAAACACATAAGTGCTATTCAGAGTCCTTCCGACTCAATACTTGATATCTAGTAACCCCGAGTGCTCTTCAGATCCTTTTAACTCAACACTCTCACATGGGCGTTATGCTAGTGCAATTCCAGAGCCTTTGCTCAACACTAGAGCTAGAATGTGGTTGTGAGGCACATCTAGGATATTTAAGTGGCCTCGGATCCGGTAATCATTTTCTTTCAAGCTTGGAGTTCTCCAGGGATTATGCCCAACACTCAACGTACATTGGGGCTTAGGCCCAGTACGTAATAAGAGTCCTCTAGATACATCGGGGCTTAGGCCCAGTACGTAATAAGAGTCCTCTAGATACATCGAGGCTTAGGCCCAGTACGTAATAAGAGTCCTCTAGATACATCGGGGCTTAGGCCCAGTATATAGGTCATTCGTGTGTTTCTGAGTCCACGCTCAACACACTACATAATCATCCATATGAATCATGCCTGCATAGTATAATGTAACAATAGAGGAAATCTCAATATATCATAATTTGTAACCAATTCACAAAATAAAACATAAGTTTATTCATTCGGGCTTTCCTGCCCAGTATATAATTCAACAATGAAACAATTAGGGTCCATGCCCAATATATCAACTCATGCAAGAATAAATCAAACATGCTAAATCTATCCCAAAATAATAAATAACATATGGTGGGGCCGTGGCGCAATATAACATCATAACATAGTTAGTCAAAAGTTGGGATATTACATCCCTCCCCGCTTAGAACAACACCGTCTTGGTGTTTCTAGGGACTAGGAAATGAGATCATGAAACAAGGCGGGGTATGCCTCTCTCATGGTAGCCTCATTCTCCCAAGTAGCCTCATCTGGTCCAAAGTGCCTCCACTGCACTTTCAGCTGGGTAATGGTCCTCCTTCTAAGCTGGACCTCTCTCTTGTCCAGAATGTGGATTGGCTTTGGTGTGAACTCCCCTTCGGGTTCCACCTGTAATAAGGACCAATCAATGACATGTTTAGTATCGTATACATATTTCTTTAATAATGAAGCATGAAAAACATTATGAACTTTTATATGTGCTGGTAAGGCTAACTCATAAGCTACTGGACCCTTCTTGGTCAGTATTTCAAAAGGTCCGCAAAACCTTGGGGCTAGTTTACCGCAATGCCCCAAGCTCAACGAGCTTCGTTTCATCCTTATTCTTAGGAAGACATGTTCACTGACTTGGTAGTCTTTGTCCTTTCTTTTCTTGGCCGCGTAGCTCTTTTGGAGGTCTTGTGCCTCTTTTAAATTCAGTTGCACCTTGGAGACTATTTATTCCAAGTCCTTTAGTAAATCTAGCCCTAGCATAAGTCTGTCCACCGGGCTATCCCATGTTACGGGGGTCCGACACTTCCGACCGTAGAGTACTTCGAAAGGGCTCATTTTGGCCGAGGTTGTATAACTATTGTTATACGCAAACTTTGCGAGGTGTAGATAGTCTTCCCACTTAGTGGGATTGTTCATGACATACATCCTCAACATATCCTCAAGAATTTGGTTTACTCGTTCCGTCTGCTCATCGGTTTGGGGGTGGTATGCAATACTAAACTGTAGTTGTGTCTCTAACCTGGAGAATAGTGCTCTCCATAAGTTGCTAGTAAACTTCGTGTCTCGGTCAGAGATAATTGCTTTGGGTATCCCGTGTAACCGGAAGATATCCTTTAGGAGGATCTCCGCGATGTGAACTGCCTTATATGTAGATTTTACCAGTATGAAATGTGCTGCTTTTGACAACTTGTCTACTACTATGAAGATTGAGTCATTCTGTTTCTTACTTTTGGGTAGTCCTGTAATGAAGTCCATACTTATGACCTCCCAATTCCATTCTGGAATGGGTAAAGGTTGAAGTAGTTTGGAGGGGTGTTGATGTTCTGCTTTGACCAACTGGAATTCCTGACATTTCGCGATGAACAATGCGATGTCAGCTTTCAGCTTAGGCCAAAAGTAATGTTTCTTTACGGCCGATATCATCTTTTGATATCCGGGGTGCCCTGAATATGGTTTCCGATGGAATTCAATGAGTATGTTAGGTTTAATGTCTCCACTCTTGGGAATGTAAAGTCTCTCCTTCGACCATAACAATCTTGATTCATCTATCTTGTATTCTTTTTGTTGTTGAAAAAGCCTATCTTCCTGGATATTTTTAAGGATCTTGACATAGAACCGGTCATTTTGGCATGCTGTTCTAATTCTGTCATGTAAGTTAGAGTTAGTTCGACTTTCAGTTACCTCATATAACATATGAGCTCGTCGACTTAAGGCGTTGGCGATCTTGTTTTCTTTTCCCTTGATGTGTTTCAGTTCGAAGTGGTATTCACTAGGGAAGGCTAACCACTTAGCCTGTCTAGATTTCAGGTCGGGTTGATCAAATAGGTACTTTAGACTCATGTTGTCCATCTTTAATAGAAATTTCTTGCCCATGAGGTAATGCCTCCACATCTTTAGAGCATGGATAATGGTAGCCAACTCGAGGTCATGACTAGGATAGTTCTTCTCATGTTCTTTTAACTTCCTTGACTCGTAGCAGATGGAAAAGTCATCTTGCATAAGGACTCCACCAAGTCCCTCCTTGCTAGCATCGGTGCAAACTACAAAGTCCCCATTGGGGTCAAAAATTCATAGTATTGGTGCGCTAATCAAAAGTTGTTTTAACTTCTGAAAACTTTCCTCACACTTATTTGTCCACATGAACTTACTGGTTTTATTTTGTAAAGCGGTCATGGGACAAGTGATCCGTGAGAAGTTCTCAATGAACTTTCGATAATATCTAGCTAAACCTAGGAAAGACCGTATGTCGAAAACACAAGTTGGTGTGGGCCATTCCTTTATAGCCTTGATCTTTTTGGGATCAACTGCTATTCCCTTCTCGGAAATGATGTGTCCTAAGTATTGTATCTGAGGTCTATAGAAATCACACTTACTAAATTTTGCCTATAGCTGATGTTCTCGTAGTGTACATAGAACTATTCAAAGGTGTTCCTCATGTTCTTCTTCATTCTTGGAATAGATTAGAATATCGTCTATGAAGACTAGAACAAACTTGTCGAGGTACTTATTGAAAACGTTGTTCATCATGCACATGAAGTTGGCAGGTGCATTTGTCAAACCGAAAGGAATTACTACAAACTCGTAGTGGCCATATCGAGTGAGAAATGCGGTCTTACTGATGTCCTCATCACGGATTCTCACCTGGTGATATCCGGATCGTAGGTCGATCTTCGAGAAGATATTCACTCCTCCGACTTGGTCAAACAAGTCATCAATCCTAGGGAGTGGGTAACAGTTCTTGATGGTTAAATTGTTGAGTTGACGGTAATCGATGCACATACGCATCGTCCCGTCTTTCTTCTTGACAAAGAGTATTGGCGCTCCATAGGGAGACACACTCGGTCGAATGTATCCCTTGTCTATTAGTTCTTGTAACTGTATCTTGAGCTCTAACAACTCTGGTATGTTCATACAGTACAGAGTCCTAGAGACAAGTACCGATCCCAGTGTTAGCTCTATGGAAAAGTTTAAGTTCCATTTGGGTGGTAACCCTGGTATTTCCTTGGGAAACACATCTCTGAATTCTACAAGTATTGGAAAATCCTTGATCTTTTGTTCTCTATCTGCTTATACTATTTGAAGGTGGATCGAAAATAGTTTACAACCCTTTCTTAAACATTTCTTTGCTTGTAATGCAGATATCTATCGTACTAATACTTCCTTAGGTATACCTTGAATTGTCCTTTGGTTCCCTTGACTATCTGTGCATATGATTGATTTATTTAAGCAATCTAGCAAGGCATGATGTCCTTATAACCAATCCATGCCTATTATTATGTCATAAGACCCTAGTGGTAAGAGGTTTAAATCTACCCTAGTCGGAAAACCATTCAAATATAACTCATAGCTCTTAATTAGTTTGGAAACCTTCCGCTTGGTACTCGTAGCAAGTTGTACCAGCCATGGTACCTTGTGACTTTCTCGATTTAACTTGCAAGTTTCTACTATCCTAGGGGCGATGTAGCTTCGGTAAGCACTGGGGTCTATTAGAACTGAAATGACAATGTTAGATATCTTACCCTCAATTTCCACCATGGTGTCTTGATGATCTGCCTGCCGGTCGTCAAGGGCAGCACAAATCCTTGGTGTTCTTGCCATGTCCCCCACGGTAGGCTTCGTTTGGATGTTGTGTAAAACCCCATTTGTTTTGTTGGGATAGTCTCTGCAGTAATGTGGCCCTTGGCATTTCCAACAAGAAATAGTTGGTGGGATTGTTTTTGTCCCTTTGTTGAAGGCTGGCCTGCTGGCTGGTGGTGGGGGTGGACTTGGTCGAGCTTAGGGTCGATTGAAACCCCTATTGGGTGGAAAACTATTGTTATGTTTTCGAAAAGGTGGGGGTCTAAAACCCGGTCCGCGGTTGTCTGAGAAGGTTCTGAATCTGTCTCTATTTCTGTTGATGTTGTCGTTCCTTGGCTTCCCGTGCTCATAGCACAACCTGGCTTTATGTAGGGTTATATCAAGGGTTTTGGGCATGTCAAATTCTATCTTCTCTCTAAAGTTTGGTGGCAGCCCACCCAAGAACTGCTGAATTTTCACCTTCTCGTCCTTAATATAAGGCACATAGTGCAGCAAGTCTAGGAACTTGTTTATGAATGCTTCCATAGTCAGGGAGCCCATTTTTAACTCATGGAATTCTTTCATTTTCTTGTTAAAGAATCTTTCAGACATATACTTGTCCTGGAATATTCTGCTGAAAGTATACCACCAGGTTATGTCTTGTAGTTCTTGTCCCTTAGTGTGTTTCAAGTCCCTCCACCATCTGGCAGCTTTACCTTTTAGGTTGTATATGGCTAGTCGAGCTTGCATCTCACTGGATTAATTTTGAACTTTAAAGTATTTATTCATCTCTAACAACCATTCTTCATCCTTTTCCCCTGAGTTGATTTCCCCGTCATAAGTTGGGGCTTTTATCTTTTTGAACTCTCCTTGCAAACTGTCATCACTCTTCCTCCTTCTCTTGCAAGGTGGTGGGGAGCCATTGTCATTGGAAGAGCTCTTACAGTCCTCTTCCAATGGTTCTGATTTGTTTCCTTCTTGCTCTCCTATCTTGTAACTGGCTGCTTTCCTTGTGTTAAGAGTGTTGACTGAAAGAGTAGGTTGTTCATGGGGTTTTTCCCCTGTTAGGCTTTGGAGTAAGGCTTCATTTATAGCCCGCTGTTCTCTTCTTTCTTGCATATTCTCGTCTCTAAAACTCTGGAACTCTGCCTGTAGATGCTGCATGGATTGCATTAAATCCGAGTTGAGTTCCACCACAATTTCTTGCTCTTGTGGTGGGGAGTTTAGATTTCCCTGTATACTACTACCATGTTCAGCATTCATTTCTCAGACAGTGACTGTTCCTGCAATGTTATAAAAGCATCGAGAACAGAATTTATGTTAGTTTATTCATAAAACAAAATCCAATGTAAATGTATGTTTCTGCTTGTTGCGTATCTGCAGCGGATGTTTGTAGCGAGCCCAATAGGTCACTTAGTTTTTGTAACTGGGCTCTGATACCACTTGTAATGTCCCAAAATAGCATAAATTTAAAAATTTTGTCTGTCCCTGTAATAAATACTTTTTGCAATGAAAGAGTCGCATGTCACTTTTAATACTAAGAAAGGAAGATGTAAATGCTCATTGTAAATAAAAGAAAGTCTACATTTTCCAAAAATCATAAATTCTAGCTTTCTACATTTCCAAATCTGCAGAAGCAATGTGGATTCAAAAAGATAATGTATCCTAGTTACAAGTTTACATTTACTGACGTAACTATAATAGTGTGCTCTCATACTGTTTTAAATGAATGCATATGAATGTATGATGAAATGTCTGAATGGTACCTTCAGGTGATATGCCCTTTGTTGATGATATGTTGCTCCCAGGGTGGGTGCTGTAACACTCTAGGAGAGGTAATTAGATACCCTGGTAGGGTTGCTGAGAGGTATGGGTATGTTTGGGTGTTTCTGGACTTACTTAGAATTTTGCTAATATCATTCTTTTGCATTTTTTTTGCAGGTGTATCTCCTAATATTGTGCTACCCTAGAGCGTTGGTCCATACTCCATTAATGGCATATGTGTTACTAGGTGTAAACTTATGAATGATAATCCATTTGTAGTGGATGCACTACACTACAAAATTTCATAAAACACAAGGGTTTGCTAAAGTAAAGTTTATGGCCATGAGACCCTTTGCATATTTAAACAAACGTGGTTAAAGTTCCACCACTCTACTATAGACTTTGTACATAAACATCGAACCTCCACTTAGGGTAGGGTTGGTATGATATTTACTACATTTTAATACTCAGTGGGTTACAACCTGTCAATGAGGGTTTGTAACGATTTGGGGGTTTTGCTTTTAGTCCTTTCTTCTACGTGTTTGCTAGTTTTCTAGCTCTGCACTTCATTGTAGTGGTGGCTATGTCTGTATCCTAACCCAAGCTATGCTCGTGGTAAGTACACTTAGCGTTGTTAAGCTTGGCTGGTGGCGTCGTGGATATCTTACTCCTCTCAGGTATGAATGACTCTATGCGGTTGTAACTCAACCTTTTCCTCTTTGATACATAAGTTGTAGGGTGATACATGTCTGGCAGGTGATACATGTCTTCAGTGTGCAAGCTGCGATTATCCAGGGTTTCTATTGGCAAGGCCAGGGTATTGGTAATTCCAGCTTACCCACCCATTTCCCTGCCTCTCGCATCTCTGATGATGTATGTATGCGTCTTGTCTTATTGGAAGGGAGACTCCCGTAATCCCTTAGCTTACTGATTCACTTTGGGGAGTTCGGCATGGTCGCCTATTGGCTGGACCAGAGAATGTTGGGTTTCAAAATGTAATTTAAAAGATTTGAAATCACAAATGGGATTATGATGTAATTTTCGTTATGAATTTGGGTATTTTGTTGCTCGACGTTTCAATTTCCTATACAATGAAATTTTTGTTTGATGACAAAAGAATATGTGGTTGTAAAGAACTCTATTGGCAACTTCTTCATACTCTGTGTGTTTATAAATCCGAAATGGAAGTAAAACCTCCGTTGGGGTTTTATTCTTGTGTTGTAGCTATATATTGAGAAAAAATCCTATGGCTTTACTTTACCCTATGTCTATCCTGTGTCGATTCCCAATGCTATGGTGCTTCGGTGTGTTTGATGAATTACTAGGTGAAATATAGAAGATTGATATGAGATTCTCTGCACCTCTATTTTGGAAACGTAGCTAGGTTTTGAGGATGATGGTTTTGATTCACTTGCTGTCGGTGTTTGATAGAATGAACACTTGTTTAAATGGAAGTTTTAACTGTTGAATACTACGTTTTTGGAACGCAACTCCTGTAGAATGTGTTTGTAAGTCTTGGCTAGAGAAGACTATGGGATTCGATCCTTAACCCGTGTTTACGACAGGCTTCTGCATTTGTATTTTACTAGCATCTATAATCACCGTAGACAAATCTGAAAAGACTGTTGTTGTTATTAATGCTTTGGTTAGTCATTGTACTAGGGTTTCTATGGTAGAGGTTACTCTAAGATCCCTTGTCTTACTAGGGTGATGGTTGGTAGCTACAGCTATGTATGAGGTGTGTTTTGTAATAAAATATAATAGAACAACAGATTAACGTATGAATGTTGTAAAGATTTCTTTCGACTGCTGTTCTCATTTAAGTGTGATGTCTGCATGGTTTGGAAAGCAAAGAGCACGCTTCACTTGGATTGGAAAGGAACTATTTAAATCCGAAATAAATCTATCATACTTTGGTTTAGAAATAAAAACATATACATGTATAGACAAGGAAAGATGACTGGACTAAGCCCTAGAAATTCGTTTCTATCAAGTCTCTGCAATTGATTGATATTTTACTATAAATTTTGTGTCACTTGGTTTTCAAATCGTTTTGCATGGTGGCAATCGATGTCTGATCTTAACTTCAATATTGATCATTGTAGATAAAGTAATACCTTGCATTTGTAAAAGAATTTAAATGACAGGTAGGAGAAAGAAAAGAAAAAATAGAACATCTATTTAAAACAAAATTTAGTACATCCCTAACTCTAGCAATTAAAAGTTCGATTGGCTAGCAAAGGTTAGCTGGCTAGACCTACTAGGCAATGCTACTGGATTCTGGGCAAATATTGAATTAAAACTGATAAAGAGAACAATAGTATTTTCCACTTTCATTCTAAAAATAATTAGTTTGAAGGTCTTATAATTTTTTCATACCTGCTTATTTCTGTAGCTTGCTCCTACTTGTAATGACCTGCACAATCAGCCAAACGATTAATGGAAAGATGCTTAACTTTTAACTGACCTGACAACTGATCCTGGAATGGATGACTTTGGGACTACCACGTTCCTCCCAACCATGATCCTACCACCATTACCGGTTCAGTATCAATCCCCCTGAGCTGGTTCTGACATGCAAACTGAGAGATAGAGGCCCTAGATTCGTAGCTGGTTCATATCTGGAAAATTTAGGTGGGAAGACTTCCGTTCTTGGAGCAGAGAGTTTCTCTTTTATTTCATAAGAGAATTGTCTCAAAGAAAAAGATGATCCCTAACTTTTGGGGTTCGTCCTCTTTAAGTAGGTAAATCTTGAATTAAGACTATTGGAATTACTGGTTTCTTTAAAATTTAATAACTTTAATTTTAAAAACAAAGAGTACTTGTTTAATTTATTACTAGTTCTTTTGGAACTAGGACTTCTCAACTTTGTTTGAATAAAGTGTTCTTGATCTTTAATCCTTTTATAATAATAATAATACAATAATCGTAATTCCACCTAAATATTAATAAATAATATTTAGTAAAGTGGCAGCCCACTTATGCATAATATATATATATATAAAAGAATAAATAATAAGAATATTATTATTAGAAGCTCTTAATAATAATATTTAACTTTGAGGCCTTTAAGCACTTTGTTCACATGATACTTCTTTTAATTCTTGTAAGGATAGGGTCCACTTCTTTGGATGGTTTTGGTAAGCTGGTAAAGGCACCTCTAGTCTCTCCCTTTGCATGTCAGATTCCCTCGTTTTAACATGGTAGTTCCCACAGTATTTGATGATAATAAGATGTTATTTAATCAAATCGAATAGTTGTGATAAAACACATAAGTGCTATTCAGAGTCCTTTCGACTCAACACTTGAGATCTAGTAACCCCGAGTGCTCTTCAGAGCCTTTTAACTCAGCACTCTCACATGGGTGTTACGCTAGTGCAATTCCAGGGCCTCTGCTCAACACTAGGTCTAGAATGTGGTTGTGAGGCACATCTAGGATATTTAAGTGGCCTCAGATCCGGTAATCATTTTCTTTCAAGGTTGGAGTGCTCCAGGGCTTATGCCCAACACTCAACGTACATCGAGGCTTAGGCCCAGTACGTAATAAGAGTCCTCTAGATACATTGGGGCTTAGGCCCAGTATATAGGTCATTCATGTGTTTTTGAGTCCACGCTCAACACACTACATAATCATCCATATGAATCATGCTCTACACAGTATAATGTAACAAAAGAGGAAATATCAATATATCATAATTTATAACCAATTCACAAAATAAAACATAAGTTTATTCATTCGGGATTTCCTACCCAGTATATAATTCAACAATGAAACAATCAAGGTCCATGCCCAATATATCAACTCATGCAAGAATAAATAAAACATGCTAATGCTATGCCAAAATAATAAATCACATACGCTGGGGCCATGGCCCAATATAACATCATAACATAGTTAGTGAAAAGTTGGGATATTACAGTGACGATAAGAAAATGCAGGGTACATAACCAAAGACATGATATGTGGGTCACGAACTGTTTAACTTGCCTGAGCCATATCATTCATATAAAAATATAATTGAATTCCCAATCTTGTTTAGCATGAAGGTGGTTTCTACTATCTAGAAGTTTGAAGTATATACCAACCATATAGAGTTAAATAAAATACTGAGCTTATCCTATTATAACCATACCAAGAATAGGCCTTGAACAAAGCATAAGGAAAAATCCAACTATACAAGATAAACCTTATATGATCAATGATAGGCATAACCTTCAGAGCAACATTCTAAATTATGGCTTGTAAGATACCCAAGTGATAAAAGATACCATTATTAGACAACAACCATGTTAATGACCTAGGTTCGAACCCCCAGCGGGAATATAGACCTAAAAATCATTAGAGAGAAGGTGAGAGAGAAGTGACCATTTCCTTTCAATTTGGATGCTCACATTTATGCTTCTGCCAATGGATTCTCATGACACATGTAAGGTCTCAATTATCTGATTTCTTCTTGTGACATAATATCATAGCATGCTTGGATTGGGGTTTTGCGAGGGTTTAGGATTTTTGTTTAAAAGAAGAAATGAGGCTAGGACATTCATCTAATCTTTCCATGGAAAATCTGGGCTAAATATGGGGAAACCTATAGCACTTCTCCATCATATTTTCACCCACAAGTTGAGGATATGAACAACATTTCATATTTATCCTACATGCAGTCATCATACGGTATACCACTGAAAATTGTAACATACGGCCCTACTTTTGACCTTCATACAATTGTAAACAATATTGTTTACAAGTATGGGCATATTCTAAGCAACAAATATAGTGGTTTTCCTGTAGCAACAGCCTTAAAACCAAGTTTTATGTGGGTTAAATATTTCAAAGAGAAGTATACTCCATTTTGTAGCAACACTCGCAGGTCTACATGTCACAGCCTTTGTTTGGCATCCCCTTCGTCACATTACAACAAAGTTTTGTGGAATTCCCTTGAGAAGTATCCCTCCATCTTTGTGTGATGATTAAATTTGACCATGAATTGTTTGGATCAGTTGAGAGCCCAATCACTGGAGGTATCCTTGCATGCCTTTCAGGGAACTTTTGCAGGTTCTTTTGTGTCTTTGACATCTCTCAGAGAATTTTGGTACAGTGTTCATCCCCTTGGAGCCTTTATGGCTAGTTTGGAGAGGTTTTATGCTATTGGGAGGGATCATCCTCCTTAGGAGCTGATTTTGCATGATTTAGAGCAGGTCATTGCTCTCTTGAGGTCCTTTCTACATGGTTACTATAGATTTTAGGGAGGTTGTCACCTATTGGGATCCTTTTTACTTGATCATTGCCTATTGTTGATGTATATGTAACTTCGGAATGTATTTCATCTGTGTATTATATATATATTTATTGTACCCTTATAAGAGATGTGTTATTCCTCTATAAGGAAGTGTCGTCATATGGATTGACAAGTGTCGCAAGTTTGTGTACTTGCCGATGGGTTATTAGACCACCATATGGGGTCGGCCCTAATTAATATATAATATAATGTGGATGTATCTAAGTAGACAAGTCGGCCCCAGTAGGTCACTGGGAAAAAAGGTGAGTATAAATAGAGATAGGAGATCTCTATTTTACTCACTCGGAAAAGTAACTCACTCTCTCTCAGAAAAGTGGCTCACCAGTGAGGAGGAGGAGGATCATCTGCTAGGAGACTATCTCAGTGTTATTTGGTTGTATTTTGGTTGAGCCATTGCTCTCTCTATCTCTGAGGAAGTTGTGGGGTTTTTCACCTTAGGGTTTTCCCCACGGAAACTCTGTGTCTCTTGTCTCTATGCTTTTGATTCTTGTGATGCTTGTCATATTATGATTGTCATGCATTGATATACTATAGATGTTATTCTCTCAGCAAAGATCCTATAGTATTGTGATTTAATACTAAAAATTTAACATGGTATCAGAGCTTAACTGAGAAGAAGACATTTTGCAGTGACGGAAGCTTGTATTCCTTGTTTATTGGGTTTCTCTCCACATATTTTTGAAATTCAGTATAGTAGATTGGATCTACTCATCAAGGCGCATCTATCTGTCCAATCAGAATTCAGTTCCGAGCATTTTCAGATTTGGCCCTAAAAATTAGGGTTTCCACAAAAATAGGAATTTCTGGAAACTGAAGGCACAGTTGGAAGCTCCTTGCAAAAATCGAAGGTTCGAGCTTTGGATCGAGATTTTTGGCTGGGTAGATCTCTGGGAAACTCAAACCCTAATTCAGGGTTCTCCCCAGTGAACCCGGGAGGACAAAAAGGCAATTTTGAAGGGCAAGACTTTGCTGATCTCAAATTCTGAATGTACTAGGCTGATCAACTCTCCAAGGCACATCTTTCTATCCTTTCGGAATTTTGAAATTCACATTTTGAATTTTTAGGGTTTCTCTGACAAACCCTAATCCAGGACCAGATCCAGTTTTCAGCACTTCAAGTGGTAAGTCCTAAATCTTTTCTATTTCCATTTGAAGTACTCTTAAAGATGTCTCTCCACACTAAGATTGAGGATAAGCTTGAAGGGGCTGATAACTTCCGAGCCTGGAAGTATATGATTGGGTTAATCCTGGAAGAGAATGAGTTGGACTCATATGTGAAAGAAGACATCCCTATCCCAAAGGATGAAGAAGCCAAGGCATTGCACAAGAAGAACTTGGTCAAGGCAAAGAGAATCATTGTTGATTCTATCAAAGACCATCTCATACCTCATGTGTCTTCTCTTAAGACACCTAAAGAGATGTTTGAATCTTTGACCAAGCTATTTGAAGGAAAGAACATAAATCGTTAGATGACCCTGTGGAACCAATTGAAAGCAGTAAAGTTTCAGAATGGAGAAACCATTCAATCTTACTTTTCAAGGGTCTCCCAGATCAAGGAACAATTAGAAGCAGTAGATGAAATGGTGGAGAATGGTGAAGTGGTGATGACCACTCTAAATGGCCTACCCAGGTCATGGGATTCCTTTATTCAAGGAATTTGTGCAAGGAAGAAGTTGATATCCTTCAGTAGACTTCGGGAAGAATGCTCTCAAGAAGAAGCTACACTTATAGCTCGTGAAGAAAATATGGGAGGTGAAGATCAAGCTCTTGTAGCTCACACCAAAAGAAGCAAAACCAAGAAGGATCACTCTCGCCACAATAGATCCTATCAAAAGAACAAGAAAGACCTAAGATGCTTCACATGCAATGAGAAGGGTCACTTTGCTTTAGATTGTCCCAAGAACAAAAGGGATAATAACAACAACTCCAGTAAGAAGAAGAAGGGAAGCAAAAGAAGGTTTCATGCTCATGTTGCCGAAGATGATGAACCTCCAAAGAAGAAGGCTAAGGCAGAAAGTAGTAGTGATGATGACTCATCAAGTGAAGAAGAATATGTTATAATTTCTGCTCTTACAGGTACCATCTCCCATGGATGTAATGATTGGTTGATTGATAGTGGGGCTTCCAAACACATGACTGGGTTTAAGGAATCCTTTGTGAACCTATCTGAACATGAATCACCTCATAAGGTGAAACTTGGGGATGATTATCAATACCCAATCAAAGGAAGTGGTGAAGCCTCCTACAACCTAGATTCTGTAAAATCTCTAAAGATGAAGGAAGTCCTCTATGTACTTGGGCTCAAGAAGAACTTACTCTCCATCTCTGCATTGGATGCAAAAGGTATGAGGGTTGCATTTGTGGATGGTCAAGTCCTAATGTGGCCAAAGGGAAAGACAATAGATGATGCAGTAGTGATTGGAGAGCAAGAGGGAGGACTGTATAAATTGAAGGGACATCCTGAACATGCCATGGTGCATGAATCCATGGAGCTAAGTGAACTTTGGCATGGAAGACTTGCTCATATGCACTATAGGGCACTTCCAATTGCAAGCAAGGCAGTAGAGGGTCTTCCTGAAATCAAGAACAAACATGAAGGTGTTTGCAAAGGATGTGCAAAAGGTAAGAACATTAAGAAGGCTTTCCCAAGCAGTGAAAGCAAGGCAAAAGACATCCTGGAAATCATCCACTCAGATGTATGTGGTCCTATGTCATCTAGCTCCCTGAGTGGGTATGTTTACTATGTATCATTTATCGATGACTTCTCCAGGAAGACTTGGGTATACTTCTTGAAGGGAAAAGATGAGGTGCTTGATAAATTCAAGGAATTCAAAACCTTGATGGAGAATCAAACTGACAAGAAAATCAAGACATTTAGATCTGACAATGGTGGAGAATTCACCTCAAGTGACTTCAAGAAGCTGTGCAGTGATTCAGGGATTAAGAGGGAGTTGGATGCTCCTTATAATCCTCAACAGAATGGAGTTGCAGAAAGGAAGAACAGAACTATCATGGAAGCAGCAAGGGCAATGTTGCATGACCAGGATCTTCCTATGCATCTATGGGCAGAAGCAGCTAGAACAGCTGGATATGTGCAGAATAGAACACCCCACAAGATATTGGACAACAAGACACCAGAAGAGGTCTTTTCTGGTAAGAAACCTGAAGTCATCCATCTCAGAATATTTGGTTGTCCAGTGTATACTCATGTCCCAAAAGAGAAGAGGACTAAACTAGATCCTTCAGGAAAGAAGGGTATCTTTGTGGGTTATAGTGAAAGCTCGAAGGCTTACAGAATATACTTTCCAGGGTTCAAGAAAATTGATGTCAGTAGGGACGTAACATTTGATGAAAACTCAGCATTCATCAAATCAAGAAAGGCACCTACCGAAGTTTATGAAGAACCTAAGGAAACAAGATTTCAGGACACTACCATGACTGAAGCAGTTCCAGAAACTGTTCGTGAGTTTGAAGATCCACAAGAACCTGTAGATCCACCCCGTGAGGATAACTCTCACAAGAGGAAACCTGCATGGGCTAGAGAGCTCATTCATGATGCAGAAAGATTTGGAATTCCAAAAGAAGAACACAGAGCAAAGAAGAGAACCAGATCACACACCAGTTATGTTGCTTTACTCTGTGACATTATGAACAAAGAGCCTTCCAGTTATGAAGAGGCAGCAGAAAAGAAAGAATGGAAAGATGCTATGGTTGAGGAATACCAATCAATAATGAAGAATGATGTTTGGGATGTTGTCCCAAGACCTAAAGAGAAGTCTGTTGTGACTTCCAAGTGGATCTACAAAATCAAGCACGCTGCAGATGGCAGTGTAGAAAAATACAAAGCAAGATTCGTAGCTCGAGGTTTCTCTCAGAAAGAAGGAATAGATTATGAAGAAACCTTTGCACCTGTATCCAGGTATACTTCCATCAGAACAGTACTTTCCCTAGCTACAGCAATGAAATGGAAAATACACCAGATGGATGTCAAGACTGCTTTCCTGAATGGTGTAGTAGAAGAGGAAGTATATGTGGAACAGCCACTCAGTTTTGAAATACATGACAGGGAGTCATATGTGTGCAGATTGAAGAAAGCCTTGTATGGCTTGAAGCAAGCTCCCATAACTTGGTATGGTAGGATGGATAGTTTTCTATCTAGCTTGGGCTTTACCAAGAGTAAAGCGGATTCCAACCTTTACTACAAGGTTGAGGAAGGGAATCCTGTGATTCTACTCCTGTATGTGGATGACTTATTTGTAACAGAAGACGACAGACTGATTGCAGATACTAAGAGGAAGCTTGCTGCTGAATTCGATATGAAGGACTTGGGAATGATGCACTATTTCCTAGGTATGGAGGTGTGGCAGAGTGCAGGAGGGATCTTCCTTGGTCAAGGGAAGTTTACAGTGGATATCCTGAAGAGATTCAGGATGATGGATTGCAAGGCCATGGCCACACCTATGGCATCGAATCTGAAGCTTCTATGTGATGCTTCATCTGAGCCAGTAGATGTCTCTATGTATCGTCAGATGATTGGATCCTTGATGTACCTGACGAACACAAGACCAGACATTTGTTTTGCTATGAACACATTGAGTTAGTTCCTGATGGATCCGAGGAGTGTTCACCTGGTTGCTGTAAAGCATGTTCTGAGGTACCTGAAGGGTACAGTGGATTATGGGCTCAAGTATGAAGTGAATCAAAAGTTTAACCTGCAGGGTTATGTTGATTCAGATTGGGTTGGCAGTGCTGCAGATAGGAAGAGCACATCTGGGTGCTACTTCAGTATGGGATCAAGTGTGATCTCTTGGTTTAGCAAGAAGCAGTCCTGCGTAGCACTGAGTACAGCTGAGGCAGAGTATGTTGCAGCCTGTTCAGCTAGTTGTGAGGCAGTATGGCTACGAAAGCTACTATCTGAGCTATTTGATCTCCCGTTGGAGGCTACTGGTATCTTCTGTGATAACCAGAGTTGTGTGAAGCTGTCCGAGAACCCAGTGTTTCATGACAGATCGAAACACATAGAGATCAAATATCACTATATCAGGGATATGGTGCAAAGAGGAGCTGTGAAGCTTCTGTATGTTGCGACGGACGAGCAGATTGCAGATGTGCTGACGAAGCCACTAGCCAGAGTGAAGTTCAAGTACTTTAGAGAGAGGCTTGGCATTCTTCAGATTGAGGACACTTCAAGGAAGAAGTGATGGACACATTTGCTGAAGCCATTCCAAGCATGTTGGAAGGAGGATCCTTCACATGGCTGTGGATGTAAGCATTGGATGATGAGCATCAGGATGATGTTCTGGTTTTTGCTTGATATGATTAGTTGGATCATTTTTATGTATGTATGTACGCATCATGTTGGATGCTGGATATGATCAGTTGGATCATTTTTATGTATGTATGTATGCATCATGTTGGATGCTGGATATGATCAGTTGGATCATGTGTATGTATTTTGTATATGCATCATGTTGGATGCTTGGACCATGTATCTGTATATGTATCAGGTGGATACATTGTATGATCAGGTGGATCATGTATGGTGATATGTATCATGTATTTGTATTTGTATCAGGTGGATACATTGATGATCAGGAGGATCATGTATGATGATATGTATCAGGTAGAGACTTGGTATGCATCAGGTAGATGCAGTGATGATCAGGATGATCATAGATGACGAGCTTCAGGATGTTGCTCCAGATGACATGCAGCAGAATGTTGCAGTGATGATCAGGATGATCATAGATGACGAGCTTCAGGATGTTGCTCCAGATGACATGCAGCAGGACGTTGCAGTGATGATGATCAGGATGATCATGGATACATCAGGATGATGTATGGTGAGTATCAGGTTGATACTCTGTGGCCGTGGATCAGGTTGTGCAGATGAGCATGTAATTCGGTGCCCTGGGATACTTGCAGATGGTCTTTCGAGGTTTTGCCTATGGCATGTAATTCGGTGCCTTGGGACATCTGGCAAATGCTCTTTCGAGGTTTTGCTCTGGGAGGACATGTAATTTGGTGCCCTGGGAGATCTGCAGATAGTCTTTCGAGGTTTTTCCTATGGCATGTAATTTGGTTCCCTGGGATATATGGCAGATGCTCTTTCGAGGTTTTGTCCTATGGCATGTAATTCGGTTCCCTGGGAGATCCGATAGGTTGGGCTGTGTGCCCGTAATCAGTCCTGGGATGCTCTTGCGAGGTTTTTCCATGACCACATGTAATTCGTTGCCCTGGGAGATCCTATAGGTAGAGCTGTGTGCTCGTAACAGCCTGGGATGCTTCTTGCGAGGTTTTATGGTGAGGTCACATGTAATTCGGTGCCCTGGGAGATCCTATAGGTAGAGCTGTGTGCTCGTAATAGCCTAGGATGCTCTTTCGAGGTTTTGTGACGCACGTAATAAGTCCTAAGGATTCCACAGTATGGCCAGTGATGATGAAGACCTGCAGGTGGTGGGTCTACATCCAGTATGAAAAAGGACTGGCTCTGTAGAACTTCCTATGACGAGTAGAGTCAGAGATTGGTTGAGATAGTAGCAGCACTGACGATGATGATGACGATGCATCGATGACGATGATCCAGAGAATAAGACTTGTCTAGCAGATATGTGTCGAGAAATACCTTCCTAGTTAAGAGGGAGTGTTGATGTATATGTAACTTCGGAATGTATTTCATCTGTGTCTTATATATATATTTATTGTACCCTTATAAGAGATGTGTTATTCCTCTATAAGGAAGTGTCGTCATATGGATTAACAAGTGTCGCAAGTGTGTGTACTTGCCGATGGGTTATTAGACCACAATATGGGGTCGGCCCTAATTAATATATAATATAATGTGGATGTATCTAAGTAGACAAGTCGGCCCCAGTAGGTCACTAGGAAAAAAGGTGAGTATAATTAGAGATAGGAGATCTCTATTTTACTCACTCGGAAAAGTAACTCACTCTCTCTCTGAAAAGTGGCGCACTAGTGAGGAGGAGGAGGATCATCTGCTAGGAGACTATCTCAGTGTTATTTGGTTGTATTTTGGTTGAGCCATTGCTCTCTCTATCTCTGAGGAAGCTGTGGGGTTTTTCACCTAAGGGTTTTCCCCACGGAAACTCTGTGTCTCTTGTCTCTATGCTTTTGATTCTTGTGATGCTTGTGATGCTTATCATATTATGATTGTCATGCATTGATATACTGTAGATGTTATTCTCTCAGCAAAGATCCTATAGTATTGTGATTTAATACTAAAAATTTAACACCTATCCTATGAAGGTCATCACCTACTTGGAGACATATTCCCTTGGAGCACATCACTTTGTTGACATTTGTTTGGCATTGGGGTGGATATGTGGGAAGATAGTTGCATCTTTTGGAGGGGCCACCGCATTTTGATGGCAATCTTGCTTATTCTTTTACTTTTGAGCAGTTTGTTTGGTGTTAAAGGGGATCTAGGGGCCAGACTCTAGGATATAAGGTTTGGGTAGTTATGTTGTGGATCATCTTATAATGGAGTGTTAGATTCTTGGAGAGTTTGGAGGTTACTTCATTGTCTTCACTTGATTATTATTCCTCATTTCTTGGAGGCGCCCTCTTTTTCATGGGCCCTTTGTGTCTTTGACATTGTACATGTGGCATTATCCACCTTATATTTTGGATATTGTTAGAGTTTGTTAGGTTTAATGGATTTTTTTGAGTTGTTCACTCCACAATAGGCTAGATCTAAGAAGTTGAGCTCTACAAAAGGTTTCCACATTTTATTGTAGCTGAAAAACTTGGTGGACAATTGGATTGGACACAATTTTTTGTTTAACATTTACTTAATTGTGGTTGAGTTGATTGGATGACTATTGTACGTTGTTGAAGGTGTATATCACCTTAAAGGCATTGCCAAAAATATTTAACACACATGGGCAGCGATGTCTTAGAGGAATCAAAAGATGAATTTTAAAAACTGGTCAAGTCCTGATAACATATCTTTGTAGTCAATCCAAGCCTTTCAACTGAAAGCTTGCATTGCACAAATATTTGCTACTATCCTTCAAACCATGGGAATCCATTTCCATGGATTTTATAAGTGATTTTCCCACTACTAGAGGAAACATGACTAATTTTTTCATTGTTTACAGATTTTTAAAATTGGTAGTTTATTATTCCTCGTAATAAGTCTATATGCCCCCAAATCTACAAATTTGGATTCAACTTGAAATTCCATTTACCAACATTTCAGATAGTTATTTCAATATAAATTTTGCTAGTCCATGTGGAAGATATTTGGCTATCAATTGAGGTTTTGCACCTTCTTTCACCCTCAAAGCGATGAATAGACTGTGGTTGTCAGCAGGATGTTAGTCTATTCTCTCCACATCTACCATAAAAAAAACAACCAATGGAATGATTATATTTATATCTTGCAGCAGAATCATAACAGATCAATGCATGTCTCAATAGGGTACTCTAGATTTGAAGTCTGTTATGACTTCCAATTCGTTGCACTCTTTGAGCTTCTGATTGTTTTTTTTGCTCTAATCACATCCCATCAGGTCAAGACAAATATTTTTCTTTTGTTTAAAACTTGTCAAACTTTAATGCTAGAGTACATGATATACTCCAACAAACTGAATCCAAGTACAAAACACTCCATGACAGATGCCATATCTCCACAGGTTTTAGGATGGAGAGAGTTTGGATTCACTTAGACAAACAAAGTTTCAAATGGATACGACATCATGAGATCAAACAAATCAAGTATGGATCATATATCATCAGTCAACAAGTGGGATCCATTTCCATTCAGTTGGGGAAACCACTGGAACTTGGTATTCAATATTCAATGTGAGTCAACTCAAGATTTATGATCGTTCACACTTGTAAGAAGAGGTTCTAGTTGCATATTTGAAGACAATCAATCCATATTTTCATCCTCCTTTCATTGATGACACTATGCTTGATGTTTGTACAAGAACCATTAGACAGAAGCAAACAACCACTTGCTTGGCTGGTTGCAAATGAATGTTATCCATCCAAGCCAAGTGTTTGTCCCATCAACCTTAGAGTAGCAATTCCCTTACTTATAGAAGAATTGAGGACAATTCCCTCTAAGAAATGAGCAAATGATGGATTTAGTATCCTAGTGAAAAATAAATATTAAATTATATTTGTATCCTTTCCATTTATATTCGTAGATCCTACTTTTGGAGACACTTGTACATCTCACCTACCACTCCACCTACCTCACTTACCAATCATAAATTCCTCAGCTAACTCTTCATAAATATTTCTCGCCTACCAATTCTTGTACTTCCATCTATACCTAATGACACAGAGTGTACAATGTGTACAATTGTGGCAATTCTTCTCTTGCACTTTCTTATTATGTGAGTGCTCTTTCATTGTTGTCTTTTGCACACATATCATATATGCAATTTTAGAGGATTAGAGATGTCCAAAAAAGCTCTATAGTTTTTTGATTTGGTCAACCCTTTTTAATACTGTTTTGGATTGGTGTTAAAAAATATTGGCTTTATGAATATACAATACTATGGTAAGGGTTTCTTTAGTCAATTTTTGAGTTTGACGAAAATAAAGTAGTTGTTCTGAAAGATGGGGCATTATGGGGGAATGAAATCCTCTGTTGAAACCTTGGCATCTATATTTCATTCTATTCATATAAGAATTTGAAACTATGCCAATTTGGATTAGACTCCCAAATTTGTTAATTCACAATTTTGGTATGAATAAACATTGAAGAGTATTGGAACATACTTGGGAAAGTACCTAACAATGAAAACTCCCATGGTTGGTCACACGTCTTGTGTCCTGCTATGTGTAAATAGATATTCATGAAGGAAATATATATGAGCTAACTCTAAAATTCAAAGGTTTTAGCGAGAAACATGTTTTAGATTACAAAAATGTTACACTTGAGTGCCGGTCTTGTTATGAATATGAGCATGTAGCCTACTATTTCCCTCTCCTAAAACCAATTGCTAAAGGAGAGAAAAGTGGCTTTGTGGATTTCCTCCTAGTTCATTCAAACTACCAGTGCTTGGGTTCCTTATTTCTTGTGCATGAAAACACACACAATCAAGGAATTTGGCAGCTAAAACATTCTTCTTAATGTGCAAGGAATAATAAGGGAAGACAATTTCCATATAGATACAAGAAAAGTGACACTCAAGGTAGTCGAGTTAGGGGAAAATCTACACCACAAGTGCAGGACAAAGTGGGAAAGAAAGTAGGTTGGACTAGTATTGATTCTAGTTTCCTAAATTTCAGACAAAGTACATGAACATGTAGTTCTCTCATATTCACAAGAAACATAAAACCATAATCACAAGAAAAAGAAAACAATACACAACATTTTAATACACCATATAATATACCGTCTGCAGAGTATACAGATTCATTTGTGTATGCTTTGCCTTACAAATTTTGGGATATATTGGGTGAAAAGGGATCCTTCTTTCATGAATGGAAATGGAAACTCTTACACTTGATCTCCCTGGATGAAATACCTGGTGGCGTCTTTGCACAAGTTTCCTCTGAACCAACTTCCCTCCTTTAGAAATTCGAAGACTACGAGCATGAACTTAAAGCTCTTTTACCGTCTGCTTTCAGGATGATAAAACCTCCACCCTACTTGCTCGCTCAAGGTAGCAGTTTTGTGAATAATGATGGAGTCAAATCTTGCAACACGCATGGCTTCAGGGCCCTTTACACCAAAGAATGGATAGGAACTACTTTGTCTATTTCGTGATTGATCAGGAAGTGTTTATGATTCAGCTTCACCAGGTGAGGAGTTTGAGTTGAATGGTTCCATGAGAGAGTTCCCAACAAGGGATTACATACATCTTAATTTTTCAGTCGCTTTCTTTCTCACAATATGTCCACAAACCAATGCCTATAATTTCACCAAACCCTTGGGACCAAACAATGCTTCCTTTCCTACAAATTTAGTTTCCAATGTTAGACTCATGCTCTTCAACAGATTTATTAATAAAAAAAACTTAGGAGAGGAAAATAAATCAGAGACAAAGAATTCACAAATGCTAGACTTGCCTATTTATCTGAATTAAAAAGAGGAAAATCAAGGGTTTTAATGTCATTACCTCCCTCGACAGTCTTGGTTTCAATTCCTGGAAGATTCACTGCTTCGAATTCAAAATACCCTTTCCAATAGCGGTCTCATCGACCCTGCCTACTCCGACTAGATGACAGAAATTGATCCCAATATTGATCAGTGCTAGAGAATTGTTTTTGTTTATTTTTTATTTCCCAGAAATATGAGCACTAAAAATCATTCAAATATATAATTTATTCCAATTTTTTTTTAGGGTAATTTAGCCCATTTCTTTTATGTTGGGTGGATATGATTTCGTCCTCTCTTTTTCAAGGGTAGAGAGAGATCCAATACTAAATTAGTTAAATTTAAGATTTTATGTTGATGGATTAGTTTATGCATTCAATTTGATTATGGCAATTCATTTAGATTGTTGTCGTTTAGTTTTATTTAGAAGTGGTGTAGAAGCAATAGATTACATTAGTCTAAATCTAGCTTTGATTGTATGTTGTTAGGTTGCATTGTTTGTGAATTCCAAGTTTTATAGCAATTTCGATACCTATGCATGTTGTTTTTATATTCCCATATAAATTCCATGTGTGAATTTGCATTAAAAAACAAAAACTCATCTTCTTATTGTCTTCATTTGAAATAGTGCTTTGTTAAAAACTTATAAAGAAAATAAGGATCAAAAGAAAACATTATGGGATCTATAAAGACAATGATCAATACATCATATTTATACTAACATAATAATAACTACCTGGAAAATAACAGAATGCTCAAAGTCAACAGGTATAATTTTAACTTTGTATTTGTGTGTAAGTGGCAAAATAAAGGGACCTCCAGTAATTAAAACCTCCTTATTTGCAAGGGCTATGTTCTTCCTTGCTTTTATTGTTTCAACAGTTGGCTATATACAAACAAAAAACATGGAATTTCAGTTTGGCTAAATAACACACTTTTTTGCTAAGTTCTGAACCTGCAACCCTACTTTCTTGCTAAGTTATGAAACAACATCCCTACTTTCAAACTAGTTTGTAGCTTTCTGCTGAGTGATGCAGGGGATCTCTCATGAGTCTATCTACAATGTTATAATTTACTAAATTTTAACACTGCAAATGGATTTAGAGACCCCGTAGAATTTAACACTGCAGATGGATTCAGAGACCAATGTTAAAATTTAGTAAATCGTAATAATTCGTTATCAAAATTGTAATTTTCCATTGTCGAGTGACATAATTAACGTCACTCAGGTCTCTAAATCCATCTACAATGTTACAATTTACTAAATATTAATGCTAAATATGAATTCAGAGCCCCCTTTAAGGAGGTATCTGAATCCATCTGCAATGTTAACATTTAGTACATTGTACAAATTCATTGTCGAAATCGTAATTATCCATTGTTGAGGTGACAAAACTATAAATAACTAACATAAATAACTAATTCTTATTCTTAGTTATTGTTAGATAGTCATATTTATATTACTGTGACCAAATTAGTCATTTATGTTAGTCATTTTTATTTTAGTCACTTGATATCTAGACATATATTTTATCCGTGATTAAATTAGTCGTTTTTAGTCGGCTTATTTAAAATTGCTCAATTTTAGTCATTTATCCCTTGAAAAAACAGTGGTGACTAACGTTTTTAGTTTCATAGTCACTTATCTCTCATTTTGTACTAGTGATTGTTTGTTCTGTAGAGCCGCCCGTTGTAAATAGTTCTTTTGAAATCCCTGAGTCGCAAACCCTTGAGTCTGAGGGATTTTCTGAGGAGTCAATCGTAGCCCTGTATCGTCAAATTTCTCTGGAAAGTCGACAAGAATTTTGACCACTTGTCTTAAACCAGACTTGGAGATTGAAGACACTCCTTACCCTTTAGATGTCGGTCTTTTCAATGATAACACCTAGTTAGTTCTTTCATTACTTGCCCAATTTTTAGGTCTAGATACTGATACATTGGTAACAGAGTTATAGTTAAGTCTGTTGTTTAGAATAGGTGTCGGTGTGCCCGAAGTTGAATATGAGTCACTGTCGAGCCTTAGGTTTGAAGAATTTTTGGCAGAAGCTATTCATTCTCAGTTAGACTTTTTTCCCAACACAAGATTTTTTGAGTTTCAAGCGCATCTGATGAAAATGGTCATGGTTAGTAGTAAAGAAGAATTACATTTTGCACCAGAGTTTTATGCAGGCACTTTGGAGGATAACATGTTCAACTACATGAATTCTATTTTATTTGAGTTGTATAAATTTCTTTTCGTGGAAGATTTGTTGAGGGTCTTACTTGAAATGAAGACCTTGATGCAGTTGAAGAAGGAGGTAGCGGTAGGAGACTAGGATTTATTAAAGGATTCTACAGTAATTAGGTTGTATGGTTTCATACATGAGCCTTACATACTACCTGCTATTTTAAATTTGAGAGTTTTAGCTTTGGAGTTTGTTAGGAAAAAATTGATCTTAGAAGATGAACATTTTTTGAAGTTCAAGGGAGCTGATTTAAAGTATCCCTGGATGGTAGGTCCATTTATTGTGAAAAGTAAGGAGGCCATTTCAAATGTACAGAAATTGTTGGAGGTTATGGAATTCGAGAAGGGTATAGCAATGGAATATGATCCTTTTCATATTATTTCTGAAAGGAGGAAAATGAATAACCTTAAGGGTTTTGAACACATAGAAGTGGAAGGGTCATTAAGGGGAAGGAATTTGTTGTAGTTTGAAGCGGGGGTGGAGACAGTGTCAAACTTACAGGGGGAATATCTCAGTTTGATAGAGGCAACCATAGAGGTTGATGTTATGCCAAAAGTTGCAGAAGTTGGAGAAAAGAGGAGTCTTCAGGAAATAATAGACGAACATGATGAGGAAAGAGAGGGAGAAAAGAGATCTAAGGTTTAGGCTCAAGAATTGGTCTAGACATAGCCAGATTCGCCAATTTTGATAAATAATGAAGTTGGTAAGGAGGGATAAATTTCGATCCCATATGTATAGATACAGGAGTATAGTTTTCACGAGGCTATAGAAAGTGGAGACACAAGCAGATTCCCATCTAGGGATGGAATGTTTGAACAGTATGGTCGGAAAAAAAAAACTTCCGCTCAGTTTGTTTATAGTTTGTTACCCAAAGTTAGAGACTTATCAAAGTCATATTTTACTTTGGTGACTAGCAGGAGCATCAAAGAAAGCACCTTGAATCCGGCAATGGCTGCTCCAGATAAATTGACTGAGGTGAAATTCAACTTGAAAAAGATATCAGCACCAGACAAGATCCAACTACATAAACAAATCCAACTACATAAACAAATCAGAGAAGTTATATATGAAGATTTTGTACATGCGATTTTGAGGGTTGAAAAATTGGAAGATATTATAAGCAAAATGGACAGTTAGCTAAGACAAGAGAGACTGGAAAATAATGCCTACCAGCAGAAAGTCAAGAAATTACAATATGACTTGGTCTCAAGTGATGGTGGGGGCAAAGGTAGCAAGAAATTGTTGACAAAAAAGGAAAATTTGATTCAAACATTGCAGAAGAGAATGAAAGTCCGAAATACTCAATTAATTCGGGCTCCCAAGGAGTCAAAGTTAAAGCAGGAGAATGAGGCTTTATCCAAATAATTCAGTGAAACCAAAGCATAATTATTGAAGTTGATTGAGAAGGGAGCAGAGTGGGAAAGGGACAAGATGAGTTTGGAGAAACAGATTGATAATTTAAAGAGTAACTTGCCCAATTTGGGCATGCGGCAGTCAAATGTAAGTCAAAATGAAGATGAAAGTGGTGTTGATAGCCTTTCACAGGCTATGTCCCAGGTCAGCTTAAAGGACGTGGAAATTAAAGAATTGAAAGAAAGGGCTCAGGAATTGGAGGAGCAGAACCAAAAAAGGGATGAAGAGATAAAAGGATTGCAGAAAAAAAAATAAAGGATTTGTGGATACTAATCAAAGGTTTATTCCCCAAGTGATTGGATAGATCCCAATGCAAGGTTGCAAGCATCTAATTTTGGATAATATTATTGAGATGGCCACTAATCTCGGACCTTGCTTAATATCCATAAGCGCCAGAGAGAAAGCAATAAAGGAAGCTTTGAAAAGCTGTACATCAACAAGGGAAAATCTAAGCAAAAGGTCAAAGGATACAAATTAGAATGCCATAGGTTTTCTAAGAGGCTTATCAAAAGATGAAGTGAGTAGAATGGACATCAAGAATAGAATTTCAGCGATCGATTGGGCCAGAAGGACACTGGGGAAGTACACTCATGTGGAAAGTATCAAAGCTCGCTGTGCAGGGATGAAAGAACAAATTACTGGTGTCAAGGAAAGCTTTAAAAAGGTTTTCCAAAAAGGATTACCTTCCTTTTGGAATGAAGATGATGAGCTAATTCTTCATAATGATTACAAAAATCTATTATTCACGATAAGGATGGATCATGAAAAGTTCCAGAAGCTAACTCATGTTCTTACATGTAAGATATTATTAGAGATGCTGGCAGGAGATTTCGAGGTCATGAACCTGCTGAAGGACCTGAGCGAGGAAATCTCTACTATGTCAAGTGAAGAAAATGTGGAGCTAAAGGTCTTGGTGAAGGAAATGGTATTTCATGAGAGCATCACGACCAACCAATGGAGTTACGTGGAGAAATATGGGAGAATGAAGTATTCACTTCGTGCCCCACAATAGTTGTTGGTTTTTTATTTCAAGTCAAAGACTTTTGAAACATTTTCATTTTAAAGAGATTTGTAATATTTTTTGAGGTGGATGAGAGAAATAGCCAGCTGGAACATCTACTTCACTATTTTTTTTCTTTTACTTAAAGTAAATGTCATTTAGTAAAAGTACCAATGGATGTAAAAAATAGTTAGGCCAGTTATAGCTATTTTCTGTTCGGTAATGATAGTGGAAAATGAATCCTGATTAGGTGTCATTTTGTTGTAACTATTTTTTGGTTTGAATGAGTCGAGCATGAGACTCAAGACACCTATAAATTCAGTGTAATCAAAGAGTAAAAGGTTGAAAATTTTGGAACTTAGCTTATTGCTCTGTGTTGTGCATTTTGAACTGTGTTAATAAAGTTTACAGAGCTGAGTAGGAGTTTTTTAGGGGTTCATGTGTGATCGGTCTTGCAGTCTATTTCTTCTCTTTTCCCATGTGATATGTGTTTCCTTTCATTGTTAATACATTATGTAATGCTCTTTCATGCTTGCCTCAGTGTACTGATTGAATAGAATTCATAATCTGTATGCTTTATTTCTTGCCATACCAAGTATTCCACAATTATTTTCTGCTAAAATCAATATAGAATTCATGTTTCCATGCTTTATGTTGGTGAAATGTTTCATCTTTCTTCTAAATCACCCAAATAAAAGCTCTTTGACTGTAAGCTGGTGGCTACCTTTCCCCCATGTGAATGTATTTTCAAAGCATTTGTCAATGATATTCACGTGTTGTTTAATTTGACTCCATTGCCCAATAAAGATCCCCACTGCTTTCAACCATGCAATTTAAAACAAATCTGTCCTAACAGAAGTCTGACCTTCTGAGAATGTGCTTGATTGAATATTTCGAGTAATGAAGGCTGATGTGTTTGTTCATTGCTGAAAAATTTGAGTATTTCCAGTCTTTCATAAGTTTAAGAGAGATCCCTCTCTGATTGTGTTGGGTCAGTAGCACTAGTTTAATGTGGTTAGTGGTTACCCGGATTCTGCCTCTCCAGAACCTTGGGGTACGTTTTGGGTGTTAACAAATTGGTTCCATTGTTGGGGAAAGAGTATTCTATCATCCCTGGGAGAACGAAAAAGAAGTTTGAGTTTCAGAGAAGAGAAATTTCCATGGGCAAACAGATATTTGCAGACTTTTGAGAAGGTTGTGTGTTTTTTCCCTGGCGACTCCACTCGTTGAGAATTGTATTCAAGGAAGACTCCAATGAGGAAGATTAGCAAGCCAAAGTCCATTTCTAAAGAAGTTTTGAAAAGCATCCTAGACCCTAAAAAGATCCATACCAAAGGTAACGCTTTTTTCAAAATTCTGCTAGGAGTGGATAATCCAGAGATTTTGCTTAGACATAAAACCGGGAAGGATAAGGCTAGTGCCTCTAGCAGTGAAAGAATTGTGTCTAAAGAAGAATCATATGTTTTTCATGAATTAAATATAGAGATAGACATTGGAAGGCCTCTGCTAAGGACAAAATCTGAATCATATCTAAACCTAGGCAAAGAAGGCTTGAATGCTCCTAAGTCGTATCTGTTAGATCTCATATGGTGTAAATCGTAGGAAATTGCCAAAGTTGAAAGAACTAAACCTTGTTCTCAGAATATCCCCCAGAATACTCCTCCCCTTGCGCAAAATCCACCATTACCCATGGCTGCCATATTTGCCGCTTTAGCTCTACTGGCTGTCCTAGATGACCTCCCTCAGAACTATTCCCAGAGGATCATCTCTTATGATGGAGAGGGAGAATTTTCAGCCAAGCATTATGTAGACAAATTTGAGGATTTTTTTGATTTGGAGGAAATAGATTATGATGATGCAACGATCAGGCTCTTTTCCTAGAGTTTGTTTGGAGAACCCAAGAAATGTTTCAGGAAGCTTCCAAATGCTTCTACCTGATTTTACAGCGTTTAAAGTATTTTTCTTAGAGAGGTGGGAAACGATAAGAAGTCCCTTACTAGTGCTATCCCAGTATAACCATTTGAAGAAGGGTGGTTTTGAGTCCATCCATGAGTTTTCTACTAGGTTTATGAAGGCATACAACTCTATCCCATATGATCTGAGACCCTCAGTTGGTGCCGCAAAGCTCCATTATGCAGATGCCTTTGAGGGAGTTTTCTCATGCACATTGAGAGAAAGGAAGTCACCCACCCTATCTGCTATGTTGAAGGATGCCATAGAGGTGGAAGCAAGCATGATGGCTTTAGGAAATATGAAAGGTAAAGTAGAGGTAGATAAGAAGAAAATAGAAATCCATACCTCTACTTTTGCCTCCTCCTCTACCAATGATGATAAGTTTGACACAATGATGAAGACTATGGAAAAATTGTTGGATAGGCTAGCCCTAGATAACAAGCCTCCTGGTAGGGAGCAGCCTGAAAACCAAATAAGGAATCCTAACTTTAGGAGGCCACCACCCCCTCGAAGAAATCAGAGTAACCCCAATGACCAATAGATAAGGCTTCCTTTCCCTGAAACTATAGTTGATCAAGAAGGTCCTGAAGATCCCATCGATGATCGTATCCACCACTTTGACAGCCTAGACCATGAAGTATATTTGACCGAAAGGGAGCATGATTTCTTCGCCAAAGAAAGCACCATCCAAATCCTTGAGTTAGATTCTGAGCAGTACCAAATGGGTTACCAAAATGTTGTAGATGACATTCAAAGGAAGCTAAAGTGTAGGAACCAGGATGTGACCATAAACAAAGGACATCCCGACAAAACTCAGCCCCCCAATACTCAGCACAATGTAGAAAATCCAAAGGAGAAGCAGCAGGAGGTTGCTGCATAGAAGCAACAGGAGGTTGCTGCACA
Organism: Larix kaempferi; assembly: GCA_027924585.1. Lineage (NCBI taxonomy): Eukaryota > Viridiplantae > Streptophyta > Pinopsida > Pinales > Pinaceae > Larix > Larix kaempferi. Next base: position 15,163,144 of record BSBM01000738.1, read on the forward strand.
GAAGCAACAGGATATTGATGCACAGAAGACACAAGAGTATAGGGGGCAGCATTCCAAAGAATTTAAGGAACCAGAGATCATGGAGTGAATGAATCCTATTTTAGTTTTCATTCTAAAAGCTGAGCTATCTAAGGTAAAGATTTATATCCCCTTAAATGAGCTGCTAAAGAACAATGAATATAGAGAAGAGATAACTAATTTGGTAAAAGGGCAGATTGATTGTCCGCATGATATATTGGAGGTGACAGATGATGCTCCTACCATAATTTTTGGGTCCAAGCTTGAAGAGGTAGATGATGAAGAGGTTCCCCCATTTTATTTAAGTTTGAAATACCTTTCCTTTACAATGAAGAGGTGTAATATTTTTCGTATAAACAAGAAAGAAGATAGTAATTTTTAGACATGTTTTTAAACAAATATTTAGAAAATGTTGTAAAGTGCAAAAATTGAAATATAGTTTAGTTAAGGATTATTAGTCAAATTTTATAATAAACAATTAAGCATCTAAAGTGAAAAATTAAAATCTAGACTAGATATAAACTTCTACTGATAGGGGAAAACTATTAGTCAAATAGGCCTCATGGAGAAACCCACCTTCTTTGCTACCAACCCAATGGTTCTTCCCCATATTTGACCTATTTGTAACACACCTTTGAACGATCACTTGAAATTGATTGATCTATCCCATTGGGTTGACATTCTTTGCAGTGGTAGAGATTCAAGCTTCAAAGTCTTTTGAACGTGAAGGGGTTATAGTTGTGATTTTCAACTTAGGAGCGGTTAATTTTAAATCATGATGTTAATTTGGGATGGAATGTAACAATATAAAAAAAAGCACAAGGTAAATTCTAGCAAAAGTCATCTTACATGATATAATTGTAGAGGCTTCAAGGTTGTGAATGATTTGCATATAAAACAAAAAAATTAGTTAATGATTAAAAGTAAGTAATCAAAATATGGATATAATTGCTTAGAAGAATTATTACCATTGAGTTGGGATGAACTCACCAGAAGAAAAAATAAAGATAACTAAATTATTTTCCAAAATTCTCAAGTTATACTGTGGGAATTGAAATATATAAGCAAGGAAAATACCTAGAACTAGATGACCAATTCACTTGACCTTTGTAAGCAATTTACATAACAAGTTTCTAGCACAATTTCCTTCTACAAATATGCACAAAAGTTATGAAACAAAACTTCTTCAAACTCAAGTAAGAATATAAATGAATAATATGAACTTCAAACAATATAATCCTAATTGAAATAAAGTAAATCAATTCTATTCACAAATCATTAAAATAGATATAAATGCACACTGGATTGGAGAGAATGGGAAAAGAATATAGATATTTATATATTTATAATGTAAATATAACAACAAGATTTTATATTTGATTCTTTTCGACGAGATCTTCATCACCCAAGTATGGCTTCCTCCATCCTATGCCACTTATTAATCTTAACTCAACCAAAAGGTCCTAGTCTTATTGATTAAGGAAAATACAATAAGGATTTAAACCCTACACAAGATTGAAGAAGGTTGGAAAATCCAAGCAGTTCATATTTTGAAGAAACTATAAAAACATAGGCAAGTAATCCTCCGAGCAATTATGTAGCATGCAACTATATTAAGTAGTCTTGGCCCTTTATTCCAAAATAGAAGTCTTATTTATATCACGATGAAGTATCTCATGTTATTAGGACCCAATATGTAAAGTGACCAAGTGTACAAACTCCATGATCTCTACTACCCAATGAGTTTCAAATGGTAGTTTTATTTCTAGCACAACCACATTGCCATCAAAGATAACACCTGTTAGCTTTCATATAGTAGTTTTTCTTCTAACACCATGAAAGAAAGCTATTGCATGTTATCTTTCCTTCTAGAAAAATTGTATGGTGAATGAAATCTAATGCTTGTTAGCTTTCCTTCTAACAACAACTTTGCATAGATGGAAGCCAATGCGTGTTAGCTTTGATATGGTAGTTTTCCTTCTAACACAACCACATTGTCATCAAAACTAACACATGTTAGCTTTTAGGATGTGTGTTAGCTTTCATATGTTAATTTTTTTTCTATCACCATGAAGGAAATCCAACGCATGTTAGATTTACTTCTAACTACAACATTGCATGGTGAATGAAAGATGGCGTGTGTTAGTTTTTTTTCTAATGTCAACATGAAATCTAACACATGTTAGCTTTCCTTCTAACAACAACATTGCACAATGAATAAAATCTAATACATGTTAGATTTCCTTCTAAGAAAATCATTGCATGATGGATGAAAGCTAATGCATGTTAGCTTTCAAATGGTATTTTTTCTTCTAGAACAACCACATTGTCATCAAAGATAACGCGTGTTAGCTTTCATATAGTAGTTTTTCTTCGAGCACCATGACGAAAATCTTATGCATGCTAGCTTTCCTTCTAACAACAACATTGCACGGTGAATGAAAGCTAACGCTTGTTAGCTTTCCTTCTAACAAAAACATTTCACAGATGGAAGTCAATGTGAGTTAGCTTTCATATGGTAGTTTTCCTTCTAACACAACCACATTATCATTGAAACTAACATGTGTTAGATTTCATAATGCGTGTTAGCTTTCATATGGTAATTTTTTTTCTAAATCAATTGTTAACACAAAAAAATCACTCACCAGCTCATCCCCTTAGACATATAACCCTGTTGACCAATTTCCCTATCATTCTAGCCTCCAAAAACCCAAAAAAACCAAATGGGTACCTAAAAATACTTTTTCCTCCTCAAAATTATTTAAATTCCTCCAAAAACATACCAAAACCCCAAAAGAGGGTCCAATATTCCCAAAATCAAAATAAAAGGGAATAAACTCAAAAAGAAAATTAAAAAAAGAGGAAAAGGAGGACTAAAACCCTAAAACCCCTAACCTAAGTCTATAAAAGGGGATGAAGGCCCCCCATTTTACCATCCACCAACTATCCTATCCTTATGCTACCCAAATCATCCTAGAACTCTAGCTCAACCATTTGAGCTATAGTTCTTCCCTTTGAGCCAACCTTTGGGCCCATCCATTGAGCATTCAGAGGAAAGAGAAGGAACCTGTGGAGCCCTGGTGCATTGCTCCCTACAGTTGCAGAACTCCACAAACATCAACAGTTGAGGTGAGCAATTTATGGAAACCCTTGTTTGCCCCATTTTAATAAAGAAATCAATTTTTTTTTTCGTTGTCTCTCATGGTTACTTCATGCTTTTTACTGTAGTTTAAATTTACTTCATATGCACATGCTAGCTTAATATTTTACTGTTTTCATGTTTAATTAGTTTTTTAGTATTTCCCATTAAACTGTTGCTACAGATTGGTAACTCCACTGTCTGAACCTATGGCTTGGTAGTTTTTATCTTTGTTTATTTTCATTTTTTGCCTTATTTACTTAGTTAAAGGCCTGCGATTTTTTCTATTCGGCTACAATCTTTTTGCATCAGTTTCTGTGTAGAAAATAGTGCCTTTTCGTCCCTTAGCCATGCCCCCGCCGCCGCTTTTTGGCCCTCAGCTACAATCCCTAGTGTGGCTATTCGATCGCCTGCTCCTTTCTGTGGCCCCTACCGCTACCTCCTGCTCCCTGCGCTCAGCCCTCATCGTGCCCTGTTGCTCCCTGCACACGGCCCCGACTGCGTATCCTTGCATCCTTCCCCCATCCCAAGCCACGGCATACATCCATTGCCCTGTGCGCTCGCCTCTGCACACCAGCGGCACTTCCAGCACGTCGCCCTGCTACCTTTGTGACCCAAACCATGGATCCCACCCCGCACTGTGCATTGATCCCATCCCAAACTGTGTGCGGCTCCCACCCTGCACTGCGCGCTACATAGTGCTTCTTTCACCTCGCACTTTACATTGCACAGTGTAGTTTCTGCCCCACCTGCTGCGCTACACCGCAGAGCTTCGATCCTGCATCCTGTGCCCCCGACCGCGCTTTCTGTCCTACAACCTGCGCTCCACGCTGCACATCTCGGTGTGCCCGCCATGCTCCAGACCACATCTGTGAGCCCGAAACCTGCGCTACGCGTTGCACAGACCGGCCCAAAAGCCGCGCTCCAACTCAAATTTTTTATTATTTTTTCCGCACAAAACCTGCTAGCAGTCATCTATCTCCGGCAACATCCATTGTTGCTGAGTTGTCCTTATTTATTTGCTGCTAAGCTGTTATTATCTTTTAGTTTTTTTTTTCTTAATATATATATATATATATATATATATATATATTTCATCATCTTTATTATTCAACATTTACCTTTCATCTTTTAAATTCTTAGTTAGCTTCCAACCTCATTTGCGCACAAACTCACTCACAATTAACTCAAGTGAGCCATAAGAATCTACTTAACTCAACCAACATTTAACCCCATTTGGGGAACACAAAAGAATATTGTAGTTAGGTAGGATAGTGGGGATAGGAATCCAAACAACACCCCTCTTTCATTTACACTTGAGACATAGTTGTTGTCAACTAGGGATCCAAAATACCCTATTATTTTTTGGTACGGTTACAGTCGATTTATTAGAGGGCCTCTCCCCTAGAGGGCAAGTAGCAAGACTGGTTCCATAGGTTTGAGTCGAATACCACACTCCTTTTAGTAACCGAAGGCTACCTACTCGTTGTTCTCATTGTACCACCCAGTTGGGAATACAACGATGATAGAACTGAAGCTGCGGATTTACCTTTCTGGACGTACCATGAACGGGGTATCTTAGTGGCCATTCTTCTAGGATTCTTTACCCGGAGTCCCTCTCGGCAGGGGGATATCCTTAGCCATTTGGTTGTACTTCTCGTATTGTCTGACTTGGATTTCATCACCTTGAAGAGGATATGATTCGTTTGAACCATCATACCTTTTTAGATAGATATTTGCATGCTCCTACACCTCCCCTGAGTCTAGTGTTACCATCATACCTTTTTTAGGAGCCTTTTCTATTGGTATTTTAATCACTTTTATTGTCGCTCTGTTTGTTGTAGCACAGCTGTTACAGCAAGCGTTCTGAGCTTGTTGTTGGCCTGAGTGCCACATTTTTTACGCTCTCCTTGTGCACACACGACTACACCAGGATTTTTGAGCTTCTCACTCACCACAACTCACCCATTTTATTCTCATTGTCACCATTGAGTCTCTGAGGAAGTCTAGGTGCCTAGGGGGCCAGCCCCCGCAACACAGTCTACTTGTCTCTCCTCGCCATAGACGTAGAGCCTCGTCACCTGATCCTGATGCCCCTTATACCACATCTGATTCCAAACCTGAATACACTACATTCACTGCCCCATCTAGCCCCATGGATGGAATGACTTCAAACTCCTTTTTCAGCGGGATGGTTGGTGGTGGGCCCACCACCAGCCCAACTACCACATCAACCTCTATCCCTGGCATACCATCTAGAGGCCCTACGCCTACTATTCATGCCACCATGTAAACATCTATCCCTATGGTTAGTGGATTGGTCACCAAGACAGTCCCATTAGTGACTAGTAACACATTGGGGGGTAGCGGCCCCACCATTGCCACTATGGCTCACGTTGTTTCCCCACACATTGGGGGTAGTGGCCCCACCATTGTCGCTATGGCTCACACCATTTCACTAAACATTGGGGGTAGTGGCCCCACCATTATCGCCACGGCTAGCACACTTGCCCCGACATCCATGCCACATCTGTCTACTAGTTTTCCATTCATGGGTAGTCTCAACCTCTCGGACTTGGCCAGATTGACTAACGACCCCATACGACATGATCCTCCTACATGGCCTCCTATGCCCACCAAACTCCCATCGGACATACCCAAATTTGAGGGGAAAGGAGGAGAATACCCCCATAACCATATCATGTCCTTCCACTTATGGTGTTCCTCTAACTCTATCGTGGATGATTGCATCTGCCTACGACTATTGCAATGAACCCTCACTGGCACTGCAACCAAGTGGTATATTGACCAACCTCATGGGACTCATTATACATTTACGCTCCTTGCCTCCACTTTCCTACAATTCTTCCAATTACCTGTTTGTTACAATGCTGGTGTTGAGATCCTCTTATCTTGCAAACAAAATACGACCACCCATATCACGGACCACATCCATGAATGGCCGAAATGTCGTAGTTTGTGTAAGATCAAGTTGGACGACCGAATCTTCTTATATTGGTTCCTCAAGTCTCTAATACCAGTTATCGCCAAATATGTGGTGTCTCAACAGCCTCAATCTGAGGAAGAGGCCATCCTCAAAGCACAACAGTTTGACCTAATTTATGCCCAATCTAGCTACCTATACTCCATCTTATCTGATGCTCCTCGCACCAACTCCTCTCGGAGCGATGCGCCTAGGGCATCCCACTCTACCGATCACATTATCGGGCATGTGGCATCACATAATCAAAATTACACGGTTATTCCTATAACTAGTGGCCCCGACCTTTTGCGTGCCACATCCCACTCAGGGGCGACAACATCATACACCCCCATTACTTGACCCCCTCATACCCATGGACCATCATTCCCACCACAGTGTTATGGCCATGCACCTCCAGCTCACAACCCTCCTACAGTGCCTACCACTTATTATCATCAACATGCTCCGCCCACCAACACACAACTTCAACTCTAGTTGACTTATTATCCTCCGCAAGCCCCACATGCGCAACCACAAGCTCCTTCAGTTGATCATCCGCCGCGAGCCCAACCAACACCGGCTCAACCTCAAGCACCTCCTGCTTACTACCCTCACCAGGAATCCCCACCACCTTCTCAACAACAAAATCCTCCCAACCCCAAAGGGAAAGTTTATGCCCAACAAAACCCACAACAAAACCGGCCTGCTCAATGAAACTAGCAAGGTCAGCAAAACACGAGGATAGAACATAACCATGGGAACAACCAACCCCAAGACCACGGAGGTCAACAACCAAACCCCCCAAATAAAAACAATGCCGCCCCAGCCAACCAAATCCTTGACAGACCATCGTGTGAAGGGAAAAATCCCAATCTACGAACGAACCATCCTTGTTGTATTTGTGGGGTCTACGGCCACTACACACACACTTGCCCACATTTGGAGCGTGCTCGTCAACTTTGGACAGATGACATCCAATGCCAAGGTTAGGCTGCTCCACTGGCACAACCCAATCCCTAGCCACCTCCCATGGTGCCGCAAAATCCCTTGCCTTCATAAGGAGTGGTAAATACTCAACCATTGGTTCCCCCTCAAGGAACAATGCCCCCACAACAGCAGATCACATACGCCGCACATACCAATCAACCCATGGATACGGGCACCCATTACCTCCTTATGATGTCATTGGATGATGTCAACCTCCAGACATGCCAAAACCAATATGGCCCCTTGAAACTACCTCCGTCGACACGACTTCTAATGCTCTTCCCACCAATCATACATTATGAATACACCCGGCACAGGGCGAAGACACTCCTAAAGTTCCTCATTTCCCCTACGACGCATCAAGAATAATCCCAACGCACGTGCCACCCCCAACTATAATATCATAGATGATATTCCCCAATCACTCACTACTATGTCAGCTCTTGAGGTATTTAAGAACTTTCCTTCCCAACACAAGACATTATTATCTGCCATTGGGGCCATAGACCCTTCTGACTCACGAATGATGGCTTTCAATTTGGACCAATACGAGCCTCACATGCCATCCACATTAGCGTTTCAAGTTTCGGTCTCCATCTGAAATATTGTTACTCATCGATGCATCATCGATGAAGGTACCTCCACCCGCGTCATGTCTTCATTCGTCTAGAAAAAGCTCGGATATCCTACGTTACAAACATCTACAACCACCCTACGAGCCTACGACAGCCCTCATCCTCAGGGCCCCTTGGATAACATCCCAGTTCAGTTAGCTTGGAAAACTGTACTCATTGACATTGAAGTGATCAACGCACAACTTGACTACAACCTCCTACTCAGACATAGTTATATGTATGCCGTGAAAGTTGTTGCTTCGTCGGTCTTCCATATTTTAATGTTTCCCCACGAGGGATAGATCGTTAAGGTTGACCAACTTATGTACTATGACCCGAATGACTCAATCACCCCAGAAAATGTTCTCCCCATGGTGGAACAACCCGTTCCGAGTACACCTCCTTCATCACTATCTTTGGTCCGACCTGGAATATACTACGAGACTCCCATGACGTCTACTTTTCAGTCTGTTCTACCATCGACAACAAAGGCATCTAATCTATGCACCATTTCGTCCAACCAAACCATGCCCAACCCACAGCCACCTTTGATGCCGCAACCTCCAATAGTCCCTAACTACGTTGGATCAACTCGTATCCATATGATTCCTTTCTTATTCCAACCTTCTGGAGTAATAAGTACCCTAGTTATGGTCACCCTGAACCTCCCCTGGCTAACCCTAGGTTTACCCATGTGGTATTTACCTGCCCCCACTCCCTCCCCAACACCACAGGTTGTTCTCCAACCTGTCCAACCTATCAATACCTATAACTTCCCACCTCCTGGTGTTCCGAACATACCTAACCGCCTATCTTTTGGTATAGGGTCCACGTCCGCAATGAACCCTACCCCCCCACCACCTAGAAATGCTGGGGACAGAGGCCCGCAAACTTACACAACACCGCCAGCAAAGAAACCCACGGTACCCCAACCAGCACTATGCACAGTGCTGAAATGCTCTCTATACAATGATTTGGGTCACGCTACCCATAACTTCCCACATCTACCCTATCTTTAAGAACATATGAAGAATCTAGATGATGACCCTAACATTTCTGTAGTCGAGCTAAATACACTAGCCCACCAGGGCAACAAGGCGCTGCTCACTAACCATGCATGTGCCATATGTGGAATATACGGCCATTACTCACACCATTGCTCAGATCTCCCAAAATATAGATTGGTTCTCTACGAACTAACTCATTCCAATCTAGAAACATCCGTTACTACCATTGAGGAAATTCATCCCCCAACATCTTCCAACTTGGAAGAGATTAATACCATCTACATGATTTCCACAGCAGATGGACACATGTCATCCCCAGCAGATAACCCCTCCTCTGAAGATATTAATACCATCTACATGATTTCCACAGTACATGGACACATGTCATCCCCAATAGATAACCCCTCCTCGATTGATTTATCCACACAGGACTTTCGAAGCGACGAGGAGATACTAGAGGCACTCACCGCAACTGACTAGCCTTGGAAGGTATGCACCATCAGTATTATTTTATTCATGAGGAGGCCTCCACTTATATGGCCACTCAGTTTTCAATCGAAACAAAGGAAATTCTCCCCTAGAAGGTCGATTAGTTCAAGAACCCTATTGCTCCCCCTGACGCCTTCGAGGAAGGAAACATGGCCAAAATATAACTGGCCATACATGTCGATATCTTCGTCACACTTGGTACACCTGAACTCATCACATTAGGTGCCTCTTGTACGGAACACGAAATCGGGGAATACAAGAAGCTTTTCCAAGAGTTTCAGGATATCTTTGCTTGGTGTTATACCGAGATGCCCGGTTTCGACCCCACCACAGTTGCGCTTAGCAAGCGCGGCTGTGAGAGACAATGCCATGCTCCAGAGCTTGCAAAGCACCTCGAAACCTACACTTTACCACCATGGCCACCCAGTGTGGTTGGTACACCTCCCTCAAGGACCGATTCCCACCCAAAAGCAAAATAACATCAAAGATAAGGGCTAAGAGCGTTACCTACAGCTAGCGGAAGGAAAATCCACTGGTTGGTTCTCCCACAAATGCCAAAATACCTCTGGTTCACTCAATTCTCCCATCAAACTCAACCGTGCAAATGACACATGTCACCGTGGGTCCACTTACTATTTATAGACATTTGACCAATTCTTGTTTTGGCCATTCATGGGGTCATATGAGGTTTGTTTTCCAAACCATTGATACCACTAGATTCAGCACGACGTGACCTTTATGGTTGTCGATACCATTTCTCTATTTCAACGACCCTTTTTTTGGGCATTTTTTAGCGCCCATCATTGCCTCGATTTTCTTGCCACATCGACCATTATTAGTTTTTGACATTCTTTATATTTGCGGATTCAGTTTTCTGTGCTCGTGATGATGCTTGAGATCATTTCTTGACCTCACCCCCATATTTTTTGGGTCTTTTTAACACACCCCTCGCCACCTCAATTTGCATGCCACATCGGCTGTTATTAGTTTTTGGTGATTTTTATACCATCAGATTTCATTTTCCGAACTCGTGATGATGCTTGAGATCCTTTCTCACTCTCACCAAAAAACATTTTCAACATTTCGTCAGCACACCTTGCTGCCTTGATTTGCATGCCACATCGACCACCGTCGTTTCTTACCGATTTTTGGATTGCGGCCTATCCATGAGCCGTATGCTCCATCCATACTGCAGTCATTGCGTTATTTTACCACCATTCATTAACCCGTAAGGAGGCCCCACTAGTGTCTCCCCCCATCGTTGTTCCTAGTTCACATACTTGCTCCTGGATTGAACACTTCCTTCTTGCTAGACCATTTCTTTTGTTCGGTATAATTTATCCCTTTTTCGGGCCGAACAATTCCTTTACAAAAAAGGCACTTAGGGAGTTTCTGTTAAGCTATATTCTGACTCTTAAAAGAATGAAAAGATCGTCGAGCAATCTTGCTTCCTTTCATGCTCTCCAAAAGTATCTAAAAGGGAGTCTACTTGGTATAAGTTTAACCCTTTTCCGGAGCTTGTATACTAATTATGAAAAAGGAATACTCTAGTCACATCAGCTAGAAGAGTTCTTCACTGTATCCTTTTATGATATTTCGGGCCTTAGAGACTAACAGATGAAAAAGAACCCCCTTGGAGTCTTCTTACTACTTCCCAACTCTCTAAAAATGAAAGCCACCATGAGCAATCACCGTCCTGGGCTCGTATAAATCCACACGACGGTACCTCTTCACCATTTTAGAGTCTTCTTATCATTTTCAGACTCCTTAAAATTGAAATCACTCACGAGCATGAACTGTCCTGAGCTCGTACAAATACACACGATAGTACCATTTCAAGCATCCTTCTATCCCTTATTTGAGCTCCTTAAACCACGAAGAAGGACCCAATGGTGCCACTTGGTGCCATGTCAGTGTCACGTCCCCACCCATCATACCAGTGCAATGGAGGGGATCGTGAGACTGAAACCGGGCATCCAGCCCCATGTACCAATTAAGTAAGCATTCCATACATATGAAGAGGCATAAACATTTACATTACACAGCAGAAGTAATTTCATTTACTCATTCGCCATACATTCAAGATATTCATCAATTAAATAATTGAAATATGGCACCAGAGAATACTTATCTTTAACAGAGTAGTCCCAAGCAACTAGCTATGTCGCTGCAACGTTCCACCCAACTGCAGGCTCTTCGACAGCTTATACTGAGTCCGTCCGAAGGCCACCCCCGAGCTGGGCATGATTCTCACAAGGAAAAGGGAACATTCCAGCTCAACCACTGCCCAATAACCCTTTTATCTCAGCCAAGCCAGAATAATGGATTGCCCATCACCCATACCCCAACATACTCTTTGTTCTCACAACAAAACGACTATTGACAGGGTTACACATTTACAACAGAGGTGTTCACGAAACAGGGTCCACATTGGTTCTCCCAGCTCGTGGTTCACCCAATGAACTATGGAATTTCGATTTCAACCCCAGGGAGCAAAACCGATTTCTCTCCACGGGTTAGGATCCCTTCCAATGGCCTAAACGACCTCCAGGAAGATCCAAAACGTTCTGCTCTCTTTCCCCATTGGTAACCATCACAAAAACGCCCCTTCCCAGCTAAAGGATGAAGGGAAACACAGAAAAATGAGGGAGGAAAACGCCCAGGCAGCTAGAGCTGTGTGAGAGAGCAAGGCCATGCTGAATAATGGCTTAGGCAGCCATTTCATGGCTCTATTCTTTCCCCAAGAGGCCAACACGTTTTTCCATGGAGGGTGGCTTGCCCATACCCGATTTTGGACAGCCATACCTCCCCATTCCCAAGGCATTAATTTCCCCAACCAACTCTTGGGAGAATTCAATGGTTGGGTACAAAAGTCAACATGGGTAGCTAAGGGTTTGATGGGTTTTCTCATGGACACTTGGATTGACTCTATTGGCTCAAGGGTTTGAATGTTTTCCCTCCCAATTCCTTGTGAAATCATGTCCCCATCTCTTTGTTGCATTGCATAGCTAGTTGTGGGTATTTTTTTATTAAAATGCATATTACATGCTATTTGAATTTCCACTGTGCATTGCTAGCACGCAAACCATATGCATCACGAAATCGATGGTGGGGCCTTGGCCTTGAGCTCCTCACCATGATTTCCTAACAATATTACATCGTTTATAATGTTAATGCCATGGGGCCAAACTGGGGACGTTACATTCCCCTCCCCTTGGAATAACACCGTCCTCGGTGTTTCAACCCTTCGGACTATATACCCACTTTATACATGATTCATAGTTCACAGATGGTGGCAGGTCTGTCCTGCCATTCGTCCCCTCTCCTTGACCTTTCATGATCAAGTCCTTTGGCTTCCACCAGCTGCTCCTGCTAGCTTTGGTCTTCCAGCTCCACAAGTGGGCATTGCTCCAGAGCAATCCCTTCCATTTGTTTATCTTCCAGCTGGTCTACAAGTCTGGAATTTCATGGATGCCATCTTTCTTGTTGTCCCAGCAACTATCTGTGAGGCTTATCATGGCAATTCCTGTTAGGACAAGCATAACACAATAATAAAATTAGTCAATTATTTTCCTAATTGACTTAGAACGTCCATGCTTTACCCATGAGACTTCCACACATTTCATGCTTTCCCACACACACACGAACTCACTCACGTTCATCCTTTCACAAGAAAATAACTATTTCAGCATTCTCAATTCATTTCAAGCAACGAAACACAATTTGGTTTCATTTATGACATGCACTCAACAATCCTTTGCTTGTAAGATGCATCAGTCAAAGAAAGAGAAGAGTAAGAGTTTTCCCCCTCTTAGTCTTGTTCCAATCCGGAGCCACACCATCATTGGTGGTTCTATGCTCCTTGGCCTCTTTCACTTCAATGTGAATGCTTGACTTGCCCTTTCTCAGCTATGACACTTTAGTGTCTAAGGTCTGTCGAGTAGATTTCAACTAGGGAACCCTTCCCCATGGTTGCTTACAGAACCTTTGGCTGCTAGGACCCACACAGTTCCACTAGCACCATCTTTCATTACTGCTCATATTGAGCTCTTTTAGGACAATCATATGTCCACATGCATCCTCTGGGTGCTTTCATAGTCTTTGCTTCCAGCAATACCTTTATTGGATGTCTTCACTTTATCCCACAGGATCCTTTTTCGCTTTCCAAGCACTGGATTTCCCGTGGATACCACAATGAATGTTGGGCCAGCACGCAGGCTACTCCACAACCATTTGAACAGGCAATGCCAGGCCATTGTGCTGACTGGTTCTATCAATTGTTTAAGGGAATGTTTGGCCAGCACGCCGGCTGCTCCCCAACATCGAGTGGTTAATGTTCCCACCAACTATTCTCTGAATTTGCCAAGAATTTCATAGCGTCCAACCAGTTACTCTCTGGCTCTACCAAGAATTTATGGCTCCAACCAGTTACTCTCTAGCTTTACCAAGCATTTATAGCTCTTTCAGGGTCCTTGTTTCCTGTAATGGCCAAGGTTTCCAACAAAGAAACAACAATGTATTAGTTTGGTTGCAATAAGATTCGTTCCTGAAATCTTCATTATTCCAACAAGAATTAAATGAAAATGAATACTTATCTGTATTTTGCGTTTCCTCGCTACTCCACAGGTTTCCTTCTCTGCTTTACAAGCCTTGGATCACCTGTGGGGTGGATGCTTGGCCAGCACACATGCTGCTCCACAACATCATCCGAATAGGCAATGCCAAGCCAGTGCGCCGACTGGGTTTATCAGGCATTCCAAAAATCAGTATGCTAAGCCAGTACGCCGACTGGGTTTGTCAAGCATTTCAAAACCAGTATGCTAAGCCAGTACGCCGACTGGGTTTATCAAGCATTTCAAAACCAGTATGCTAAGCCAGTACGCCGACTGGGTTTATCAAGCATTTCAAAACCAGTATGCTAAGCCAGTACGCCGACTGGGTTTATCAAGCATTTCAAAACCAGTATGCTAAGCCAGTACGCCGACTGGGTTTATCAAGCATTTCAAAACCAGTATGCTAAGCCAGTACGCCGACTGGGTTTATCAAGCATACAATAACCATTTCCAAGCCAGTTCTCTGACTGGGTTTGTCAAGCATACAATAACCATTTCCAAGCCAGTTCTCTGACTGGGTTTGTCAAGAAATAACATCTTTTCACCAATACCTCCACAACATGCAAGTAACCAATGCCAAGCCAGTACACTGACTGGGTTTGTCAGGCATTAATTTAACAACATGCCAAGTCAATACACCGACTGGGTTTATCAGGCATACAACCACCATTGCCAAGCCAGTACATCGACTGGGTTTATCAGGCAATATGAACAGCATAATATGATTACGTGGCTCCTTCTCTTGTGAAACCAGTGGTTCCCTCCAGGAACTCCATAGGTGACTCACTTGACTGCAGGCTAGCATGGCCCCACAATACCCACTCACACTACACAAGGATGATACCCCTTTTCTGCAACACAGTTCCCTGGGCCTATCCATCCCTTCTAGTGTCCTTTAGTGTGAGCGTAGAAAGGTTACCACTGCCCATACAGTCCTCTTGAGCACCCTTCTTCACTTTGCCTCTTTCGTGCAACACCAAGTTGCATTTGTGCAAGCTGTTAGCACAAGAAGGATAAGCAGGCTCATCAGTATTGTTTCCCAAAAATTGTAATCATATTTCATATCATTCACTATCAAGTATTGAAACACCAGGAATGCGTCCATTCCCTTAGGATGTAGTCAATATTGAAAACCCTATCATGACCCAGCACCAGAAAAGGTGTGCACCCCCTCTCCAATGTGCGCCATGTAGGCCCTAATCATACTTAAGCAGACTGCAATGATATAAATAAGATGGAGCATGCTCTGCATATTAAATCTAATAACCAGACACGTATATTCTTAGTTAGGGTTACGGAATACTCATTCGCTTCATAGATGTATATTTTCTGCATTTGTGAAGAATGGGGCTCCCTTCTCTGAGTCAACAGTCCTTCGGTTTGCCACCCCAATCTTTTCACGTGCCATAACCCACACATGCCTTCTTGGCATAATTTACTGTCTCACTCACATGCTTTACCAACATGCAGTTTGTCTGAGACATTATCAACATTTACAATGGCGTTTCACCCGAAACCCATTTCCAAAGCATGGGATCCTTCCCATCTAGTTTGGCTTCTGCAGGCCATCACATATGATCTTCCTGCAATGTGTCATCCTGGCACACTTTATCGCATAGCCAAACAGTCAGCAACATTTAGCAATAAGCTTCAAATATGATTGTTCCATAACCAATCAATAGCATTAATAATTAAATTCAATATGAATTTACAATTCTGTCTATTACAGAAATTGGTTTTCTTATCCATGAGGTTATCCTCATATTGTTTGGCTCCTGTAAGTGACACCACTCTGCCCATTATGGTCTTATGCCCGCTTCCATACGGGAGCATCCACTTACAGCATGTCCTCCTTCTCATAACCTTTGGCTTTTGTACATGGTAGATCCCGGTCTTTACTATGGGCTTACCCTCATTGCCATACGCAAGACTTTTCTACCTGAAACTGAAACTTCAATCAGCCAAACACGTTGTGAGTATCTACGCACATAATCATTCATTTCCATAACAGTCACTGAAGTGATCTTGGAATACTCAATAATTCAAACACCTTCAGCTGTTGAACATTTGAAATGCAATGAGATGTATATACGTTTCTATATATGCATCATTATCACAATAGAATTTCATGACATAGTCACACTATTTATGCAACTTAAATAAATCGTAAATACTCATTATTTCACAATCATATCATTCATACAACTCTGTCCTTCCATAGAGCATTCTAGCAGCCCATCGATCATGATTTGGCTCCTCATGCACTCACTATTCTGCATTCATAATAGCCCATGAAATGGTCCTAGAATTATCATGAATTCATCATTTCGTTCATTATTTATTTTGCAATGACATGTGTATCATCCCTATGCATTTATACAATGCATCACAAGATTTATAGAATCTCTTAATGCACATCTACTCAATGCTACCTTGCATTGTTTCATGAGTACTATGCATTCAAGCATATTATTATCGAAACATGACTACCTCGTATAACTTGCATTATCATAATCAGGACCACCAGTCTTCACTTGCTTTGGTTATTAAGTACATAATCAACATACACACGACATGATATAAATTCATATGAATGCATTGAGACTTCTAAACAGTCATAGGGTGTAAGGATCATTTCCTTCACTTACCCACACCTCACCAAGCTTGGTAGGTTAACAGTCCCAATCGGTATTCAATATCACATGCAAACTATCTCAACATAGCTCAAACATAGTTGAAGAGATCTTAGCGAATCCTCTTCAACATTCAAGCAATTTGGCATTGATAATCATTACCTTCATGGTTACCATTAACATCGCATGAGGTTACCCGATCAGTTGGTCTCTTACCAAGGCTGCTCGGTCATTTTACCAACTTTTGATCATAGATTTGTTGCACCATCCTTTCTGCATAAGGTCGTTGGCTTCATGCAACAACATCCTCAGCACATTTAGCCATGCTCTTTGTTATCTTTGGTCCTACAACCAATATCAACATCAATAATGATTATCAGCCACAATATTCTCCGTCAGTGGTTCATTGCATTTGCAGACTTCATTATTCTACCAATATGCAATATCCCATTTATGCGCAAGCATTTCCATATGCACTATGCAATGTTTGTTAAGGTGCCATTTAGTGCATATACATCTATGTAATCCCTTACATTTTAACATTTTTATGCCATATGACAATTTCATAATTATAAATATGATAACAAACAGGGGTTTAAGGAATTCTTCCCTTTTCGATCCCCCCCCGTATTATGGAATTTCTCTTCCATATCCTGCAATTGTAGAAATTGCCCACATTGACAACAAAATTTTCTTTGTAAAATAAAACAGCCGTTGGCACTCTTCTGCACTAAATAATTATGATATCTGTAGACCTCATTCAAACTCTGGTCATGTATCATCGTTCCCTGCTGGACAAGCTTTCCAATTCCTATTTTCATGCTTCATTCCGACATCAGGTGTGGAAACTGCATCCCTTCAAAAATGACAACTTTCACTACAATTTTGCACATTTTACATAGTTGCATTTTGGTCCAGAATGCCAACTTTAGCCACCTGTGGAAGAAAATCTATGAGGAATCACAAAAACTTTTCTATCGGGCGGAGTTAGTCCATATAACAAGGAACACTCAGCAATTCATGGATCTCAATTCCGATGCACCGTTCATCTTCTATGAATTTCTGGGTTTTGCTACTTCTTACTTTTCACATTTTTCAAAAATTCCCGATTTTGGGCCAAAAATGGCTATCTCCCAAACAGTGCATTTCTGGAAAATCTTCGTCTAACGGAAACTATCCGTCTTAATGAGAATATAAAATGTCTAGTTCAGTAAAATTTCTGATTCCCACATCAGGGGTCACTTTTACTACCCACAAGCTTTTCAAAATCCCGAAAAAGTGGCCCGGAACAGTGCTTTTTGGCCTTCTTGATCACCCCGACTCCACATCCTTTGGAGTTTGGCTCCAAGATTCTGAACTTAACATCGTGCCTACTTCATGACTGCGCCTGATCAATTTCAGCTCGAACCAACCTTCCGTCAAGCCTCGGGACTCCGTCCTTCAAAAGTCACTATTATCCATTTTCTGTTAAATCGGAGTGTAATGGGCTAGGGGTCTTCACTGGTTCTTTCATGGCCCTCGTCAATGGCCTCCGAGCCCCACGGGAATCATTCCATTTCGAGCTCCGATGCTCCCCCTATCCAAAAAATGAGTTTTTGTCACTTTTTTTTTTTCGCTGCCTGCCTGCTGCCACCGCGGGGCGGTTCACTGAATGCTCCCGGTTGGCTATAGCCTTCCGCAAATTTTGGGCCGGTTGGCTGTATCCTCCCGCAGTTGCGGACCGATTGGCTGTATCCCTCCGTAGTTGCGGCCTGGTTGGCGGAATGCTTCCGCAGTTGCGGAACGACTCGGTGAAGTCTTCCGCAATTGCGGAACGATTCGCCGAAATCTTCCGCAGTTGCGGAACGATTCGGCGAAGTCTTCCGCAGTTGCGGAATGATTCGCCCAAGTCTTCCGCGATTTCGGAAGAGATTTCCTTCCGAAATTTCGGAAGAGAATTCCTTCCGAAATTTCCTTTCGACGCCGGGCACTTAGAAATTTTTCTTCTTTTCGGAGCATTTCACCGAATTTTTTCGCGTTGCGGAACAACTCACTGTATCCTTCCGCAATTTCGGAGCCGTTCGCGGAATCCTTCCGCAGTTTCAGAAGACTTTCCCGAATTCTTTCCGAAACAAACCTTAAACAAATTTTTTTTGAAAACACTTAGAAAATTTTTCCGTCTTTTTCGGAGGAATTCGCCGAATTTTTCCACGTTGCGGGACAACTCGCGGAATCCTTCCGCAATTTCGGAAGAGAATTCATTCCGCAGTTTCGGAAGAGAATTCCTTTCGCAAATTTCGGAAGAGAATTCCTTCCGAAAACTTCCCTTCGCAATTTCGGAAAAACTCGCGGAATGCTTCCGAAATTTTGGAAAGATTCGCCGAATGCTTCCGCAGTTGCGGAAGACATTCGGGAATTCTTTCCGAAACAGTCTTTAAACAAAAACTTTTTCAAACAGACTCTAAGCAAATTTTTCAAACACTTAGGAAAATTGAAATCTTTCTTTCTATCAGAGATGACTGTTATTGGATTTGACCCATAGAGGCCCAATGTTGCAACCAGCAGCTCTGATACCATTCTGTCACGTCCCCACCCATCATACCAGTGCAATGGAGGGGATCGTGAGACTGAAACCGGGCATCCAGCCCCATGTACCAATTAAGTAAGCATTCCATACATATGAAGAGGCATAAACATTTACATTACATAGCAGAAGTAATTTCATTTACTCATTCGCCATACATTCAAGATATTCATCAATTAAATAATTGAAAGATGGCACCAGAGAATACTTATCTTTAACAAAGTAGTCCCAAGCAACTAGCTATGTCGCTGTAACGTTCCACCCAACTGTAGGCTCTTCGACAGCTTATACTGAGTCCGTCCGAAGGCCACCCCCGAGCTGGGCATGATTCTCACAAGGAAAAGGGAACATTCCAGCTCAACCACTGCCCAATAACCCTTTTATCTCAGCCAAGCCAGAATAATGGATTGCCCATCACCCATACCCCAACATACTCTTTGTTCTCACAACAAAACGACTATTGACAGGGTTACACATTTACAACAGAGGTGTTCACGAAACAGGGTCCACATTGGTTCTCCCAGCTCGTGGTTCACCCAATGAACTATGGAATTTCAATTTCAACCCCAGGGAGCAAAACCGATTTCTATCCATGGGTTAGGATCCCTTCCAATGGCCTAAACGACCTCCAGGAAGATCCAAAACGTTCTGCTCTCTTTCCCCACTGGTAACCATCACAAAAACGCCCCTTCCCAGATAAAGGATGAAGGGAAACACAGAAAAACGAGGGAGGAAAACGCCTAGGCAGCTAGAGCTGCGTGAGAGAGCAAGGCCATGCTGAATAATGGCTTAGGAAGCCATTTTGTGGCTCTATTCTTGCCCCAAGAGGCCAACACGTTTTTCCATGGAGGGTGGCTTGCCCATACCCGATTTTGGACAGCCATACCTCCCCATTCCCAAGGCATTAATTTCTCCAACCAACTCTTGGGAGAATTCAATGGTTGGGTACAAAAGTCAACATGGGTAGCTAAGGGTTTGATGGGTTTTCTCATGGACACTTGGCTTGACTCTATTGGCTCAAGGGTTTGAATGTTTTCCCTCCCAATTCCTTGTGAAATCATGCCCCCATCTCTTTGTTGCATTGCATAGCTAGTTGTGGGTATTTTTTTATTAAAATGCATATTACATGCTATTTGAATTTCCACTGTGCATTGCTAGCATGCAAACCATATGCATCACGAAATCGATGGCGGGGCCTTGGACTTGAGCTCCTCACCATGATTTCCTAACAATATTACATCGTTTATAATGTTAATGCCATGGGGCCAAACTGGGGACGTTACAGTCAGATCATATCTAGTCCCCACATTATGGAAGTACCCCTAGTACAGTCGCCTTTGTTCAGAGTATTTTGCGATATGACACCCTGAAAGTTTCCCGATATCATTCATTAGTTTGTCCCCCTTAGTCTCTCCCATTGCAGTCACAGACCCTGATCCCTTAACCTATGATCCTTTCCTCTAAAGTTAGTTTCATATTCTTCTATTTAAGCCATGGCATCTTACTCTGAACAAAGAAAGTTAGAGCGCCCCCCCCCCCACTCTACAACCTGAGTTGTTACCCAACCCCAAAGTATGTTAGTCCCACCATCAGTACTATTAACTTTTGGTTGTACACCTCGCACTCCTATCAAAGAAACATCATTGCCTTGGTAGTGGCATGGTCTCCCTCTGTCAACGCAAACCCATATATTCCAGACGATAGACCTAGAGGTCCCTATGCCTAGGACTCATCACCATTGGGGGTGGGTGCCTACGGACAATTTTGAGAGGAGTCCTTAGTGCCTCTCTGAATGGTTGTTTCTCACGTGCTCGACTTCAACACTTTGACCGCACCATTGAGATTCATGCAGGGTATTGGTCCCTTCAGTTATTAGTCGACGACCCCGGACGTCCCCCAACTATAGTACATTGGTAAGTCAATTTGGAACACCCAGTTATATGTTCCCATGGATATCTCGACTGCGTTGGTGCCAGTATTCGGAAGCCATATGCTTCCTCGAGTACCCCATTCAGATACAGTCTTGTGTACCATTGAGATGCTGACTCTTAGTAATTGAGTCCAACCAGTTATCGGACACCTTCAGATCTAGCAGCTTGTTAGTCCTTCTGGTAACACATTTAGAGCAACTGTTGTCATTCCAGTGTATCAGTGCTTCAGATTAGCCATGGTCTAACCATGAGTATGTCCCAAATTTGTGTCCCATACTAGACCATTATGATGTACACAGTAGTTCTCTATGTATTGTTCAGGTCCCCATTTGGGCCTCATTATCATTTATATATCTCAACACGAGCATGAGAATGCCTGACTCATCCATGTATTGAGATGATTTCTCATTCATTTTTTGAGACCATGTATTTTTAGTTTTTGCAGTTCATACGGAGCTTGTGTTCCGATCTCCAGCCTGTTCCTTCTCTCCTCCATCACAATGCTCGTACCCCGGGAAAACGACAGAACTTATGATGTCTATCAGCCATGTGATGATCTCCTACCCTAACACATCAGGGGCAATCTGTTAACACCAAAAAATCACTCACCAACTCATCCCCTTAGAAATATAACATTGTTGACCATTTTTCATATCATTCTAGCCTCCAAAACCCCAAATAACCCAAATGGGTATCTAAAAATACTTTTTCCTCCTCAAAATTATTTAAATTCCTCCAAAAACATACAAAAACCCCAAAAGAGGGTCCAATATTCCCAAAATCAAAATAAAAGGGAATAAACTCAAAAAGAAAATCAAAAAAAGAGGGAGAAGAGGAAAAAGAGAACTAAAACCCTAAAATCCCTAACCCAAGTCTATAAAAGGGGATGAAGGCCCCCCATTTTACCATCCACAAACTATTCTACCCTTATGCTTCCCAAATCATCCTAGAATTCTAGCTCAACCATTTGAGCTACAGTTCTTCCCTTTGAGCCAACCTTTGGGCCCATTCATTGAGCATTCAAAGAAAGAGAAGGAACCTATGGAGCCCTGGTGCATTGCTCTTTACAGCTGCAGAAATCCACAAACCTCAATAGTTAAGGTGAGCAATTTATGCAAACCCTTGTTTGCCCCATTTTAATAAAGAAATCATTTTTTTTTATTTTCCTTGTCTCTCATGGTTACGTCATGCTTTTTACTATAGTTTAAATTTACTTCATATGCACATGATAGCTTAATATTTTATTGTTTTCATGTTTAATTAGTTTTTTATTATTTCCCATTAAACTGCTGCTAAGGTTTCCATTACCCTTAACATGTGCTTTTTTTCACGAGAAAGGGTGAAAACCCATGCTATATCAATGAAGGAAATATAACACATGTTAGATTTACTTCGAACTACAACATTCCATGGTGAATGAAATATAGTGTATTTTTTTTTTCTAACATCAAAATGAAATATAACGCATGTTAGCTTTCCTTCTAACAACAACATTGCAAAATGAATAAAATCTAATGCACATTAGCTTTCCTTCTAACAAAAACATTGCATGATGAATGAAAGCATGCAAATGGTATTTTTTCTTCTAGCACAAACACATTGTCATCAAAGCTAATGCATGTCATCTTTCATATAGTAGTTTTCCTTCTAGTACCATGAAGTAAATCTAACTCATGTTATCTTTACTTCTAACAACAACATGAAATTTAACACATGTTAGCTTTCCTTATAACAACATTTCATGGTGAATGAATGATAATGCATGTTAGCTTTCACGTGGTAATTTTCCTTCTACCGCAACCACATTGTCATCAAATCTAACACGTGTTAGCTTTCATATGAAAGATAATTTATTTTTCCTTCTAGCACCATGGAGTAGATCAAATGCATGTTAGCTATGCTTCTAAAATCAGCATTGCACGGCAAATGAAAGCTAACGTGTGTTAGTTTTCCTTCTAACAACAACATTTCATGGTGAATGAAAGCTAACATATGTTAGTTTTGCTTCTAACAACAACATTGCACAGTGAATGAAAGCTAACGCATGATAGATTTCATATGGTATTTTTTCTTCTAGATGAACCACATTGTCATCAAAGCTAACACGTGTTAGCTTTTATGCAAGGTGAATGAAAGCTAATGCATGTTAGCTTTCCTTCTAACAACAAAATTGCACAGTGAATGAAAGCTAACGCATTCTAGCTTTCATATGGTAGTTTTCCTTCTATCAAAATCACAATGTCATCAAAGCTAACGCGTGTTAAATTTCATATGAAAGCTAACATGTGTTATCTTTCATATGGTAGTTTTCCTTATAACACCATGAAGTAAATCTAATGCATGTTAGCTTTCCTTCTAACAACCACATTACAAAGATAATGAAAGCTAACCAACCTAAGATACAATAGAATTTTAAGATTGTGCCCTTATCATTAATATAAGTATCAAGAATTGTGACTTTTGTTATGGTTGGGGATCTACCAAATCAAAACCAACAAAAAATCCTATATTAAAGTATAATAGATAGAAGGGATGTGGAAAATGGGAAACTACACCTTATAAGTAAATACACATTGTCATTCATGGCATGCTCAAAGATATTGAGAAAGCATATAAGTGTAGTGTTTATTTGGATCAACAATGCACCAAGTCACCTAAGCAATGTCTTTCCTCTATAAAGTTGAAGAATTGTAATAAGATCTATACATAGTGGATCGCTCTTCTATTATATCTTTTTATACCTATAAGTACCCTCAAATTCACAATCAAAGTATCAATAATGTCATATAGTTGTTAAATATCATGTAAAGCTAAACAATATTATGTAATATTGTGTTAAGGAGCAGCTTAGACAAAATTTATCCGAATATTGGCATACAAGGACATATTGCAACTGAAGCACTTATTTATGGGGTTATTACCCTACATGTTTTATTTGGGTTATAGTTTTCATGTTAGCATTACCCACATGATAACATCCCCTCCATACTGAATTGTAGAGCACCTCACTACTCTCGATGTAAAAACTACTCTACACAGAATTAAAAAAAAAAACATGGGCTTGTGAAGGTAGTCGTTTTTGGAAAAAGGTAAATGAACATCATCTTTACATTAGCTAAAATGGCAGACTAATGAAATCACTCCAGACAATGAAGAAAAGGCATGCCTGGGAAACTGCAAGTTAATGAACATGTTGGGTTTACTTGACTTGTGGGAAAAAACTAAGCTTAGCACATGGACCTAATAAAAAACATGCTAATGTCGAGAATGCATAGTTATGAGAGATTAATTCACTATGTTTCGAGCAGCACCCTAAACCAAAGTTATAGTAATTTTGGTTTGAAGCGGAAATTGACTTCTCAATAGTATTTGTTTTCAATTTTAAAATAAACATAGGTGAAGAAGACTTTGTTATAGTTTTAGAGAAGATACCAAAGAGAATATCATGTCTATACTACCAAATTGTCCTTTGAATCTTTTGTTTGTGTTGATTCCCTAGCCTTGATGTCAACATGGACGGAATGTTTCTCCTAATTAAATCTATGTGGATTCTATTGCTAAGAGATGGAATTGGCGAAGGACCAAACCTAAAGTTCATATTTTACAAAAGGGTTGCTACTAATCATTGGAATCAAATAAATGCAATCTAATGAGTCAACCTATGCATTCATTCAATGGTTGATAAAATTATATCAAGCCATATAGACAGTGAAGCAAGAGAAGTTGGAAATTGACAACCTCGAAAAATAATGGAAACAACTTAATTTTGAATTTGAAATCAAGGAGCAGGGTTCATGCTACCGAAGAAAATTTGTAAGAAAAACAAAGGCAAGCAATGACAAATTTAAGCCTCAAGTTTGAGAATAGACATAGGAAAATTTCGACAAACCAAGAATAACCATCCAAGACAATGTGTATTAATGTACTATATTTTTATGTCATGGTAACAACACTTATGTTAACGAATATAGAAAACATTGTATTCTTTCTCAAAATATCCTAATTCAAAATATACAATAACTTTTCTCAATATATCCTAATGACCGAAACAATATTTAAACTTGGAAGCAAGTAATTTTGAAGTATGAAAATGTTATGTAAAATTAAAAAATGCAAATATGAATATTTTATTTTAAAGTATAAATAAATAAGTAGATTCTCAAAGTGAAATCATAAAAACAAACATAATGTTTTCTTTTGAACCATCACTTAACCAAGTGAATGTCTAAAATTAAACCTAGAAAGAAATGACCAAATATAAGAATGGCTTTATGATTTGAAGAAATCAAATTAAAAGCAAAAGGAAGAACTAAAGAGATAGAAGGAATGCTATTCCTATTAATAAAAACAAAACTAAGACAGACATGCAAATATTTTCATAATCCTATTAGAAAATCATAATTCTAAATTTTTGAGTCACAATTAGTGTGCTCTAACAATGTAACAATTATATCCATTTTTGTAAATGGTTCTTAATGAAGTATCATTGGCTTACTATGTAAGATCTATCAGAAGGTTAGGCAATTAATAATCCTTCAACGTCTAATGAAAACTAAGATCCCAAAGCCTATTTTGTTCCTAGTAAGCTAAATGTTAAAAAAAATCCAACCCAAAATTTAAAATCCCAAGGCCAACTCCATCATACAATCAACCAACCAAGGTAGAGCCAACTAATATACCTGCAAACATGGTTTTCTACAAAGGTTGTAAGCACCTGTATTATTACGCAAATGAATTATTTAAATACGGGACTAGATACATTTAACAGTATAATTGTATCACCTATTTACTATGTGATGTCCACATCACTTACCATCCTTGGAAATATAATCATATGCAAGGTAACTTGTATTATATAAAGTGCAATCCACAATGAGCACATTGTAGTCAACAAGGTGAGATTGTCACAAATGTCTTGATTGCTGAGCAATTGCATGTTGTTATGAACAAATAAAAAGTTGACAATGTTACTCTCTAACTAACAAACACATAAAAATGAGTTTCCATAATGATATGCAAGCTTATGTTTTGAAACTATTTTTAAGGCTATGCTTATAATTTCATTTCTTAAACCTTCTATTCTAGTTGACATTTGGTGGCCGAAATCTTATGCATGTTCTGAGGGGAATATCAGTGTTTTCTACAGGAGGTCGTAGCTTAGATGAGTATTTATATACCCCTTGAGCCTGGTCTTCTCCCTCTTTATATTTCATGTTTGTGCACCAGTTTTGGTATAGATAGGGTTTGATCTGAACCTTTGAAAAATGAACTACAATGAAAAGAAATTATGGATGGCTTGTGGTGGTCGTAAGAACAAATTTCTATGTCAAAAAAATGTCAAACAGTTTGATTAATGGATCCTGTTGCATATTCTTTTATTTAGATTTGACTTAGGATCAAATTTCATCAATGAAATAAGTTTGACATGTTAAAATTCAGATCTGGGTGCCTATATCCTGAAATAGCAACATCTAGGGAAGACCAGTTTTAGAGTGGGTGCACCTTGCCTTCTTATTTCAGTCCGCAACATATTTCAACATCAATCTCCGCCTTGCATCTCCTTGTGCAAGTCGTAGCCCTACTGGGTGTATTCCTCAGTCACAATGCACTTCAGACTAAACCTGGTGCTATATTCGAGTTATTCAAAGACATACTAATGAACCAATTTACAACATTATAAAGGAGAACTATGAAAAGGTACATAAACCTTAAAAGCCATATGATTAGTTACATTATGTATTATCAAAACCCATGAAGACACTTAACACTCTACCAAATTCCACATGTGCAAGACACAAGACTCCAAAATGTGAAATGATGATGTCAACAAAAATAATAATCTATGAACAATATGCAGCCAATCTATGAACAATATGCATCCAACACCACAAACATATGGTTCCTAAGCCATCATCCTCAAAATGCATCCTACTTGGGCAGGGTCTTCATCCTAGGACAATCCTCATACAATATGAGGGGTAACACTCACAATACATTGCCATGTCAATGATATTTTCCCAATATTTGCAACACTACTACAAAATTACTTATATTGGGAAGCAAGTTACTAACCATTGCACATTTAAAATGAAAGGAAGAAACTAAGAAAGTAGGCAATCAAAAGTTGCTCTTGGCCATTTTTTTTATAATTGTTGGTTTTTGTGTTGTTAAATTAATAATCCCAGATTCAAATTGTCAAATGTTGCTTGATTTGAAATGCCCAAACCTAAATGCATTAAAATGGAAAATTACTTTGTAGCAATTGGGTCTTTGACTCATTTAATACAATATACAAGTCCTTATCTCTGGCTAAGGCTACCAACATGGAAATATAAAGTGGCATATAATTATAAACAAAGCAAATACAGTGAACAAAGTCATTGTATAAATATAAATGTTTATCCTAGGACACAAAACAATCAACACAAAACATGTGAGAACATGTCTTCCATGTTTGTGAATATGCTCAATAGCCCCATAAACATCCTTTATTATTTCTATGGTACATTTCCATTGAACTGTATTAACGATGAAAGCTACCGACCTTCGGTAATTTCAGTATATCAACATCCTTTAAGCTACCATACAATGTAACGCTTGCATTGTGCATTGTAAATGCATTACGATATGTTACAAGAAAATATTGCCAGTTAGATTTAACAGCGTAATCATGTGTGCTGTATGTTTTCCCCCTCCAAATAGGAACCTAAATGCATCTGTAGCACTATTTTTGCATAATGCAATGGGCCCGATTGACAAGTAAAGAAGGAAAATATTGTTTAATCCATGCCACAGAAATAGATTGCTTAAGGTGACATCTATTAGCAAGATTTGTCATGACATTGTGATTTTAATACACAGGGAAGAGCATTGGACTAATATTTTGGACTAGAAAAGCACAACTTTTCATTGTAGGATATGCCACAAAATTGGACACCTTCATGACTCTTTTTCTCATGCAAGAGCTCCTTCAAATGGGAAAATAGGTCATCTTCCCAAATCCAAAATCTAGCAGCCCAATGAGCCCCAAGATGAGGACGATGAAGATCAATCTGGAGCAGATGATTTTTCTGCAGCAGAGGTGGAGAAGGATATGAATGGAGCCTCAAAAAAACTGAGTTCAGATTTACAATGGAGTCTCAAAAAAACTGAGTTCATATTTCCAGAAGAAATTGCCAATGAAACTCCATCTAGTGCAATTAAAAGAAATCCTGAATCTGAATTTAAGATTCTGATAAGCAGTAAGATTTGATTCAGAATGCAGATCTATAAGTAACTCTCGAAGGGCCTTCTTTAAAGGACTGCAACAAAGTTAGAGAAGAGAAAGGAAAAAAAGGTCGGATTGAGGAAACTATTCCTTGTCAGTCTATGACCTCACTTTTTGGGTGTTTTTTCATTTAGCAAATTCATGATGACTTGAATCATAACTGAGGTTTTGATTTCATTAGTGTTCTGAAAAACGCAATTTTATATTTAATGAATAAAATTATTATTTATTTTCCAAGGAAAATAAATAAATGAGAAATCTTTACATATTTGTTGTCTAATGGTTTGGATTTGCATTTGATTTGCATTGATGTACATGAATATGAATTTTTAAATGGGAACCCATCTTTTTGATGTGTTGGAGAAATGTAATTACGAGATGAATTCTCATCTAGTTCGCACCGGTTCTATCAGTCATATTGACAGACGTTTTGTCAATGCACAGAAGTCACAGATATTTCAGACAGACAGACAGTCTGTCAGAAGGCTTCGTGCACACTTCATAGTATTTATTCAATTGCATTTGTATTTTGCAAGTCAAATTCTTAGGTAGAAATTAATTATAGCCTTTAATGGAGTTCAATAGCTTCCAGGAGAAGCGATCTTAAGTTTGTGTATAAATGAAATTCATTCAGATAAAATCAAGCAGAGATGTAGGAGTGAAAGAAGAAGAATAAATTGGTCTTGAAATATATTACGAGCCCAAGCTTTGTAAAAATGGTGAAAGATTGAAGTAAAAATCATCTCTCTGTAAGTGTGGCAATATTGTTTGTTTTACTGCAGTAATATATAAATCTATAGTTATTTGTGTTCATTCTCAAGAATGTTGGTTAATGCATGTCGAACATCTTCTTCATATTCACCTATGTAAATGTTGTTTACATTTACTATCTGTAAAAGAAATCAAAATTTCCATATCTATTTCTAGGTTAGCGCAGAGTTCGACATAAGTTTCACTTAAATGTTTCGGTTCTTATGTTTTAGCAAGAATTATCTTTGTATAAAGTTTGCTTAAGAGTGAGTTTGTTGAAGGTCAAAGTATTCCCTAAAGTTGAGAAGTTACGTGGAGTAAAAATATCTTCAAGTAAAGCAGTCTGCAAAGTTAGGTATTTCGCACAAGTTAAGAGTTCCGCATAAGTTCTAGCTTCGCATAAGTGCGAAATAAATTTAGTGCGAAGTCAATTTAGTGCGAAGACAAGTTGTGTGAATCCAAGTTCTGCGAAGTTAATCTCTGTGAAATTAAAAGTTGGGGTTTCCGCCAAGTTTGATAATGAAAATAAATATCTAGTGCGCAGTTAATTTTTAAATGACTGTTTGGTGTGATTTTGCGTTGATCTGGTATCAGAGCTTGGTTCACGAAGAAAAGAAACTCTATTTGCAAAAGGGAAAAGTGATTAAGAATTGCTTCCACTTCTAGTAATTTGCAAACTCCAATCTTTTCAGGAAAAAAATATGAATATTGGTCTCTAACTATGAAAGCTACGTTTAGAGGTCAAGATGTATGGGAAATAGTCCATAATGGTTATGGAGAACCAGCAGATCTAGCAGCATACAACAATCTCACACAAGCTGAGAAGGATGTCTTGAAGGAACATAGGAAGAAAGATGAAAAGGTGTTGTTCCACATACATCAAGCGACACATGAATCCATACTCCCAAGAGTAGCAGCAGCAATGTCAGCTAAGGAAGCATGGGATACACTAGAAACTTCGTATCAAGGTTTGAAGAAGGTGAAAACTGCGAAACTTCAAATTCTTAGAAGAGATTTTGAATCTATGTCGATGAAAAATTCAGAGTCAGCAGACTCATTCTATACTCGTGTTATTGGTCTGGTTAATCAAATAAAGTCTCATTGAGAAACTCTAGGTGACCAAAGAGTTGTTGAAAAAGTACTTAGAGTTCTTCCAAAGAAATTTGAATCTTTAGTTGTGACCCTGGATGAGAACAAAGACGTGTCCATATTTACTATTGATGAATTGCAAGCCTCATTACTCAATCATGAACATATAATCGACAGTTCAGATACATCACTGGAAGGTGCATTCGCAGCACAGTCATCCATAAGTCATGTAAGAGACAGGGGAAGATCAAACTCTAGAGGTAGAGGAAGAATTTCTTTCAGAGGAGGTCACAGTAGTAGCCCTGCACATGTCACTGGTAGAGGTCAGAATCAGATCTCCAGTCATCCAAGTGGACAAAGGTATGATAAATGGAAAATTCAATGTCATTACTGTAAGAGGTTTGGACACTTCGCATATGGATGCAGGAAGAAGTAGTATGACCAAGGAAAGCAAGGTCAAGCTCATTCAAGCAGCAACAACACTTCGAATAGCTCATTGTTCTTAGCATGCACATCTTCACTTGAATGCAATGTTGTCCAAGAAAGTCCAAATAACATATGGTATTTAGACTCAGGCTGTAGCAATCATATGACTGGTAATTTAAATCTATTTTCTAGTCTAGATAAATCAGTTCAAATTGATGTCACACTTGGAAACAATATTCAAGTTACTGTTTTGGGTAAGGGTACTGTTTATATTCTAACCAAATAGGGGGAGCAGAAATAAATGCCTAATGTTTATTATGTTCAAGGTTTGAACCATAATTTGATGAGCATAGGACAGTTGATGGAAAAAGGTTATAGAGTTCACATGATGGGAAAGCATTGTGTGATTAAAGACATATATCCAAGCAATGAGTTAATTGCTAAAGTGCAGATGACAAGAAATCGCTTGTTTCCTTTGAGGATAAGACCAATCATAAAAGGAAAAACAACTCAAGTTGTTCATGGAAGTCAGAATGGAAATTCTGGAGCTGCATTCAAAGCAGAAAGCAAAGAAGCTGAAGTTCACTGCGACAAGGAAGAAAAAGACAGCAAAATGCAAGCTGCGTTTCAAACAGAAATAAAGGATGAATCTTGGTTATGGCACTTCAGATTTGGACATCTGAATTTTGGTGGGCTAAAGATACTGCATATGAGGGACATGGTGAAAGGATTTCCATTGATCGAAAAGCTAGAGAGAATTTGTGAAGGCTGCAATTTTGGCAAACAACATAGAGAGACTTTTCTAGTTGGAAAGTCATATAAAGCTCGCACATTACTTGAAATTTTGCATTCTGATATTTGTGGACCGATGCAATCACCATCCATGTGAGGATGCACTTATCTTCTCACATTTATTGATGATTTCACAAGAAAAACATGGTCATATTTTCTAAAACATAAATCTCTCGCGTTTGGTTGTTTTCAGCAGTTCAAGGCACTTGTAGAGAATCATAGTGGTTACAACATCAAGATCTTAAGAACAGATAGAGGTGGTGAGTATGCTTCAAATGATTTCTTAAAATTTTGTAAAAATCATGGCATACACAGGCAATTCACTCTGAGGTATACACTGCAGCAGAATGGTATCGTAGAAAGGAAAAACAGAACCATTATGGAGATGGTGCGTAGTATGTTGGAATCGATGCATCTGTCGAATGAATACTGGGCTGAAGCAGTGGCAACTATTGTTTACATCATTAATCAATGTCCGACGAAGAGTGTGAAAAACAAGGTTCTGCAGGAAGCATGGACATGTATGAAACTAACAATAAAATAATAAATTAATATTAATATTAATTTATTATAATTAAGACTATCTAAAGTCAATAGTCATGCCCTTTTATTCCCTTCTCTTTTTTTTTTCCCTCTTTTAATAATTTTTTTCTTCCAATAAGGATGCCTAAAAGCCTAATGTAAGGTTAAAAACCTAAATCTCAAAGAAAATTTGACAATTTGGCCGCAAGCTGGAATCAACAAGATATGATACCATTGAAGGAACAAGAGTTCCTTACTAAGTAAATAACTAGTACAAGTAACGTAAGAAAGCCATAAATGACTTGTAGTAAAGTAAAAGATGTAAAGTATGGTAAATGATTAATAGTTACATAGGTTTGGGATTTATATAAGCCCCTCATGCACCTTTTCGTAAAAGGGCATGACTATTGACTTTAGATAGTTTTTAATTATAATAAATTAATATTAATATTAATCTATTATTTTATTGTTACAGAAACATAGTGTTTCGGATTTAAATTTTTTTGGTTGTGTAGCATACACACATGTTCCAAATGAGTTAAGAAGGAAATTAAACAATAAAGGACAGAAATGCATTTTTATTGGTTATTCTCAAGACATAAAAGCATACAAGTTGTATGATCCTGTTGCAAGAAAATTTATTATCAGTCGAGATGTTCAGTTTGTTGAAAATGAAGCATGGGATGGAACTGTAGAAAAGAATGTGAAAATCATATCACATGTTGAACATGATGACATCGCAGAGGATGTGGTTGTTACTCCGCATATAAATCCGAATTTTGCAGCTTTGTCGACTCCCAGGACAACGCAACATGTTTTAGCACAAGGTACTCCAATAACAGTCGCAATTCAAGCTACTCCGACAAGCACACCAAGTGCACAACAAACTCCATCAAGTAGTTTGTGCAGTTCACGCAGTTCGACACCAGCAACTCCGCCAAAGATAAGAAGTCCGCGTGAGATATATGAGACTGGTACACCCAATTCATTCTCTGTCTTTGCATTATTTTCTCAAATTAATGATCCACTAACATTTGAAGAATCTGTTGAAGATAAAGTCTCGGCACAAGCTATGGATGAAGAAATAGAATGCATTGAGAAGAATCAAACATGGGAGTTAGTCGATGTTCCTATCGACAAGGATGTGATAAGCGTCAAATGGATTTATAAGAACAAGCAAGATGCTGATGGAAATTTGCAGAAGCACAAGGAAATATTGGTAGCAAGAGGATTCACACAGCAGCCTGGCATAGACTTCAATGAAACTTTTGCACCTATAGTAGAAATGGACACTGTCATAACTATTTTGGCCATTGCAGCACATACGAAATGGCATGTTTACCAAATGGATGTTAAGTCTGCATTTTTAAATGGTTATTTAGAGGAAGAAGTATATGTGGAGCAGCCACAAGGCTATTAAGTTTCAGGACAAGGAAACCAAGTATATAATTTGAAAAATGCACTCTATGGTTTGAAGCAAGCTCCAAGAGATTAGTACAGTCGCAATGACTCTTACCTCATTGAGAATGGATTTCACAGAAGTGAATGTGAGCCAACGCTGTACACAAAAATCAACAAACAAGGTAATAAGCTGATTGTATGCCTATATGTAGATGATTTAATATTTACTAGTGATTTGGGCATAGAAGAATTTAGAAGGGCTGGTGCAAGCTAATGCTGGCCACTCATGATGCGTTAGTCGCAATGGAATCCTGGAAAAACAGAAATCTGAACGTCAAAAAGCAATATTAGAGCTACCTACGCAACTTTTTGGAATATGGCGAAAGAAGATGAAACGTAGACAATCGGATTAACTTCCGGAATATATAAATGTTATTTATGGAAATTAAGTATAACTCCCAAAAAATGGGGTTCTCGTAAGGTTGGTATGTTATTTTTTTAAGAAAACATAGCGAATATGTTTGCGTTAGTTCACTGGTTTGGTATGCAAATGGTGGAATTTTGTGAAAAAAATTATATACAGTCGTAGATAACAGGACATTCTAGTGAAGTGCTATTTTTCCATATTTATTTATATTAATTTTAATTTTTTTTTAATTAAGGAAGTCGGCCAAGCCCTAAAATGACTAGGTTGAGTGTTAGCGCACAACATCATGGTCTTAACATAATCAATGAACTTTTTTTTTTAGGATGTAGGTCTTTGTGTGTACTTGTGTCGGTTCTTTTCCGTTTTCAAAATAGGTGAGCCAATCAAAAGTTATAGACAAAAGAAATAACCTACTTTTTGTGTAAGATTGACATTAGTGGAATTGAAATTAATTAAAAAATAGGAACAAATAATAGATTTAATAAAAACTTACATATTCAGAATCTGCACACATAGTTCTACAAGTGTGTGCAATTTCATTAGCAGTGGACTAGTATAGCATACATAGAATCATGCTTGAAACAGAAGAAGTTATAGAATAAGATTTATTTTGTTATAAGATATATTTTTTAGAGTATTATATGTATTTTGGAAACCCGAACCTAAAACCATAGCAGCCAAGTCATCCACCACTTTGGTGGGAAAG